>OZ037775.1:25505493-25525493 GCA_964035525.1 Porites cylindrica
GTAGTTTTGCACCCCCCGCAAAATGGCGGCGTTAACCTTGAAAGGGTCTATTAGCTTCAAACCTGAATGAAAAGTCTGCTCAAAGAGTTGCTAGATCCATCACCTATATTGAGCTTATTTTAACTAGTCTAGATTCTGACTGCAGTGTTGGAGAAACAGGCCACCAGATGCCTCAAAGATGCTAATGAAACGGTGCAGCAAATTTTTGCAGATCTTTAAACCAGGGTGCCTTCAACATGACTCCTAGAAGAGCAAGATATCCATCTTTCTTAAAGTTCAACAGCAATTTCCTTGCAGCCCTGGACTACAGTGAGATATACACATGGATGCTGGAAAAACTTAAACTATGGGAAGAAATGTATGAAAGGTAGTCTGAGTGAATGAACTAGTAAATAAACTTAACCCTTTCACTACAAAAAGTGGCCAAAGTTACCATTAATTTTCTCAAAAACTGGTAACAGCGTGACTTCATAGCATGAAAGTACAGGAATAGACGTGATTGCACTTTGACTTTCAAACACAGCAAGTTAAGCAATTTCAAGGCTGTATGACTCACTATAGGAGTAAAAGGGTTAATGTTATATAAATATACATTTGTATGTCCCTCTTAAAAACAGTATTTGCTGTTTAATTGCATTTTTTGCAATTGGCTTTATGGTCTCAACATTTGTAGGGAAGAAATACTTGATAGTATTTTCTACGCTACCTTCAAATTCAGATATTAAAAATAATTATGTTTTTGCAATTCAACAGAACAGAGCATTGTTCATAGTGCAGTGCAAATAGTATGCAATAGCTCAGCAAAAAAACAATGATGTATCTCTTTTCATCAACAGACTTCAAATATCCAGGGTCATTTTTTTTACTCCACTTACCTGTCAAGGCCAGAACAGGAGTATCTACCAAAAAAATACATGTAAAAGATCTAAATTTATTTGATAAAATAGAGACATACAAAAGGAACCGAATAAATATTGCTTTAAAGATTCTCATTTTCTCACAACCTCTGTAAAATTAAAACGTATAGTACATGCAATTTACTATCATTTCAGTTTCCATTCAATAATTATTATTCTCTTTCGATGCAAGCAAATATGCAGAAATATGTGACCGTTTCTCGGATTACAGTATCATCTCACAATTTAAAGTTGTCCATAAAAAGACTGAAGCTAATTTTCGGTTTTTTGCTGCATTTGTACGGACCTACAAGTCTACTCTAATCAAATAAAAATTAAGAACATAGCGAATGGATGATTAGATGCGTGTGTATCCTGGCTGCGTTTTTTCTCACAGAAAATGCCAAATGGCTGAAGGCTGAATTGACAGACTCTGAAGTTAGGTTGACCCGAATTCGTTAACTACCCTAACCTCTGTACACTTCGAAGTTGCTTGGAGTTCTGCAAAATACCTATGCCGTTTATATTATGATGCAACAAGAAAGGCAAACACTCAACAAATCAAGGTTGACATACCGCTCTTGCAAAGGGAACGAAGAGTTACAAGATTACCAAATTCCCTCCAGAATGCATCACTTTTCTTCGCCTTTTTTTTCTTTGCCATTCTCCTGTAAAAGATTGAATCGGGGGTAACCGGTCAGTTTGCCAACGAGTCGTTTCGCCGACGGTCATTTCGCAAACGTCTCTCAGGTCAGTTTGCAAACGTGTAGAAGTCAGTTCGCAAACGCTTAGAAGTCAATTCGCCACTGTTATAAGTCAGGGAACCCAACGTCAATTTTACAATATCTGTTCGGAAGACCATTTGAGATCTAGAATTTTCGGAACTTTTGTTGTCAAATGTCTTGCTTGCCTGCCTGCCTCTCCTAGGATTTTCGAACATCTAAAAAATGGCATAATTGCCGATTTTTAACGGATGTTTACCCTGAAAAGGTCACCTACAATTTTCGGGAGCCTTTTTCTGGCTCAATTTTTCGAACAGGTAAGTTTTGGTCCCTATAATTTTCGGATCACTAGACTTTCAGCTAGGAAATCCGAACAGATAAAAAATATTCAGGGGATAAAAATATGCCTATATCTACAGTTTAAATACTAAAATACGTTCAATAATGCTATGTTTAAGTGGTTTTAACCTACATTCTTGTAGCGGCTGGGTTCCCTGTTTCGTTTGTTTTCCCGCCTTTAGAGGTCATGTGACTTGTTTTTAGTTACCTTTTGATACGTTTCAGCGAGTGTTTGCAGCTTGGGCATTCACTCGAAGTAGCGACCAAAATTGATCGGTTTTGACGCATTGACGACTGTATTGTTTGGAACATTGTCTTCGTGTATTGTCATGATTCAAGATTGTAGCCGTCCTTGCAGTAAGGTCCGTGAACAAGAGTGAATTTCGTCGCTACAGTTACTTCGAACGCCGAGCTGCATTCAGATGATTTCTTGGCCTACGAGCACCGTTCTCAGACTATTTGTCCTATCTCATTGTGAATATTGGTATTTTGAGTCCTGGTGATAATATTTGGCGTGCAACACTGGCCGTGAGTACTTTCTCTGTTTGTATACAAGGGTTTTTGATCCCTTGTTGTTTTGTGATGTCGGTTTGGCATCTTTCGAGCGATGATGGCCGAGATACGGCACTCTATCTCACAAAAACTCCGGATTTGACACTTTGTGAACCTAAAGCCTTCTCTACCGCAATGGAAAACGAAAACGAGGAGTCTGGTTACGCTACAAAGCCGAACAAAACGACAAACTCGCCGCCTCTGGACGAAAACGCATGTGTTTCAGAGGAAATGTGGAATGGACAAGGGAACTCGGAATTGGATCAGACCGTTATCGATAAGAGACCTCGGAAACTAACTGAAAAGGGCAAAGGCTATCGCCTCGTGCAAAGGAGAGGAGAAAGAAATAAACTTAAACGAAAAATACAATCTCAGATTGCTAACATCAGCACGCTGTTGGGCCATGATAAGAACCTTGAGTTAATCAGTGATTTGTCTATTAAACTAAATGATCTGTTTGAGCAGTTTGGTGATCTACACGAAGAAATACAAGAACTTCTTACAAAGGAGGAACAAATTACGGACTCTGAGAATTATGATGACTTGTACCAAGAAATTAGACTCATTCGTGAAACAGTACAGAAGTGGATGATCGATGCCAATCAGCGGATTAGAGATGAGAAAATTGAAAGGGGTTCTGCCAAGAGCATCAAATCAAAGGGCTCTAGGTCCTCAAAGTTGTCAACCACATCCTCAAGGGTGAAGGCTCTCGAAGCCAAGGCAAGGCAGGCTGAGTTAGAGGCAAGGATCACACAACTTGATCAAGTCGAGGCTGCGAAGAAGGAAGCAGAGGGAGCAAAACTAATGGCCGAACGGGCAGCTGTGGCCGCTGTCAACAAAGTGTATGAAGACGCTATGAAGGAGGATGACGAACAATATTTGGGCTCGGATGATCCTGACATCAATGATACAGCTGCCGACGATCAGCCTAAACCAAAGAAGTCTTCGTAGACCACTGAGCCCATACAAACCACAGATGAATCCAGAAATTTGAGGAAAACTGAAGCAGAGATTAAGCATTTGAATGATCCTGCTGAGAATCAGCTGGAATCAATAAGCGCTTTAGACCCTAAGGCACCGGAATTTTCGTTGCCCTCTGTACCCTTACAATCGGAATGTGTTGTTAGCAATGGCAGTGCAGCATACTGCAACCCCATGGTAACGAATTGCAATGCCGAAGTGACCAGTCTTGTACCACCAGCAGCCTTCTGGGAAAAGATGGAATTAAGAATGACGCAACCGCCGCCTGTACCCGCTCCGTTTGATGGAGATCCATCCCGCTCCCTTCGTTTCAGAGCTGACTTTAGAGATCAAGCCGAGAGCAGAGCATCGTTGACTGATAGCGAGAAAATGAATTATTTAATGACTTACACAGCTGGTAAAGCAAGGGAAGTCGTCGAAAACTATCGGGGTCTACCGAATGGTTGTCACATCGCTCTGCAAATGTTAAGGCAGAGATTTGGACAAAATGCAATGGTAGTGGAGGCCCTCAAGTCGTCAGTGGTAAATGGCCCAAAGTTAAAGAATGGTGACAGTGCAGCCCTTCTAGCTCTTTCCGATAAAGTGCAAAATTGTTGCTGGGCAATGATTGAACTGCAATCAAAGGAACTTGACTGTACTACGAACTTACGGCAAATCTATGATCGTCTACCGCACCCCTTGCAGGCGAAATGGAGAAAGTCAGCCAACCAGTACCGTGAAAGAACTGGTGGTGGAGAGCCGACGCTCAAGGAACTTACGGAGTTCATAACTGCCGAGTCGCAAACTGAGAATGACCCAGTCTACGGAAGACCTAGTACCCTTGCAATAAGGGCTAACACCGGCAGAAACTTCAAAAAACCTCTTCCCACATCAGGACAGTCTGGAGAAACATATTCCCACCTTGTCGACAGAGATTAAAAGAAAGGAGACCAATACTCCCCAAGAGGACAAGGCCCTACCTGCAAAGGGAGAACATGTTGGTCGGGTTTAAAGAGGCGAAGAGGAGAGGTGTTGGGTTTGCAAGGGAAGGCATGGTGTTTCAAAATGTTCAGCGTTCGCAAAGAAGGGTTTGAATTGGCGCCGGCGTTTTGCAAGATCCAGTGCACTATGTTACCGGTGTTTGTCCAGTTGTCATATGATAAAGACATGTCCAAAAACTAAGGGTTGTGATGTGAAGAGCTGCCCTCAGCCATCGACCCACCATTCCCTGCTACATCTACCCACAGCAACTTCTGACGCCAATAAGGGTGAGGAGAGCGTTAATCGTAGCGCTACTCCCAGTGAGGACTTAACCGTAAGCGTAACTATGGAAGACTCAAAACGAAGCTTTGTGCTACTCAAGGTGGTACCGCTGTCCATCGTGGGTGAAAACGGAACTATGGTCACTTCGCACGGCCTTTTAGACTCAGCGGCTGTCAGTTCCTTGATTACGTTGGACCTAGCTGAACGATTGCAACGTCATGGAACTCCCGAGAAAGTGAGTATTAACACTGTAACACACAAGAATCATGACTGTGAACTCATCAGAGTTAAATTTCTGATACGCCCATTGAGACGAGATGGGCCCTTTTACTCAATACCTCATGCCTTGGCCATACAGGACTTGAACGTTAGTGACCGGTATTGTCCGAACCAAGTAGATTTAACACAATGGCCACATCTTGCACATTTAGAACTGCCGAATATTCCTGTGGATGTTCCGAAGGTTTCAGTTCTCATTGGCCAGGATGTGTCTCAGGCGCACATAGTTCTCGATTACCGCTGGGGAGACAGCCCACAGAACCAGCCATACGCAATGAGAACTCCATTTGGATGGTGTGTAGCTGGGCCCACAAACAAGGGGGAAGATAATAGCAAGCCAGTTGCCCTATTCGAGTTTGACGTTACCAAGGAAGGGTCGGTCATGGGACTTCACCAGCAAGTTGAGAAGTTTTGGGACTGTTGGTGACAGTTGCGAGAGCCGTGAGGACAGAAGGGCCCTTGAAATATTGAACAACACCACTAAATTAAAGAACGGGAGGTACGAGGTCGGTCTCCTTTGGCGAAATAGCGACCCTCAGCTTCCAAACAACCGGTCCTTAGCAGAAAGGAGGTTACAACAACTGAAGAGACAGTTTGACCGAAGTCCAGAATTCGCCAAGCAATACGAGGCAGTGATGAACGACTATATTGCAAAGGGGTATGCTGTGAAGTTGTCCGCTGAGGAAGCCACCCACACGAGTAAATGCACATGGTATTTACCACACCACGGTGTAATTAACCCGAATAAAGTAAAGGTCCGAGTGGTGTACGATGCGGCTGCGGAATTTGGCGGGACATCCCTGAATAAAGAACTGCTGCAACGACTACAGCTGAACAATTCTCTCGTTGGAGTTCTGATCCGATTTAGAAAAGAGGACGTAGCCATAGCCTCTGATATTGAGAGCATGTTTCACAGAGTAGTCTGCAGGGAGGAGGATACACATGCCCTACGGTTCTTATGGTGGAGTGAAGGCGTCGATAAGCCACCGAGTGATCACAAAATGAATGTGCATTTGTTTGGAAAGACAGACTCTCCATCGATTGCAGCCTGGGCTTTAAAACGAACAGCTGCAGACAATGAATCCGAGTTTAGCAAGGAAGTGTGCGCTATTGTCTCCAAGAATTTCTATGTAGATGATGGATTGTTTTCTGTGCCTACCACTGAATGGGCAATTGATGCTTCACTGCAGTTGATGGAGTTGTTGCAAAGAGGGAACTTTCGGTTGACAAAGTTCGTGTCCAACGTCAAGCAAGTATTAGCTGCTATCCCAGCTGGGGAAAGAAAGGTTAAAAACCTGGATTTGGACAAGCTTCCTATCGAAAGAGTGCTGGGTCAGCAGTGGGATACCGAGACCGACTCGTTGGGAGTGAAGGTGTCACCTTTACCGAAGAAGTTAAATGACGACACGAGGCGAGGGTGTTTGTCAACCATGAGCTCCACGTTCGATCCGCTGCGCATGATTGGACCGGTTTTGCTCCCAGCTAAGAGAGTCCTCCAAAAGACCTGGCAGCTTAAACTTCAATGGGACGAGAAATTGCCAGACGACTTGCTGAGAAGCTGGACAAAGTGGAGAGAGCAGTTGGAGCTCCTCAATCAAGTCAATATTCCTTGTTGTTACTTCCCTGGAGGCTGCCATGCTGCTAAATCATTCCAGTTACATCACTTCAGTGATGCCTCTGAATTTGGTTATGGGACAGTGTCCTATTTGAGAAGAGAAACATGGGATGGAATGGTGAATTGTTCATTTATCATGGCCAAAAGCCGGACGGCTCCTCTTCAGTACGTTTCTGTCCCAAGGCTCGAGTTACAGGCTGCTACGATAGCAGCAAGAGTTCACAGTATGATCATAAGGGAAATAGACTTGAATATTTCTTCTACCTTCTTCTGGACAGATTCCCAAATCACGTTGCTGTACATCAGAAACGAGTCCCGTAGATTCAAGACCTATGTAGCAAACCATGTATGTGAAATAACTGGCGATCTACCAGAGAAAAACTTAGAAGTCAAGGTGGAAAAGGCTATATTCACTTTGCAGTCACCCAATAGCATGCACGAATTTCTTGTAAGGTATTCTTCCTGGTCAGTGCTGTTGCCAAAGGTAGCCTGGTTATTAAAATTCAAGTCATATCTAAATAAAGATAGAGACAGCAGCAGTTCAAAGTACTTAACGACAGATGACCTACAGAAGGCTACAACTGCTGTAGTAAGGCTGGTGCAGAATGAGGCGTATGCCGATGAGATGAGCGACTTGGAAAAGGGAAAGAACGTCAAACATTCAAGCAGAATTGTCAAGCTTCGGCCAATGTTGGATAATGTAGTAATGCGAGTTGGAGGACGCATTTCTGAAGGTGCCATTGCCTTTGGAACCAAGTTCCCAATGATCATGCCATCAGGGCATCATGTCACCCAGTTGCTTATTGCAGCCTTCCAGCAACGGCTAGCGCACGCTGGTCAGAACCACATACTGGCAAGTTTAAGGGAGCAGTTTTGGATACCTCGAGGGAGGTCTGCTGTGCATAAAGTAGTACGATCCTGTTTAAAGTGCAAGAAGCAAAGGGCAGCCACTATGGAGCAGATGATGGCCACTCTACCAGCGTTTCGTACTACGGCTTATCAACCATGCTTCACTCACACTGGCGTCAACTATTTTGGACCGTTAAACGTGAAAAGAGGGAGAACCGTGGTCAAGAGATGGGGTGTCATATTCACCTGTTTGAATTCTAGGGCCGTGCATCTGGAACTGGCTACTTCTCTAGAGTCAGACTGCTTCATCAATGTTCTAAGAAGATTCGTGAATCGAAGAGGCCCACCCAAGTGTATTTACTCGGACAATGGGACAAACTTTGTCGGTGCAGAAAGGGAGATTAGAGAAGCGATAGGAGACTGGAACCAGAAACAGATCTTGGATGAACTACTTCAGAAGGGATGTCAGTGGGCGTTCCAACCGTCAAAGGCTTCACACGCTAGCGGAGTCTGGGAGAGACTAATACGTAGTACCCGCACAGCCATCAAGGCCATACTCGGTGAGAGCCTAGTGAATGAAGAAGTATTAACAACCGTCTTAACAGAAGTTGAGGCTGTTCTGAATTCTAGACCACTTTGCGCTGCGTCCAATGACCCAAATGATTGTGAACCCTTGACTCCTAACCACCTGCTGCCGCAGAGGGCTGTTCATGTTTTACCTCCTTGAGTCTTCGGAAGAGAGGACATATTTGCTAGGAGGATGTGGAGACAGGCACAAGTTCTAGCTGATCATTTCTGGAAGCGATGGCTAAGGGAGTACATCTCAGGTTTACAGGAGAGACAGAAGTGGCAGCGACCCCGCCGGAATGCTGAGATTGGAGACCTTGTGCTACTAGTGGACGACTGCTTGCCTAGAGGACAGTGGCGTATGGGTCGAGTCATTAAAGCAGTTCCCGGAAGAGATGGACTTGTCCGGACAGTAGTAGTGAAAACGGGCGCGTCAACAACATTAGGACGTCCTATACAGAAACTTTGTTTGCTGGAAGAATCAGGAAATCTCCAACGAGATTAGAGACAGACAAGTATAGGAACAGTGACACTGATATTGATTGACATTCCTTTATTACTTGTACTTGGTAGGCGTGGGAACCCATGTCTAGCTTGTGTTTGTAATGCTTCACTAAGTTCCCATGGGGTGGGGTGTAGCGGCTGGGTTCCCTGTTTCATTTGTTTTCCCGCCTTTAGAGGTCATGTGACTTGTTTTTAGTTGCCTTTTGATACGTTTCAGGGAGTGTTTGCAGCTTGGGCATTCACTCGAAGTAACGACCAAAATTGATCGGTTTCGACGCATTGACGACTGTATTGTTTGGAACATTGTCTTCGTGTATTGTCACGATTCAAGATTGTAGCCGTCCTTGCAGTATTGGAAATAAAGATCCGTGAACAAGAGTGAATTTTGTCGCTACAATTCTCCTTGGGTGCCCCTGAACATTGATATGTCAACCTGCGCTTTAACTGTACAGTTAGGAATACTAACGTTATGCGTAAATTATTGGGTCTGAAATTTAACATAACAAAGATTTACATTTCAACCTGGGTTTAACTATACGATTCAGAATACTACATTACTTCCACGTTGTAAGTGTAAATTATTGGATGTGAAATCTTACAGCTTATTTATTTATTTTTTGGATGACTCACCACACTGAATACAAGTCGATTGGGTACAAACAGACCGCCATTTTAAAGTTGCTTTATTTAAACCCAGTCCTTTAGGATACTTGTTTGTCCTCTTCACTTACACACGTGTCGTTCGGTACGTATTTTGTTTCATACAGCTTACCTCGTAAGAAACACGAACGCATTATTGTTATATTAACTAGAGTTAGTTGTCACCTATTTAGTGGAAAACAACAAATCAGTGGTGCCGTATCTAATCGATCATCAATCACATTGCTGTGATTTTGATCCGCTGCTACTGGGCACTACAGTACATAAAGAGCTGCAAGTTCTGTTCATTTCATTCAACTTAGTTTCACGATCACTCAACAACTAGTTATCAGTCAATGTTTTATATGAAACGGAAAGTTTTTATTGTATCTTCTGCGCCGAAGAAGTCACTTCTCATCAGAAAGCACTTTTATGTGACAGCTGTGATTTCAGAATTATCTTTTTAGGGGCGGGTGTCACTCTTATCGCCCACACATGCCCGCATGTAATAAGGTATATTTTAATTTAAATGAATTGGTTAAGTTAATGGTAGTTGACGGCACTTGTCGTTTTTAGCTCAGAATTTGCAATTGTCTTTATTGGGGCGGCGTCACTCAGATAGCCCACACGTGCCTGCACGTAATTCGTGTTAATTGCATAGCATCTTAACATCATCAAAGTCAATGCAAGAACTATGTTCTTACATTAAGGAAGCTGGTCAGTTTGGCCGATTTCATCCAAACATAGTCATATTTGTCTAAAGCACCTTAACATTGCTTCATTCAAAGTTTTCAAGCCGAAGAAATTCATCTTCACTGGATGACATTTTACCAAACTATAGTATGCATAGTGTTAATTTCTCCCCATAGAAACTGTTTCCTCCTTTCCATTGCATATGCATTTGGACATGTAATTCCAAAACAGCCAGATTCAGAGGAAATTCTCCGACATCTTCATTCACTGGGATTAGAGAGTTGTAGTCGAGAGGAAGATGTTTGTGCTAAACTTAGAAAGCTAATGTTTGACGAGTGGAGAGCGTCAGAGAAGCAACTCTATCACTGGCACAAGGAAAAGGCGTGCTCCTGTCATTAGCCAGTACTTGCCTGTCATTAGCCAGCACTTGCCAACGGCGCACAGTTATGCCGATGATACTGGTATCTATTTGGCATTCAATCCAAACGATGATTCTGATCAAGAAGCCTCCATTGCAGCAATGGAAGCGTGCCTCTGTGACATCCGTAGCAGTCTACAATAGACCAGTTAAAATTGATTTCTATCATTGTAATGGAGCGTTAAAGGGTGTCAAAATGTGTCTTAAGTGCAACTGATGTGGTATCTATTACGGATACTCAAAATACGGCAACTCTACTTTGGGATGGAATTTGTATGATTCACCGCAAATCGCAATTGAATCCTCTGATGTTTGCTTTGTGCAGCGTGGACTTATGGAATGGCAAGTCTCCTTGGCGTAAGTATGTTTTTCTTGCTTAACGGTAACTGATTATTTTTCAATATATATGTATTTCAATCCCTGTTAGTGATATTATTCTTCGATTCCTTTTCTTGTTTCAAGATGTCATACCTGGGTGTCATTTAGTGGTTCTTCTCAGGCTTTCAACGAAGCTCATGACGTAAAAACCGGTAAGTGTGTTGCAATATGTAAACTGATGACGTTAATCATGCAGCAAGAAGATAGTATTATTATATTATTAGGCTAAACTTCAGAATACCCGGCCACTGAAATATCATTCACAAATCCTGCTACCACAGTCCCGCAGTCGACATACTTTAACTAATATCTGTATATAAACAGAATACCCGGCCACTGAAATATCTTTTCAAATCCTGCTACTGCAGTCCCACAGTCGACATACTTTACCTAATATCTGTATATAAACATCACAAAATATGCCGCTTGCATCGTGCGCGTTGGTGTTGACATTGTTGGGCCTTGCTACCACAGTCCCGCAGTCGACAATTAATTGAACTTGATTAGTGAAATAAAACTTTTGTACTTATGTATTACACGTTCTTAAAGTGTGTTGCGTGAAAGACAATTTCAATAAATGTGTCTACTCCTGTTCTTGTCCACCAAGCTGTCGAGCCAGTAAATTACACTTCAGTCTCGTTCTATAAATAGTTATAACATAGCTGGAAAATTCGCCTAATCTAATTCAATAGCGCGAGCGTGCTTCATATTCCTATTGAGCACGCTGATGACGTCAATAAACTATTCGTAATTCCCCGAGTTGTTCTCCTGAGTGCATCCATAACTCAGCAGTACACGATGAAGCGCTTACTATGTGTTTTATAAGGAAATTTAAGACGAAACGTTTGAATTTGTTAACCGATAGTAAGGAAAAGAGGTGAGTGATGTTGTTGTTGTCATCTCCGCGAGCTGTGCGGGCTATGGCGTGTGCAAATCATTCTTTAAAAAGTTGTTTTCTCTCAATAACAATTTTTCGGTGAATTAATAGTTTCCAGGCACTTAAATATGGATTTTACAATCATTTTAGAGTACACTTTCTCTCAGTTTCAGGATAAAAGCTTAACTATGAGGAAAAAAAATATAGTCACGTAAACATTGACGCGTACTGCTTTGAGTGCGCCCTACAATAATAAAATTTTAAATTAACTGCTGCATTGATCGCTTTGATAATGTTATAAAACAATTAGTTCAGCAATTAGTTCAGTTCTCAAGAGGCTAGAGTTGCACTCGGCTGCGCCTCGTGCAACTCTTACGCCTCTTTCGTGCTCTCCAAACTTCCCGCGTGCTCAATATCTCGACATACGCACGCTGACGCATGAACTAATTGTTAATTAGGCCGACTGAGGAGCCTCTGAACCCTCGAACCACTAAAGTGTATACCTTACTAGTTCATTTATTTGCGCTACATATAAATATACCTTCTATACCGTCTTTGTTCACAAATTCTACTGAGTGATTAACTGTTCAGTGTTCATAGCCATGTGCCTCAAGTTTCGAGTACGCTTTCCAGCAATAAGAAACAATAATAGTTCCAGGTTCAATCCATTGTTGGATGATGGGCAGTAGTGTTTGTTTGTCCCGTTTTTTCATTGCCACCAGGAAACATTTCCTGCTGTCTTCCTCGATTCCTCCAAAGACCCACTGGCCTTCGACGTGATGTCCTTGGTGGTATTTCCTCTTGCCAAATTTACTTTCGTCAATCTGTACGACTTTTCCGCTCAGTTTGTCACTGTTTTCCAGTAGAGTGATTCTGCATACTTTGCGACAGAAGCTGCTCCAGTCCACCCCAGCGCTTTCAGCAAGTCCTCCTTCATGTTTTATTTGTGCCTGATAAAGATCCTGGCACCACCAATATGTCAACTTCAAAATTTCTTCTAAGGTCATCTTGCTCTTCTCGAACCACCTTCCTTTCCTAATCGATACCTCTGCCTTGTGTCTGTTACAGTTAACCTGCTGTCTGCATTCCCACTTCAAACCATCCGATTGATCCTCACACCTTGTCAAACTCATTTCTCCAGCACACATGGGACACGAACCTTCCTTCGCCATCAGCCCTTCATCCATTAACCACTTAACTTGTCAATGCTGCCAAATTAATCGCACGCATGGATCAAGGACACGGCCTAGTGGACAGAATCCTTCTTGCCACCCCCATTGCCTTTCGTCCGACCCTTACTGAAATGGACGCAGCCACCGATCAGTAAAGTTATCCTTCGAGGAGGTCAGTGACTTCTCTGAACTGTTCAAGATTATAAATGGAATTGACGAAAATGTTAAATTCGTCTTTGACGATGAAGGGAAGGAGCTACTCGGAAAGAAAATGGACGAGTTCGTGGCTGAGGTCGATGAAGCCATCAGAGATGGGAAAGTGCCCTCGTCACAACCTGACACAACGATATCCAAAACAACCCTGGAAAATGCAGCACCTTTCCTGACTCACCTCGAGACACAGAAGGAAATACTCTGTCACGTACGCAATCGTTAACACCAAAACGTTCATTTTTCTTTAATTACCTTTATTGCACACACTTTCTAATTATTATTTGTCGAAACTCGGCCTTGTCCTATTGAAAATCCGCGAATCTCATTGGTTCTCTCACTGTATTCTATTTGCCGATATAAAGCAATCGCACTTGAGTGTAGACATTAATTAACACATTTGCCATGGTTTTGCATTACGCTGCTAAGCGAAAGGTTTTCACACACATGCTTCTTCAATATCTCAGCCAATGCGAAGTAAAACAAAACAAATCATTACTTGCTCCCGAAATTATTTTTGCGCTTTGTCTGTGTCCTTTGTGATTGGCCAGTGTGATACGTTTGGTTTTAGTTTTTTCTACACTCAGTTGAAAACTGTTCTAATACGTTACCTCCGTCACTCAAACTAAAACAAAGCACAATTACCAGAAATGCAGTAATGTTTACCGGACAATTGTTACGGATAACTGATCAATACACCACGACAATTACCTGTCTCATGGTTACTTGCATTGTTTTACATGAGTTTCTTCTCCTTTTTCACTTTCTTAAAGAAGACATAAAATGCAGTTTGTGATAAAACCATCGATCAGCCCACCACACAAACGGTCAAGGGAAACGTCTTAATCACCCAAGGCCCTGTGGTTTCCTATCGGTCCTTCAAACATGGCAAAAGATCAGCGCGTGCAATTGCCGAAAGTGAATTTGACACCACAACAGAATCATTAATGCAAGATGGCTTTGGAAGAATTGTGGAATTTAGAATTCCTCGAGCAAGAAGCACCTGCAAGGTATTTGCGAAAAGCAAGCCAAACCCTTGGCAGAACTGTACGAATGTCAGTGTAAACGAATTTGACAATGCCTTGGCCAAGCCTCTATATAATGATATCACAGTTCCAATGAGACAGTATCTTCAAGCCAATAATTACATCTCGAATTAGCAATATTTAAATCAAATCAATTTCTGTACGACAAGCGACAATAAGTTAAGACAAACAAACATGTTCATAGCTGTCAATTTAGATTTTCCTTTTAAGAGTAATTTTTAATGGATTTGTTATAATTAAAAAACCATTTTGTTGAATGGAAACGTTTGAGCTTTTTACATTCGTAATGAATACCTGATTTTCAACAGTAACAATGAAGTAGCACTCATTTTTTTTACATTCTAAATATAGTTTATATTCTACTAAGTTTGTATTTCATTGTATTTTAAAATTAAATTAAAATATGACCTTTGTTACACTGCTTGTTTACATTACTTTATCTTAAAACGAGACTTTTTGCGCGGCAGCATTACATAAAAAAAAACAACACACCCAGCAACCAACAAAGTGTGCGTTTAAAATGCCATTGCGCAACCATTTCTTTTCGATTTACATGTAGTGTTTTTCCACAGCTCACAAGCAGGGATAAAGAGATTCGAAGTGCGCTATACTTCAGTTTAGCGTTTACCGTTTTTATTCAATTAAGCGCTCAACCTCGATTAAGGGCCCACCTGGCATAGGTATGGAAGGTTAATAAGCGTTCATCGAGTGCGGGACTTTAGACCACCGTAGCACTTTATTCTAGCACCTAGCTCATTGCTTATTCACTGAGTGCAGGACTGCAGACTGCGGTAGCACTTAAGGCTAGCGCTTAGCTCATTGCTTACTCACCGAGTGCGGGACTGCGGACCGAGGTAGCAATTTAGTTTAGAGCTTACTTCATTACTTATTCATTGACTGCGGCAGTGCGGACCGTAGTAGTACTTCAGTTTGACACTTAGAAGTTTGTTGCTTATTCATCAACTGCTGGACTCCGGACCACAGTAGTACTTCAATTTGACACTCAGTAAATACATATTGACTTGCTAGCCGACTACGGACCGCGGGCTACAAGGCTCATGGATTGTATTCTTTCCCCACTCGCATCTTGCGATCAGCTAGACATATTCTTAGCCACCCCCTATCTGTACTAATCAACAAGTCCGTTGAACATGGAATATATCCCACTAAATTAAAGCTTGCTAAAGTAATCCCAATCCACAAAGCCAATGACGAATCTGACCCATCCAATTACAGACCCATATCAATTCGTTAGCTAACCCAGTGGGATCCTCAGAAGCCATAAAACTATCTTGTTGTTTACGTGGTAGACACCGGTTAATGATTTTCCAAATTGAGTTAGAATTTCCATTGCTATCCAGGATCTGAGTCCTGACGTGAACTTTTTCGGCCACACGAATCTCCCTTTTCACTTCTTGACGAAAAAATCTGTATCCGTTCCAGTGGAAAGGGTCATTTGTTTTTCCCGCAAGTTTGCGCCATTGGTCGCGCGTTCTCATTAGTTGACGAATTTCTGGTGTTATAAAGGGGTTAGGTTTAGATCTAATTTTAACCCTCTTGACTGGAGCATGTTGACTTAGTACTTCCAAGAACAGTTCGTTGAATACATCAACTTGATCATTGAAATCGTCAAATAGGCTTATTATGTGAAAAGGCGCATATGACAAATCACGTAGGAAATTGTCGGCGCTGTAATTAGTATAGCTTCTAATAGTGACGTAACAGGGCTTGATCCTTGGCTTTTTTAACTTCAGCGAGATGTAAACAAGATTGTGATCGCTAATAGTTGACATAAGGACGTCGTTTGAAGCAATTAGTTTCTCATTCGTGGTCATCACAACATCGATTAACGATTCCCCATTCTCCGTGGCTCTGGTTGGTTTATTGATTAATTGGGTGAGGTTAAAAGTCGAGCAAAAATCGTTTAAAGCACGGGATTCTGCGTTATCTTGAAGGAGGTTGCAATTGAGGTCACCCAATATTATGACATCAAGACCTGACAGGAGGGATTCGATAAGACTGTTGGCAAGATCATCTATAAAATTTAATGGAGTACTCGGTGGTCGATATACTGTGCAGATGACGAATGACTTATAACAGCGACTTTGCACTTTTAGCCACAATTGCTGAAAGTTATTATGAGAAACTGAGGATACATTCTCCAGTGATGAAACTTTGTAGTTTTTCTTAATGTAAACACATAGTCCGCCGCCAGGTTTGTGCGGGCCACGGTCTTGTCTATACAAAGTGTAGCCTGGAATATGAATGCTCTCGTTGTTGACTGAAGAATCCAGCCATGTCTCTGATATCGTAAAGATGTCGAAATTATTTGAGACAACGGAATCCTTTAGCAGAGTGAAGTGTTCCCTGGACTTCAAGGAGCGGATATTTAAATGAGCAATCCTGATGTTTCACTTCGTTTTGCAAGGAAAGCTAATATTTGTGTTCGTGGATGTAGATGAAGAATTAGAAGTAGAGTTTGGTCCAGGATGTGGATGAATGTCGCCGCTAAGATTGTTTTCCAGGAGAGATGGGTTAAAAGACGCTGTTCCGTTAGCTGAGTACAGAAGCCGTCTTCGGAGAAACGGGCCTTCGTTTCATTCTTATGTACCATGATTTCAATCCAAAATGGCGGATTCGGCAAAAACTACTAGGATCGAGATAAGACATCGAAGAAGGTTCTGGGGCGCTTCCCGGTGTGTCAAATCCATGCCCAATTGAGGAAAACCGCCAATTAGAGTAGTGGCTTAGATTGTTCAAGCAGCTGAACAGTAAAAACACGAGGAAAGTGAACATAAGAACGGAGCTAAAAATTGGTTGACCGACCGCCATCGCTGACCGCTGACCCTTTGGAATGGACAAGATATCTTCCAGAATTCTTAAAGACAGTTTACCCAGTACGCTAACAACAATTACCCACATTGTGAATAACTCCTTTGTTACCAACACATTTGCACGTGCATGGAAAACAGCAGAGGTTACACCTATTCTCAAATGCGGTAATCCAGATGTCCCTAACAACTATCGCCCCATCTCATTATTACCAATAGTCTCAAAAGTCACTGAAAGGTTGGTACATGGACAACTTATGGAGCATCTAATTAGAAATAATAAACTGGCAGCACATCAGAGCGGAAATACAAAGCTTCACTCGACAGAAACAGCTCTGTTGTACGTTACAGATCAGTTGCTCCAGGCTATGGATAACAAGAAAGTTTCCATCATGGTCTTATTAGATATGTCTAAAGCATTTGATAGTATTCGACACGACATCTTGTTATCCAAGCTACAAAATCTCGATTTTTCCCAGGGTGCGTTGGATTGGTTTCAGAGTTACCTTTCTAACCGACAACAGTGCGTTCGAATTGGTGACGCAGTTTCTAAAGTACTCCCACTTGAGTTCGGAGTTCCGCAAGGCTCTATTTTAGGTCCGGTTTTGTTTACAATCTATGTTAACGACCTCCTTTCTGTTCCTAGAAGGAAACTACTTTGGGCTTGGTTCCCACTCTAGCGACACAAAAATCTGATTGGTTCTTAGCTTTGTCCAACTGCACCACATGAAATACAGAACTTTAATTGCTTTTTATTAGTGTGGGTTTTTTTGGTGCCAGTTAATGATGAGACCATAGTTTCTCTTTCACGCATGTGCAGTTCTTCCACAACAAAATATTATCTGATAAAGATTTCTTGATTTCATTCTCGTAATCAATATTGTTGTAAATTGAGATAAAAATCTTGTTGAGGAGGCAGAAGTACAACATCTTAAATGTAAAAACCATGACGCTGATGTATTGTAATTATGTAAAATTATTCCAAAACACGATTTTCCACGGTGAATCACAGACCCTCCTTCCCTGATTTTTCTTAAGGGGAGAGGTGTCTGCATACAGGCTAACTGTCATTAGTGTTTATTATGTTTTAGTGACAGTCCAGAAAGATCAACTCCGATTGAGGGCAAACGTGTAGCAATGTTGAGTACATAGCAACAACATTTCAACTTGTTTGATCACCGTGGGTCAAAAGCTTTTTTCTTGTAAAAATATTCACACAAAATATCTCCGAGGTACATTTAAACTTCAGTTTTATGGACAATGATTAAGTAACTCAAATGACATTACTAAGCTTACATGTAAGACGAGTAAAATAGTTGGCAGTATAGCTGCCCTAACCCTGTATGTTAATGGTCAACAGCCTCTTTTCTTTCCTTGTGTAGCAATACCGATTCATAATGAAGATTTTCACAGATATTCCATGCAAGAGGTGAGATAAAAACAGGAAACTGTTTACTAACAACTATACAAATTAGATAATGAATCAGGCAGTAAATTTGGCATTACTGAAGGCTCCCTCAGTTTTTGTGTGATATCAAATACCATTATGTCAATGAGTACAAAAGTAAAATAAATGTTTTTCTGCACATTTTAGTTTCCTCCTTGTTTTGTTTTTGTTAAAGAATGCAGTAAAACTGCTACTGCTTTAGATTATTGTTTACGCTAATCTGACATCTCTAATATTTTCTCTCATTATATATATCACTTAAGAATAATTACATACTGTGCATTTTTATCCTATATCCATTAACTTTATCTTTACTGAGTACCCAGCGTTGATTGTAGGTGAGTGAAGAAATCAAATTTAATAAGCATTTTTGTGTTGAATTCCACTTGATAATACATACATGTATTTGTGCATGCATAGCTCGGATAGCTAGGCCTTAGTGTACTGTGATAGAAAATTAGCTCACAATTCAGTATATTTTGCCGTGAAAGAAATAGGTGATGCTTAACTTTAGTATTTTGTGAGTAAATATTTAGTTAGAAATTGACATTTGTAGCGCAAAGAAGTTATATTTCATGACATTAGATTTCCCAATAATGTAGACAAAGTCTGAGTATATTTACGATATAAAATGATGTAACTGCATGCATTTTCTTAGGCTAAATAAGGTGAAAGAATGTGCGATTTTGTAGACACTTAATTTAGATACAATACAAAGGGAACTTTTACTGTACATGTGATTAATGTAAAAATACTACCTCACGCAAGGATAGTAGAAAACCCACTGTATACTTAGAATGTTTTAGTTGATCGTTGATCGTTTAGTTACCTTGATCGTTGTGTTACGACCATTGAATAAGTGAAAATTCTACATCGCACTAGATTGTTGGATTGGATCAAATCGTGTTGTTACATCGAAAGATACAGTCCTCTTGATTTGTTTCAACCAGCAGAGCAGGGTTAAAAGAATTCTGCAACAGCTGGTCCATCGATAGCCAGATTCAAGTAAAGAATGTCCAAGAAGAAAGTTAGAGGGGGCCGTCGACGATTTCTAACAAGAGTCCGTCCTGATGTTGATGAGTGCCTAAACAACTATGAAGCTGAGAAGAAAGTTGAACTTGCTAAGTGGCATACAGTCCTAAAAGAACAGCTTGACAAGATCTTGCCTCTTGACAAGGAAATTTATGCCGAACTCATAGCCGATGAAAAATCCACCGAGGAAGACATCATGGCCGAGATAGAGCTGCAAGATTGAAGGCTGACGTACTTCAGAGACTTGCAGCTATCAACAAAAAACTAACTGTGCTGCAGCCTGGATTGAGCGAGAGTCAAAACATGAGTGGGTCTCCTCGGAAAAAAGACCACAATCCAAAGAACTTTGGTGAATGAACTGTTGAACACAAGACCTGTGTTCACTCTTCACATGGTTTTCACACACACATACCCTTGGTCAGGAGAGGTGCTTTTTGAAGACCTGAAAGACATCCCCTGTCCATGTTTGCTGAAGCCCAGGTGCATAGCGAGTAGCCAACCGACACCACTAGCAACTAAAGCCAAAAGACCCAGCAGACCTCCCAGACAGATCCCTGTCCAGAGACGTGCTGGAACAAAACCATAGGCATCTGATGTTCGTCACCGATTAGCAGCTGGTGCACCTTGCCCAAGCCAAATTGAGGAATATCGACGAAACTTTCAAGCTCTGCTGACACACATTTAACCTCTTTGTACTGATTTGAGGACAAA
>OZ037775.1:25535493-25642993 GCA_964035525.1 Porites cylindrica
GCCCCCACCACAGCCAAACTTCCTGCCCCAACACCGATCCTTAATGCCAGTCGTCCAAGAACGGCCCTGTCTGCTTCCGTTTCAACAGATCATCCGGATGCAACTCGCCTCCCTGCCCTTTCCCCCATGTCTGCTGATCCGCAGACCATTCCATTGTCACCTGTCCTAGCAGTTTCTACAAGGCTAACCGCCGCTCAAACGGATCCAGTAACATGAATGATTGCAGCAAGCGATAAAGTCCAGCTCCAAGCGAGGAACATTGCACCACCGGTTTCTACCCCCATTAACATTGACGTTTTATC
The DNA here is from genome assembly GCA_964035525.1 of Porites cylindrica. Taxonomy (NCBI): domain Eukaryota; kingdom Metazoa; phylum Cnidaria; class Anthozoa; order Scleractinia; family Poritidae; genus Porites; species Porites cylindrica. Next base: position 25,535,796 of record OZ037775.1, read on the forward strand.
AAAGGAACTTTCTGGTCACCCGGATAGTCATTTTGTAGCTAACTTAATTAATTCCCTCCGTTATGGCACACCCGTTGGTTATATAGTTTCCCATCAGCCCTGGGTATCCCGTAATTTACAATCGGCTGCACCCAGACGTAGTTTCATCCTATCTGACCAAGGAGATCGCACTGGGTCGCATAGCAGGCCCCTTTCAGTCTCCCCCACTTCCTAATCTCCAATGTCACCCGATGGGGGTAATACCTAAGAAACACCCTAACGAGTGGCAAACTATTTACCACTTATCCTATCCTGAGGGCAATAGGGTCAAGTCTATGATGTCACCCATCGTTATAACCTAGGGAAAAAGTGCATTCCTCCATATTCATTCGTACATCTGCAAATGCAAAACAAGTAAGATCATCAAGTTGTGGCATGTGAATTTACATTTCGTTCTCGACCGTCGAAGCTTCCTTAATGTGAACTAGCAGCTTCTCTTGAAGAGGAATGCTCAATTCCAGAGATTAGCTTTGGCTTTGAAGGAATAAAAAAACACATACAAAGTGTGTTCAATGAGAGGAGACGTTCTCGTAAAAGAGAAAGAATTGATTATGATTTGGTAGGTAGCTACATAAAATATACCATTCTCCTGAAGGCAATTTCATGTCATACATGTTTACATGCAGTACGTATTAGAACTTTGTAAAAACAGTTGTGGTGTCACAGTTACTGGTAGTACTGATCTTAAGTATTTTTTTTGAAGGCGATAAAACTTTTTTCCGTTGTTTACATAGGGAAGTTGAAGAGAAGTGCACCCCTAGGCAAATGAAAGAACTTCTCATGAAATATGAGAGAACTAAACACTTCATGATCTGGGCAGACAATTCCACAATAATGAACCATGGACACATTATCTACCTTGTCCAGTGCCTGTATGATCCAGCCTTCTTCTTCACACCTGAAGAAATGAAGACCAGATGGCATGAAAATGTTGTTGTACCATCTATCATTGACAGACCACATCTTTATATACTGGGCAGATGTGGCTCTAAAGAAATTGAGCAGCTAGCATATGTGGACACAAGACAAGAATGCCTAGATCAACTTCCCCACCATGTAGAAACAAGCAAAGGGGAGAAAGTAAATGATGTTGTGAGATTCTTCCATGGAGATGGGCCTGAACAACAGTTTGAAAGTGGAGAACAAAGGGGAGGAAATGCTGGTTGTACTGCTTGTAGTGGAGATGTAAGAAGGTATCGTGATCTGACATACAGCTTTCGTTGTCCATTACTGTCACCAGCTGATCGTGAACGCATAGTGCTGGCAGGTCGTGCAGGAAGGTAAAAAAAAAATGGGGCAATTAAACCATTTGAAGATTTGACAGTTGTAGAACTACAGAGAGAGTGTAGAGCTCGAGGACTATCTGATGAAGGATTTAAGAAAGAGCTGCAGTCTCATTAAAAGAGCACCTTGGTGGAGTACAGAGGGTACCAGCAATGCTCCTGAATAACCAGGAAAGAAGCTTAGAGAATCTTCACTTGGGTAAATTCACAGTAAATGTGTATGCTGTTAACAGTAATAAATTAAAATACATTTCATAAATTTTAGTTTATATACATGTATTGTATGAAATTCATACTATAAGTAATTTTCTTAGTATTTTTGAATAATAAGTAATACATGTAACAGAAAATCAAAATTATACTTCAACTTGGCAGTAAATTATTGGGCAATATTATTGTATCCACAGATACATGAAATGATACATGCCCAGTATTAATGCATGTGTACAAATGTGTACTGTAGTTCAATTTTATATTTTATCCATGGTTCACCATCTTCGTTTTTGTTTATAGTAATGTGCATGTACATGTTTGTAATTAATATGGTTATTAAAAGCGGACCCAATGCATCTCCATTTCCAAAACTTCCTGTATATATGTTGTGATTTATTCTCTCATCCACTGAACATTAATAAAACTTTTAAATTTTATCAAAGAGGAATGTATAAGGTGCTTCCTACTGAGCCACTCCATGACGTAAAAGAACACATCTCGAACATCATCACTGAGACTGTTGCTCACCTCACAAGTGAAGAAAAGAAGCTCTGCCAGGATACTCTAAGCCTTGATTCTGGAACAAGGGACCAGCTACGTGGTTCAGATTACAGAGAAATCCTGATTGTGCTTCCAAAACAGCTTAGAGGTGAACGCACAAGAACAAAGAAGCACACACAAATTGAACTGGGAATCTGCCCATATCCCGCTCAGTGTGTGTCTGCAGTAACGTCCATGGTTACGAAACAACTAAATGTTTTTAAAGCCTACAAGTGTGAACAGACCAAAGGATTTTTCCCATACCAGTGGCTAGATTGTTTGGATAAATGAGAAGAAACATCGCTACTTCCTCACTCTGCCAGGGCTAGACAATCACGTTAACTAGACTTGATGACCAGCTATAGATTGTAACTGACGGAGCAGTCAAAGACCCAGGAATAGGTGCTACTGTTTGTTTCTTCAAAGCTAAGTTGCGGGGCTCCCAAGCAATGTGAGTTCCAAGCAAGGTAGACGCCCTCTCTATTGTGGCTGCTATGAAGCACTTCAGACAAAATCTTATACAGTCAACCAAGAAGGCCTACAGTACCGACAGTAAGCCTTGTGTTCAGGCGTATGAGAAGCCCTGCCAAGTGGAGTTCTCAGCCAGCCCTTATGTATCCACTTTCTCGTCTGTTGTGAGCCGCTATCAAGGTTTAGCCAGGCATGTCTGCGGCACTGCTTTCCTATGCGTCATTTCTTAAAGCCAAAACGCCTCAACCTGTGAAAACGAGACCTGTTAGGTGTGCTCCTTCATCACTTGAACCAGGGACTCTTCCAGTCACCAGTTGAAAATGGCCATTAAGTGCTATATATTTGCCCTCAATGTAGACAAGGCCGTCTCTCATGTCTCTGGTGGATGCCACTCCTGCAGCAATCCCAAAGCTCCAAAACTGTATGAATTGACCAGTCCACTTCCCCACTACTTAATACTATTGGTTGGTCCTTCACCACAGATGTCATAGAACATCCTACCTCATTTGCATCCAGACAAAGGCAGAGAGAAATTACTCGCATTTGGAGAGAGAAGCACTCGCCATAATCTTTGGTGTGCAGAGGTTTCATCAATACTTGTAGGGCAGACCAATTGCACTAGAAACTGACCACGAGCCCCCAGAGTCCTTTTAAGAAGACCTTATCGACATGGCTGCAGCTTGAAGCCAGTGATGGGCACTAACATTAGCTGCATATGATTTAACCTTTAGCGCTTGCCCAGTGGCCAGTGCGAGTGTCAAAACTAGTGGGCAATTGGAATGCCAATTATCTCCACTATGAAGTGTGGGATTAGCCCTTAATCCTCTTACTTAGCAATCTCGCTCAACCTATATATATCCTGATGTGATTGTATGATAAATCAGTTGACGTTAGGCGTTGCTCATGTAATCTTGCTGAATCATTAAATTGTATGTCCTTGAATATATAAATCACACATGGTGTCAGACGCTGGATCCTACAGGAGGAAAAAGAGGTAGCAGAAAAGAAATTTGTTTCGCCACTTTGTTTCACTTGCGCGAACTACTTCCAATGCTCAAGATCCAAAGGAAGAAGTAATCGAGGAATCAAGAATGCCGGTCATGTCACCCCCACAGCCGCAGTGGAAACAAGTTCTTCAACGGGCTCAATACAGAGAGAATAACCACAAAGTGGAAGCGTGAAAATGGCGGCAGCACAGTTTCATATTCCTCCTCCCGCTAAGTTTGCTCCCAAAACATATGATGGGGACCACTGGATAAAGTGCTACCAGTTATTTGAAGCAGCTACATAACAGGATGTGCTGTCCACTAAGGTGCGTATTGACATGCTTATTTACGCACAGGGAAAAAATGCTGTCGACGTTTACGATGCAAGTGTAAGACAAAAATTCAAGGATGATTCATTAATTCAGGTGTAATGTCATCGGTTTTTAAAACGTGGAGATATTTTCTTGGAGTATCTACAATTCCCCACAAAAAAGATGCGAGTGAAGAATGTCAAACCCCCAGAAAGGCAGATTGACCCTTTTGCGAAATATGAAAGTCATCTTGAGAACATCGTCACAAAAGCAGTAATGCCAGGTTACATCAAGAAGGGAAGGCTAACACGAGAAGAGATCAGTCAGGCGTTTTTCGACACATTTGTTCAAGAAAAAATGTTGAGGCCCCATAAAAAAGGTGCATCTCAAGTCATGGAAGTTTGCTTGGCAAACAAAGAAAAACAAAACAGCTAGCAGTGTCTAACCCTTTAAGGACGACAGCTCTATTTGCACATTTCCTGGTCGTCATTCTCTCAAGACACCAACCACTCTCCAGAACCCGTCCAGTAGACCTGTGGTCATGTTTGATGCCATTGCAGCAGTTCAGTCAATGGGAAAGCCATCACGGGTAAGAAACAGGTGTGACCTGGCAAGCCATTTCATAGAAGTTGTTGATGCTAAGTCTAATGTTGCCACCGAAGTTCATATTGTATTTGACCGCTAATATATCCTCTGCTCCAGGAAGGAATGTGCCAGAAACGTCTAGTTACATACAGAGCAGTGATATACAAGATTGCTGTCGATGCTGTTATTGGCAAGACAACTATGAAAGATCTTTTGAGCTGCAACCAGAATAAGGAAGCACAACTCATCGAGTGCTTAGTTTTGTGTCGTGACCATTTCCAGCATTTGTGGCATTAACATCATGGAAGCAAGTATAAATCTTGCATCTACATCTCGTGCGGGGTTGAAGAACTCTTCTTATTCTAGTGAATTTAAACTCAAGGCTGTTCAAATTGCAGAAGACTGTAACAGTAACCGAAAAGTCGCAGCAAAGTTGGGTGTTGTTTGTTGAAGAAACTAGCAAAGGTGCCCACAGAAACTACTTTGGAGAGAGCATTACAATCTCTACAGGAAAGTCAATACTGGAAGACCAACAGTGATCTGAGAGACTGGTTTGAAAAAAAGTAGCTTTGTGAGAACAAGGTGAATGAAAGGAAGATCTATTAATTATTTCACCATTACTTATATTTTATTATGAAATTAACCACTACATAAGAAGGCTTACATTATTATTTTAATATCCTTCTCCATAAGATGCCTTCACTTATGTACTGTATTTTGTTCCTACTTATTAACCAAGAGATGGGTTTGGGCTTATCCCAAAGATCAATTTGACGAGGCAATCAATACCAGTAATGACATCGAAAGACAGACCAGGTCATCAAGTACGACTTCCTTGCTAACCAATGCGATACAAGCCTTTCAGGGATGCTCACAGTGCCGTGTAGCACTACTGGACCACTGGGGAATTGAAGCAGTATAACCAACCACTTCCACAGTGGCTCCACAACCACCCACGTGCATTTGTTGACCATGCCAGAGTGCATCTGGACAGTTCTCTCAATGTACCCAAAGAAGATATTCAAGTCCTTCCAGACGAACCGCCAACATCTACAATTAAGACTGACAATCAGACAATACTGCCAGGTATACTTGCGTTCTTTACTGCTTTGTGGGGTTTTCATTCCCAAGTATATGACCATTTTCTTACAAACGCGCATATATATGCACACAAAAAAATGTTACAATGATGTGCATATGAGGTCACAGAAAGTCATCGTATAAGAGGCACTGAATTATACCGTCACCAAAAAACTCCTTCATGTACGATGATGGAACTGAAAAGTAACTTCAGTTTGAATCAAGCAAGGCCGCAATGGCTGTGTTACTTTCGAACAAGGTTTGGTCTTATTCATTGCCCTCACAGAAGTGGTGGTTGTTGGCTCCCCGACAACGGATTTCTTGGAATCCGTGGATTTCTGTTGAGAGACTGTGTATGCTATTTCACAAATGCTGACCAAAAAGATCTGGAAAATTCAGAATCTGGTCCCGCCATGGATAAGGAATGCCTAAAGTGTGGAAAAAGGAACCACTTCATAGCGAAATGCAAATCCAAAGGAGTGAGAGAAGCTGGTTTAGATGACGGGGAATCCAATGAAATGTACCAAACAGATGTAGCAGCCGTGAACAACTGGCCACCCTGATTCACAACAATGAATCAAGGTGACCAGCTGATTCATGACAATGAATCGCAGTAGCCCTAAGGCCTAGGCTGATAGAGGCAATAGATGATCTAGCAGCACAAGGTGTCATTGCCCCAGTGACCACACCCACCAAGTGGATAAGCTCCATTGTTGCAGCCTCAAAGAAAAATGTTTTGAACCCTAAGCATCTGAGTCATACGATACAAGGAGAGAATTATCAGCTTCCGATAGTTGAAGATATTGCGACAGCCTCCATGTAGCCAAGGTCTTCACAATAATGGATGCAAAAAATGGGTTCTCACACAAAACCTCGATGAAGAGTCTTCATACCTAACGACCTTCCAAATACCGTCTGGTTGTTATTGCTGAAGGCGCATGCCTTTTGGCATCTCGTCAGGTGTTTCAACGGAAGATATATGAGCCCAATGAAGGCATGTCAGGTAATGAGGTAGTGGCTGACGACTTAATTGCCATTGCATACAGTGACACTTTTCAGAAAGCAACCCAGGATCATGACAAAAATCTCCTACCTTTTCTCAAAAGATGCAAATTAAATGTCCGCCTCAATCTTGAAAAGCTTATGCTGCGAGTCTCAAGTACTTTTGCAGACAAGAGTGACAGAGAACAAAACAACATTTTTTTGTTGCAAGAACAACATGAAAATTTTGTAGCAGCGGTGAGAAAATGACAAATGCTAAGGTTCACCTTTAGCACAACAGAAGCTCTAACCCGAATTTCTCTGTTTTCGCCAGGCCTCAAAAGTTTGTCACGAGGCATTTTGGAATGGCGAATTCCGTTGTTGTTTGAGTAGTTGACACTGGTGATTTTAATCAGGTTTGTTTGATCAATCCGTTGTTTTCCAAGTTTGACCATTGTATGACTACTTTAAGGATGTTTAAAATTTCTTTTCTTGTTACCTTAGTGTGACTAATGAACGTCTGGTACAGTGTATGTATCCTAAAACACGTGCCCTACACATGGTGGCAAGTCTCTTACCGCCTACTGACTGACCTCCAAGCTATTATGAAACTTTAAAGAAAGAAACTTGACTTTTCTGTTAAGATCTGCATTTTTAAAAAAGTGTTTGATCAGCATGTTAATAGAGCTATACAATTTATTAAATCATTATTATTGTTATTGTAATTATATTATTATTATTATCAAAATCAAGATGTAACTGAGTGACCAATTTCAGTCTCTCACTCTTCTCTTACACAAAATCAAATGGGTAGCAAGGCTTATAATTATTGAAGACAGGTCTCTTAATTCTAACTTTATTGAGAAAATTGAGAAAATAAGGGGTATCTTAGACAATTGGTCGGCTAGAAGACTGACCCTCTTAAGTAAAATTACAATCATTAAAACTGTAGCCGTATTACAAATCATCTACATATTGTCATCTCTTCCAACACCTCCTGACATACTCACGACAATCAACTCTATATTGTACGATTTCCTTCGTCGGGGAAGGGTGCGGCTACACGTAGGCTACCTTGACTAAGGTATGGGTCGCACTACCTTGTGGTAGAAATCTGTCATCGGTGGACATTGCTAAGTGCGACCTGAAGTTTTCAGGTTGGAAAAAAACTTTGAAAATCAGCAAAAACATCAGAAACACCGTAGTGCTTGTGTGGGGCAGGGAGATTTTGGAAAACTCGAGCTAAACAATATAAGGAATGACAGCAGTAACAGTCAGCACTTGTCAGTCTTGTCAGTGAAACGTGATCAATTTGAAACATCAACAATCAAAAATAAATGTGGTCAAATGTTCAGACCTTTGCGCTTTCGTGGACGGACGAGGGAACTACTATCCTTGGCCATTTTGAGGCTTTTACGCATCCGTTGCCTCCACCTGGTTTGGCTTGCATCATGCAAGACTTAAAGTTGTAGTCCTTCAACCTACAGTGGTTTCGAGATTTGGGTGCTTCGTTTTTGAGTTTTGGGTGCTTCGTTTTCGAGATTTGGGTGCTTCGTGCTTTGGTCTTCGTTTTCAAGTGCTTCATTTTCGAAACTACCCTCTACAGTCTATCGTGACCCAGCTCCAAAGGATCCAGTTGATACCCTTCTGTCTCACACCAAAGTTTCCAAGAAAATCTATGAATGTATAATGAACGAAAAAGCCTCTATACCATCAAAAAGTCAGGGAAAGTGGTTGGAAGAGAGAGACATACATTGTAATGTTAGTATAATAGTAAACTGGGAAAATACGAATTGCCTATCATCTCTGTGTACAAGAGAGTCAAAGCGTAGAGCATTCCAATTTAAATTCCTTCACAGAAAAATCGCCACAGCAATAGTGCAAGACCTATTCTCATAGTTATAGGATCAGAGTGGCACAAACTAAACCAGGTTGCTAAATTTGCATGCAACAAAGCTGGACATTGGAGGGCACAGTGTCCTAATACATGACAAAGTTTCCCAACAGTCAACGACTAGCTGCCAGCCTGCTGCAAGAGCTAGGAATGGACAAGATTTTTATACGCTAAATAAAGCTCGTCACTATAGAAATGTTTAAGGTTCACAACAATATGGCACCTGAATACCTATGCCAAAAAGTTTTGAAAATGAGGTCCACCTGTGATACTAGGGGCTCCTCTTCTCCTCTTTTAATTGCCTCTTCCCAAAAACAGGTTTTGGCTATAGGGGAGCATTTAATTGGAAAATATTACGCAAGGACTGCGTAAATGCAAGTCAATGAACTTATTTAAATCTAAATTGGACTGCTTGCTTCCTAGCTTCTTTCATTCCTCACTATAATCAAGAGGAAGCCACTTGGAGTGGACGGCTTCCCTGTGCATTTTTTCAGTCCCTGCCCTCTGGAATTCCTCTCCCACAGCCCATCATAATGATGCCATACTCCATTCACCAAAACAACCCCTCTGTAGTGCCCTCCACTCCAAAATGTCAATCCAAAAAGAAGGTACCTCCAAATGGCAGGGGCGAGAATGAAATATTCGAGTTCACTGCGTGATTGCGAACTCTGGTGCAGAAAAGAACGATCCAAGTGCACCAACCTATTGTTGGGAACGGCAAAAAGTCCCACGATCGACAGTTGGACACCCTATTACCAGAACCAAAGTCCATACGGTATCCTGAAAATCGCCAGATCACGGTATCCAGACATAGCGGCCTCGGAAGAAAATGGGGTTCAACCAGGAAAAAGTCAATACGCACACCTGTGCAAGTTTTTTGAAAGATGCCAAGATGCACTGGCACTGGCAAATAAAAATGAGCAAATTGTCAACAAGAAATTCAAAAGACCTTAAAAGGGACAACAATTAGAGAAGGTATTTCTTCTATTTAAGCTCATAATTATTTAGTAATAATTTAATGTATGCATCAAACTATAGCTCAATCAATAGATCGTTTTCAAGTGACGTTATGGCGGCCATGTTGGTATACAAGAACAATAGATTTTCTCTCCGTTGGGAACTTATCTCCATTGTACGCAAATTCTGCACAAACATTTTGTACTGTTTTGTAAACTAACATGGCCGCCTTGTCACATAAGTGAAAATCATCTGCAAATCAAAGAATTTATTAAACTTGTCGGTGGTATCTAGCCGAGGGTAGAACCCTCTACTAATTGGGGACACGAAAACGAACAAATTACAACTAATAGAGTATATTGAAAATAATGGTATGAGACCAGACCCCTCACTGATCTCAACAATAATATAGGCCATATCCGTATCTTTTTAACCATGTTTACTGTTGCTGAGCAACAGTGCAAAAGGAAAAAGAAGAGGAATGCACAGAAGGACCTAAAAAGGAAAGCAAAAAAAGGGCAAAGAACAAGTACATGTACCAACTTACAGTGAGAAAGAACCAAACAAGGAGGAAGAAGAGAGATCAGTCATAGATGAGTGGTCTACCGAAGAAGAAATTGAAGACTAATACAATACAATATACATTTGCACTCATTATTTTGGCTTTGTAGTAATTATTGGGTGATAAGTAGTTATTCTGGATAATTAAATATTTTTATGGTGTTTATTATAATGCAATATACACTGTATGTTGCAGATAGTCTGGCTGCCAATGAAACCCATACTTTGTGGTTCTTAATTTTTGTTAAAAGTACCAGTGGCAGTGTTGCTGTTCATGTTGTTGACTAGTTAATGTTGGTAACAGTTAAAGTGGGCACAAATAATTTTATAGAATATTAACAAAGCTACCAAATTCTAATATTTATTTATTACAAATTTTATTTAATTATTTTTATTATAATACAGTATACAGTGTATGTTGTAGGTACACTAGCTGTAATTTAAAACAAAAACAAGGTTCCAATTGTCTCCTTTCAATAAGAAGAAAGTGACTTTTGTTCATAAATATTTGTGCCTAATAATATTGTTGATTTCTGAAACTCAGACTTTCTGAAAAAGTCACAATTGGACCTTCCTTCTCTATCAATTTTTTTTCTTTACCTTCTTCTTTGCATTTCCCCTTGCATGAATTTTTTTTTGTTTTTTTCCCCACCCTCCTCATCACTTTTCTAATGGTCCGTTCCTAAGCATATCTGTCTGATCTTGTTAAAACGTGGCCAGCCCGGTGTGCAAAAAAGTAGAGGGCTTGACATCTTGGTCGGTACAGCTGGATAGCCCAGGGACTGCCCTAACAGTGGGTGGGTGGATCAGGCCTTGGGGTCAACCAACCCATCAGTAAGCAGCAGTGTTCAGAGGAGACTGGCTCGCAAGTACCTTTGTCTTAATTTGCCCTAGCCAGCTGAATCAGGCCTCTGTTGAGAATGATTATCATGATAATTGCAGAGCTCAGTGGGAGGTGCAGACAGTCAACCATTGTCCTGGGTGGGGAGGGTCAAAGTCTTGGTACCAAGGACACACTTAGCATAGGACCTTTAGACACTCACTGAAGCCATGTTTAAATAAATCCAGTCAGATTTATATTCAGGCAAATGCCCAGTCATTTTGCTACCTGAGTCAATCCAGGAAAGCACAGGGAATCCCCAACACCGGCAACTACAAACAGAGAACATTGCATGAGAATTTTTTGCACCAAAGTTTTTTTGCAAAGTTCCAAACAACTGAAACAGTTACTTCAAAAACTAAAACATGACCAACATGGCATCACTTACATGAGTGAGAAGAAAGGAAGTGAAGAATCTTATCAACAAAAAGGTTTTGTCATCAGGAAGCTGTTGAAAGAACGTACAAAGCGCTCGCTGTAGAGACTGATGATGACTTAGCTTTTGAAAATCAATGAAATGCTCTTGCGAAAAAGCAGAAGTATCAGTCCATGCTTAAAGAAAGACCATAAAGAATACATATTACAATCCTGTCATCAAACCAGCTCTCTTATACGGCTTTAAAATTTGGACAACCGCATCTAAGGAGCACCTGAACAACATTTTTTGACTACAGAAAAGAGGATCATCTTGGACACAAAACAATGCTCGTGTTCACTGCCCTTGTTCAACACGTTAAATTTGCTACCTTTCTATCAAGATGCATACATCGACAGATGCACATTGATTCGCAAGAGAACACAAAACACCTGAATACCAGCACTATGCTTCAACTGAATTCTGATGTCTACTCCAGAAATACACGTTTCAACAAACTAAACCTATGCTGCCCCATATACAACAACTACTGAAGGGGGTGAACATTCTCATTTAGATCAATTGAAGACTGGAATAACATGGAGAAAGCGCTCATAAACTCTAAGGACAAAAAGTTTCGGAGTCTAAAAAACACTCTTTTAGAAAGACAAAGAAAGTAACAAATTTGACAAGCCATTTAAGATTTTTTATTATTCAAAATAAACTGTTGTTTATTAATTTACTTTTTAGAATAACACTTAATGGTATTGTATATATTATAGAGAGAGACCTATTTTCTGAACTGGTTAGAATAATTATTCTAGAGTGCTCAACTTTTCAGGGGCAATTTATGCCAAATTGATATCTTATGATATTGTCCCAGAGACACACTTTCTCACAAACACTACCATTGAAGAGGAGCAGTGTACAGCACCTGTTGTGACTCAGAAAATACAAAATGTTATTGCTGCCCGTTCCATTCCTGCTGATAAAGTAATGAGTTTTGGAAGTGATGGGGCATCCATCATGACAGTTGGGGGAGTGAGCACACTTCTCAAGAAAGAGAACCCATTTATGATAAATACTCATTGTATGGCTCACTGTTTGGCATTGTGTACTAGCCAAGCTGCCAATCAAGTAGAAAAAATGGAGAAGTACAGACAATTGTTAACAGATCTGTACTATTACTTCTCTAAATCTGCAAAACGTGTTGCTGGGCTAAATGCTATTCAAGAAATACTAGAGAGCCCACAGTTGAAGATAAAGGAGATGCATTCAGTTCGGTGGTTTGCTTTCTATAGTGCCCTAGAAACTGTTAACAGGTCATGGGACGCCCTTGTAACCTATTTTGCTGACCACAAGAATGATGCAAAGGCAGTAGACTTTCTCAAGAAATTAGCTCAGGTTGAGAATGTGGCAAACAGCATATTTCAGAAAGAGGATCTAGATGTTTCAATCATCCAGGCGTGCATTCCCACCACCCTTGGTGAAATTGCCAAAGTGAACGAGGGAAGTGGCTACTATATAAAGAAACTTGAGGAGTCTCTGAAACAGGATGAGTCTGAGAAGTGGCATATGGGTGCTGGTGGCCATGAAATTTCATATTCAGAAACTCAAAAAGCTCAGGCTATTAAAAGCAGAGATGCTTTTATTGACAATCTCACCGAGCAGATAACTGCTAGATTTCCTCAGGAATCACAGGATCTTGCTGATGCATTTGCAATCTTAAGTCTGAGAGGAGTGTCTTTCATGACAGCTGAAGACCTTTCGCATTATGGAAATAATAAGTTACTGAAACTGTTGAATCACTATGGATCAGACAAGGCAAATGTGGTCAGAAGAAGAGTAATTCCTGCTGTAGTTGATCCTATGAAAACCAAGATGGAATGGTCTTTATTAAAAGATGTTGTTCAGGAGCAGCAGTACCCAACTGGCAAGTTATCCATGCTGTGGAGTTGTATTTTCAAGTTTCATCCAGACACCTTTCCAAATTTGCTGAAGTTGGTACAGCTGGCCCTCACTCCTCCACTACAAACAGCCGATGTTGAGAGAGGATTTAGTGCTCAAAACGTAATTAAAACGGCCCACAGATATCGAATGGAGTAAAACACAGTTGACAATCTCATGACAATTAGTGTAGAGGGGCCTGCAGTTGAGAGGTTTCACTTTAAACAGAGCTGTTTTCTCATGGAAAAGAAAAAAGGAAAGGAGAATTTTCAAGAAATGAGCTTTAAACTTGTTACTGCAAGGGTAGCAGCCCATCCCGCCTAAACCTTTTAAAGTTTTAACGCAATTTTCTCTTCCATTGAAGCAATGAATTAAAACTGTTAAGCTTTGCTTTGACTTCGTCCAAATTAAAAACCAACAAAACTTTAGGCTGTTCTTGCCTGGAAAAGAAATACAAAAATTCTGTTTCATCAGGTTTCTGTTCAGTGTTGAGACAGTTTAACTCAAGGCTGTGTACCTACTGGAAACCCACAGATACTGATGCAGTACTTGTTTCCCATCTTTCAAACAAAAGCTGTAAACTCAAAGAGCGGAAGAATGCTGTAACACATAGAAAAACAGATACATGTAACACACAATAACTGTTTGTTATATTACTTTCTAGTCCATTTCTCAGATGAAAGTTAAAAAAAAATATCTGTTGAAGCAAGGCAAATACATTTGTTATCGAATAACCTTGCTCTTCTCTAAAAACAGACTTTAGTTAAGTTGTGCATTTGTTTTGATGATAACAATACTATACCCAGTTTTGTTTTTTATATTAAATAGGACACAAATTTAGTGTCCCTTAAAAAACTGAGATGTCCCCCTGAAAATTGTTGACTGGGACACACTGTCCCCCTCGATGGAAATCCTAGATCAGACACTGTTAGTGTCAAACATTTGCAATCTTTGAATGAAAGGGCATACTTATGTCTTTCTAAACCATAAGACTTCCTTGAGCCCTATGTTTTGTAGCTGCTGTGCACATATTTATCCTACAATTTTATCTTCCAGGTTATAATTCCCTTTTAGATTTTATTCCCATTTGGATTCCTCTATAAAGACTTTCTTGTTTATTTTATGTTCATGTTTCTCACAACTATTTGGGTTACACTTCCTTCTTCGTTCTTCCCTTCTGTGCCGTCCAGCTACATGTATTTTTTGACAGTTTTTTTCCCATTCTGCAGTCACCATTCTTTACAGCGTTATTTTTTTGTCCATCAATTTTTGGAAAACATGAATCTTGCACTCTGTCACGAGAAGCACCACAGGTAGCCCAAGCTCACTATGAGAGCTCTGAGCAACATTGTCCATTAGCTAATTAATTATTCATATGGCAACGATTATAAGATTATAAAGCGTTGTATGAGAATTATCCTATTTCTCCATAATTGAGCGAAACATGCTTTAAATTGTTCCTTTTAACCCTTTAACCGGCAATCGTACATATTTGTACGAAGAGTGACCACTAAAGGTCAGGGCTCTCTTGTTTTCATGAAAATGGTCCCTGTGGCCCCAAATATGGAAGCTTTCCCAGAGGACCTTTCAGTCGTTGTTTTGAGCAAAATTCTTCTCGAATTTGGCTAGTTTTTCGATTGTAAAAAGCGATTTATTCTTCGTTTCGCATTCGCTAGCATTTAAAAATGGCGGCGAGGTATTTATCTCCCAAGGAAGTGTTGAGAAGAGTCCTGAATGACGATTCTGACGGGGATTATTCTGATGAAAGTGAAGCAGAACTTTCGGAAGAAGATGACAACAATGGCAGATCAGAAAACGAGGAAAGTGAAGAAGACGAAAGCGACGAATTGCTTCCTGACGAAGCAAATAGCGAAGAATCTGGTAAGTTTCTTTATCAAATAACGAGTATTAGATTTCATTTCTGTTGTCTACGTGTTTTTACAAGCCTTTGCTAACAGAGAAATCTTAAGTGAAAGATTACCGATTGTGGGTGAGTTTGTTCTGCCCAAAAAGCACATGTTTTAGTAAACTATCATTGTCCAAGTAATAAGGCTGACATGTTTGTTTACATTACAAGTACAGTTCTTTTTATGCTACTTCTGAAGTGCACTGAAAACATGCTCCTGAATATTTCGAGTTCAAAACAAAGCAATTTTCAGTTACATTGGCTCAAGAAAATATTCCATTTTTTTTCATTTTGTTAGACATTTGTGGTAACCGTGACAGAAGTCCTATTCGGCCAGAAAGACAAGCTGGAAGGGGAAGAGGAAGGGGTAGAGGAAGAGGAGCAAGAAGGGGAGCAAGATCCGGTCCAGCAAGACGACGTCAAGACCCCGCTGAGCCAAACATTGACTGGTCTGACCAGTATAGTCCAGTGCAGATCCCTGACTTTGGAGAACCACATCCAGGTCCAACAAGAAGATTTCCGAATGTGAACACTGCTCGCGAACGAGACTTCTTTGATCTGCTATTCACTAATGATATATGGGAAATCTTGGTTCAAGAGACCAATAGGTACTACGATCAGCAGAAGGCAACTGACCCTGGCAAGCATAAAAGACCCTGGGCTCCTGTCACGAGAGATGAAATGGAGGCCTTCATTGGTATTATTATTCTGATGGGAATAGTCAAGTTGCCCCGTTTCGAAATGTATTGGAGCCAGGATAAACTAATCCACCAGGAAAGCATTGCCAACATCATGTCTCAAACAAGATTCCTTCAAATATGGAGATACTTTCATTTAGCTGACAATGCAGTAGCCATCCCTAGGGGTACTGATGGTTTTGACAAAATCTACCGGGTGAGAAATTTCCTTAACATTATACTTATAAATATTCGAGACGAGTATAGACTAGGCATGAATATTGCTATTGACGAGACAATGGTACCCCACAAGGGAAAGTTGGCTTTCAAGCAGTACATAAAAAATAAGCCAACTAAGTGGGGCATCAAGTTGTGGGTCCTGAGCGAGGCAACTACAGGCTATGTTTATAGATTTCAAGTATATCTGGGGAAAGAACATGGCTAGCAACCCGAAAAACACTTAGCTAGAAGAGTGGTACGAGATCTGACAGTAACAGAAACAGGGAAAAATCACCATCTCTATATGGATAATTTTTACACTGATCCACACTTTTTCCTTGAGCTTTTTGACAAGAAGATACTTGCATGTGGAACTGTACGTCAAAACAGGAAACAGTTTCCCAAGGATTTGATTATCACTACTCGAATGCAAAAACAAATGGATCGTGGAGACTATTTGTGGAGAGCTCATATGAGATTAGTAGCAACAGCCTGGAATGACCGAAGGGTTGTTTACCATTTATCTACCATTCATCCTCCAGATCTTGATGGTCAGCCTGCTACTATCAAAAGGAAATCAGCTCGTGGTGGTAATGTTGACATCAATTGTCCTCCAGCTCAGCTTGACTATCAAAAATATATGGGCGGAGTAGATCTTGCAGATCAGCTTATAAAGACATTTAGTGTCATTAGAAAGTCACGAAAAGCCTGGAAGAAGTTGTTTGGCTATGGCCTAGAAGTGTGTCTCCTGGACTCCTTCATTATTATGAAGAAATTGAAGCCCAGCAACACTGAATTTTTAACTTATCGCAAAGAAGTGGCACGACAGCTTATTGCTGGAAGATCATTTCGTGGTAAGGCTGGTCGCCCACCTACTCAGCCACAAGCTGAAGTTGATGCCAGGAGACTGGATGGATCCTACCATGAAATTGCAGTAACTGATGCAAGGAGGGATTGTGTTGTTTGTGCCAAGAGAGCCCAAGTGAGAAATCTCGACAGGAATTATCGATATAAATCTGCCATTGTTTGCACTACCTGTGATGGGAAGGCCTTGTGCCTAAACAAAGACAGAAATTGCTGGGAGAAGTGGCATAGACAAGTTCAATATTGGCAGTAACAGTAACTTCAATTCTGGCAGGAACACTGCACTGAACTGTGCAATTCTGGATAGTTCTTTTGCAAATAATTTTCAAAACATTTTTTTTGTGAATTGTTCACTGATAGGATTTGTACCGGAAGTACAAAAAATGCAATATCTCAGGCTAGGATAGGAATATTTTAGTTCTGTTTGAAGTGTTTTATTCCCTGATAAATGGTTGTTGAACCCAAGTACATTGTGTGATTTAGGTAACAATACTGTACCACAGGCCCCTTGAAGAAAATATTGTTTTGCCCAGGGTGGAATGTAACCAATAAATGCAAATAGCTCATA
The DNA here is from genome assembly GCA_964035525.1 of Porites cylindrica. Taxonomy (NCBI): domain Eukaryota; kingdom Metazoa; phylum Cnidaria; class Anthozoa; order Scleractinia; family Poritidae; genus Porites; species Porites cylindrica. The sequence goes on from OZ037775.1 coordinate 25,553,113, forward strand.
CCCTTTGTGGTATGCCCTATATTTTGTTGTTTTATTGCAAATATGTTACACATTTCCAAAGCTTTACAATGATATATAGTTTATGGGAGGGTAACTTCAATACTTTTTTAGTTATCATTAGAAATAGTGATTGCGGCTGCGCAACTGAAAAATTACCTAAAAAAATCTGCCAGTTAAAGGGTTAAGCTTGCATTTAGTATTTTATTATGTTTATTTGTGTGTTGACTGTGTTTCAGGCCTCTTAGGATATACTGAGAACAACACTACCCTTCTAGGCTAATTAATTATTCATACAGCAAGAAAATTACAAGACGTTGTAGGAGAAATATTTTTTGCTCACTAAATTATTAAAGTGTGCATTGAATGTCGCCTTGAAGCTATACCTTTAGCCTTTTCTTGTTTTTCTTTGTGTTCTCACGGCATTGCAGACCTCCTAGGCACTGTTTAATACCTCTTTGAGTGACAGTTTTTCACTCAGATGACAGTAGAGAGAAGAGAAGAGAAGGTTGGCAAACTTCTCTCGACCGGCTCCGCTCTCGGCGGCGATAAATTCCGTGACTTTTGCGACATGGAGACAATTCTGCCAGAACCAAATGTCCTGATAGACAACGCACATTTTCCATCATTCACATCAGCAAAATTCCCATTTTGAAGGTCCTAAATCACCGACGAAGTGGACAATTCACAGCCGTGGCTAGGCGAGTCAAGAGCAGACCCGCAACGCACTCCAAAAATCAAGTCGACAATTTCAAACCGCCCCGGGCTGGCAGGGTCAAATTGTTCTGAAAAGAGACCCTTGTCATTCTTGTTTCGGGTGAAGATGCCCATACAACACGTTCTGACCACTAGAAACCTGACCGGCCTGTCGTAATTCAGAACCTGGCCATGACCTTGGAGCAGATGAACATCTATTCATTGCAGTTACGTTTGTGTGATATTCTTAGAGGGGGCTGTTAGGCCTTCTTTGAGACGTTTGAGCAGATGCTGATTAACCTCCAGTTTACACAAAGCAACCTCCACTTTTTCCTCTCTTAAAATACCTTGATTAATTACCTTGATTAATTAGGTCTTTAAAATATTGGTGCTCAAACTGTCTTTCAAAGTGAATTTGCCGGTCTGCGGAAAACCACGAAGAATTTAGGACTGGGTAACACAATCGATAAAGAATCAGTTAAAGTTCGTTTCTTTATTTGCTCTCTCAGTGGCTAAACTCAACATTAAGATCTTTGAGAATACTGGTTGTATCATGGAAAAAGACCAAGAGGGCACTCAATGCCAAAGCCACAACTGGCCGGCATGACTGCTGGCCAGTGTGAAATAAAAATATTTTCGGGAGATTATTAAAAATTAAAATCCTATCATGAATATCACTGCCGTAAACACTGTTCACAAATATACTAATCTGGCTGGGTAGTTTAGGTCGTTCTCTACAGTAATCTTTAAGATTACACCAGTCTGGCCTAATAAAATCTCATTAAAAAAAACTTATTTAAGAATAAGTAAGCCTAAAATAGGCAGGGTGCTTAGGAAAATTGCTTATTAAACTCAACTTCACCTCATAATAGTAAAATTATTGGACAACATATATACAAGATCCATTAAAAAAGAAAAGTGTTTCTCAATGTTAAATTGTAAAGGGAATTAATGGTCATTAATTAACCTAATCAACAGAGAAACAAAGCAACAGAAAAACTGAAAGCATAGCTATTGAAACCAGAGTCAATGGAAAGGACAGACTGCAAAGTAAGTAAAAATGTTTTGATTTAAAACTAAAAAAAACGGTAACTGGTTAAGACATTGAGTCCACTTGCATAATTTTTGCCCTATCAACACATCCTTCGTGAGAAGAGACTACACAATATGCATACTTAAAATGTCACCAACGCATCAGATCTATTAAGAACCAGTAGGGTTTTGGAAATTGGTGTGTGTAAATCTTTGGTTTTGTATTCAGTTTTTGGTTTCAATCGAAATGCACAGGGGTTTTTCACTTTCAGGTGCTTTTTTGAGCGGTTTTTCGGTTTCTTATAGTCCCCAATCCCCCCTAATTGCAATGCCGTGATTTGTGTAAGACAAAAATTTCTTCACAGTGAAGAAAAAATCATAAAAGCCATGCCTACTCTAAAAAAAACTCAACTAAACTTGAAAAAACTGTAGTTTCATGTGCCTATTAGTAATACAGCAGATATTTTTTTAATGTCATAGATCACCACCTTGGTCATTTACAACGGAAAAATTTGAGTCATACTCAAATGATAATAATAATAATAATAACTTTATTACTGTGAAGATGAAATAATCAACAGTCACGAGCGTGGGACAAAGAAAAAAATCTGAGTCTCCAACAGGATTCGAACCTATGACCTCACAAACAGCGGGCGAGCACTCTATCCACCGGGCAACGGAGAACTCATGGAGAGCGAGGCCATATACTAAGTTCATATTTGACATGTGTCCTGCAAACTGCTAGGATCAGCAATGTCAAGATCATACATTATGGTTTCAGATTTGCTAGGATCAGCAATGTCGAGTTTGTACTTTATGGTGAAGAATGAAAGATGGTAAATTTTAAGCTCGGCGAACAAATGTGAAGATGAAATAATCAGCATGTCTCGAGCGTGGGACAAAGAAAAAAATCTGAGTCCTCAACAGGATTCGAACCTATGACCTCCCAAACACCGGGCGTGCGCTCTATCCACTAAGCTATAGAGAACTCATGTAGGATGAGGCCACATACTGGGTTCATATTTGACATGCGTCCTGCAAACTGCTAGGATCAGCAATGTCAAGATCATACTTTATGGTTGAAGAATGAAAGATGGAAAATTTTTAAGCTGGGTGAACAAATGTGAAGATTAACATTTAATCTTCAATAATCAGCATGTCACAAGCATGGGACAAAGAAAAATAATCTGAGTCCCCGACAGGATTCAAACCTAATATATAGATTTAGCCAGGGATAAAGGCGAAGCTCCCATTAATAAATTTATGATTTAAATCGAACAATAAAGTTGTCATTTACAAATCAGTTAACTTAAGGGAACATTCATGTGACTTTTGAGGGAAAGGCTAAGTGATTTTAGAGTGAAACATCTTACATTGAGTTGGTAGCCTTATATGTACACCCAAAAAATAGCAATCACCTTCGATCACAATCAATGGCTCTTGATCATGGCTCTTGATCAATGGCTCTTGATCACAGTAGATTAGGCCTGGAAAACAAATTCTTGCAAAAAATCAGGCTGAATTTTTTGCTTTCAACAAGTCTACTTTACAAAATCTTGCCAACAAATCTGGGGGTGTGTAAACCAACCTTTTCTACTTTTTATACATCACAGCTGAGGTGAAACAGTACTATTTATCTACAGACCTCGGACAGAATGCAGTATTTCACAATTTTTCAAGACAAATTGCACTCAGTCAATATTCAGGACGACCAATAGTGGGCTTTTAGCAAAACCATTCAGAAAATTTCCAGAATCACCTATACGGCCAGCCGGTTCTCACTTTTGACAAGCGCCAAATTTGCAGTGAACATTAATAGAGTTACGCTTCACCATAATAAAGAATTTACTTCTATTTTTTTATTTAATGGTTTTATAACGATGTGTATAATCTCATGAAGGGTTTGATACACACAGCATTTTGAGTACTCCTGCAAGCGATGTTCATGAACGACTGAAACAAACAGCACAGAAATTAAAATTGCAAGAGAGACTACTAGCAATTAATAAAAAAATATAATTCGGTGAAACATTTACAGAGACAACAATTTTCATTCACAAAAACAAGTACTAAAGTGTTTCTAAAAATGCTGAGTCTTAAAGCTTCTGAAGTTTAAGTTGATGTTTTAAGCCGGCCTCCCGGTGTTGGCTTTTTTTAAAGATGAACTCAAGGCAAGAAAATCGCTCAAAGTTTTCTTTCTACAGCCAAATTTCGAACTATGTATTCTTCAGAACATTTTCTTTCTCTTTGCGGTGAAAAAATATATATCTAAAGGCTTTTTAAAGTTCTGTAAGCTTATATCAAACCTGATACTAGGTCAGATCATTGTCTTAAATCTTACAAACGTGCATAAACTTGCCGCATACACTGTGCTCGCCTGCATAAGAAAAAACAAAAACATCAAATACAATAATAATTACTCAGGCTTAACATTCAAGATGCAGCCCCTGAAATCTATCAAGTAAAGCCAGAATCGCTTGAGACTTTTGAACCCTCTTATGCATCAAGCAAGGCGAAAAACTAAAACGATGCCATCTGAAATCGGATTTCTGACTTTGACAAGTGACGCATCTCTCAACCAAAAAAAACAATGGGTCGACACCTGACCCCACGATACAGTCATGTGATACTGGTCAGCAGATACCTTGTTTTGACAGCTATCAATTGATCAAAACATTGATGTGCAATCAGTTTTCTCCTGGGCTCCTAAAGTAGTTAGAAAGTGTGAAAGTCAACATTGGTTTTCCTGTGGTGCGGACAGTCACTCTGGCGGGCGGGTGGTCATTCGGTGTACGGTCACGTGATTACCAAATTGTCTGGGATGGGTAGATTTAGTTAGCTATGGGGCTTCGCTGTGACCTCCCAAACACTGGGCGAGTGCTCTATCCACTGAGCTATGGAGAACTCATGGAGAGCGAGGCCACATACTAGGTTCATATTTGACACGCATCCTGCATACTGCTAGGATCAGCAATGTAAAGATCATACTTTATGGCGAAACAATGAAAGCCGGTAAACGTGAAGACGAAATAATCAGTATGTCACGAGCGTGGGACGTATGGCTTTTCAAAGTAGTTACACCAATATCATGAATAAAATAAATTTATACAATGATGTGAATGCTACGCGTACTGTGATTGGTTGTTGGCCATGATCTATTGGAGTACACATACATGGATGATGTCACGGGAAACTTGTTTTCTTTGTTTTCTTCAACAACTTAAGAATGCCTAAACTACAAGAAATCTTCACAACAGTTGCCATCGTGTCATCAGTACGAGAGACTCATAGTAAAAGTAATTAAATAGGTGCATTTAATGTGCATGAGCTATTTTGAATGCTTCAGTGTAACCATATCAACAATCTACTGTTTTAGTCCTAAATTCAGACTTTTTTGTGAGAAATTAGGTATTGCTGTACATTAATGAAAACAGGAACCGCTGGCACAACTGAGTTGATCCTCGTACTATAGATTCACTTTTCTTCGTCTTTCCTTGTTGTAGATGGTTGCATCATCATTACTCACAAGGTTGTCGCATGCGATTCTACTGAATGAAACAGTCTTTAACGTTGACGACTTGATTATAAAAGTGTTATACGCTATTGATTCTTAAAAGAAAAGAGCCTTCACTCAAGGCACTAGTTAGAAAACTAAAGAGGTCTTCATACATTCAGGTTACTATTATTACTGTGAGAAGCCAGTCATCATGAGATATACAGTCAAATACTTTGCACGTGATAGGGTTGGACTTTCCCCCTTCCGGGCTTCGTACGCTGGGGAATTCGAGTTGTCTTACAGTAACCCAGTAAACAGGATTATAAAATTTAAGTCCATATCTAAATATCAATTATTGTTTCATTGGAAGAACTTTGAAAAATATATGATCTTTTATACTGGACATTAAAGCAGGTGAAACAGAGCTCATAAATTATGAAATGCACGCGTTATACTGTTCACTATAGCCAAATTAGGTCACTGAGAAATGTCTTGAAGCAGCACCAACACTAAAATATGGACCCTTAAACAGCTGCATCACTGTACTCAGCTTTTGAATCATACAGATATTTCAATGTTATGCTTCTTAACACCTTTAGCTGTAACAAAAGACAAAAAAATTGGAAGAATCAAGACGGCGGTCTCAAAGTGCCCTTGTTTGACCTTCAGCAATGTCATCTTTAAGATGCCAAAATCTCACTGGTTCCTAGCATCAACTCATAGTACCTTCAACCTAATAGAAAGAAGTCATTACATCACATTGCCATGGTAGCAAAATTCACCGAAAAAGTCACTTAAAAGTCTATTCGCACTATTTCAAAATTCACCGACCTTATTCAATTTCATTTAATTTGGCAAATCTTGGCGAAATTTTCTTTGGGACTGTATCTATAATTCCCTTTGATTAGAAAACAGAAGCGACAATTTGTCTGTTGTGTTCACCTACTCCATAAAGCAGGCTCATGAAATAAGAAAGTTTCATGTTGCAGTGGTGCAACAGCAGTAGAGAAATTACGAAACAGCATGATGCACGTGCCAAGTTGTTGTTTGTTAATACAAACATATTAATTTTTACCAATCTTCTTGCCGTCGCCGTCAGCGTTGGTTTTGTTGTCATCCACAAATAGTGCTACCATGGTAACACGATGTCACACTTCTCCTCTCTATTGGCCCCTGTAACACACATCCAAACACACAAAGCCACATACGTTCAAACTACTAACTTATGAGCTACTTTTTCAAAATAGCTCCAAAAGAAAAGTGACAAGGGTATCAGGCCCTTGTGGTTCAACATAACATCAGCCCAGAAAGTAATAAATTTGCCGCAAAGATGTTTATCTTGTACTTGTGATAGAGATCTATCATTTCATCACTAAACTTTTCTTAAAAGGCTTTGAGCATCAATGTGAGGAGCAGATACAGTGTAAACTACCTGATTTCTTGGACAATACTAAGATCTAATCAGATTTTTGGCTCAACCAAATGTCAGCATTGTCCTGAGACAGATTGGTGGAGCTGTTTGGAAAATTAGGATGGTGTAACTCAGAATAAGGGCTACTTCTAACTTGTGGGTACACCACACAGCAATTATCACAAACTCCTCAGGTGCATAATCACAGTAGCAGCAGCTCTCATACCAGGGTGTGGGCATTCATAAACACATATTTTACAGAGGGGAGGTGTCAAACTACCTCAACAGAAAATGAGAAGCACTTGGTGAAAGAGACCAATGCAGACAAGATACAAACAAACACACTGTGTTAACTGTACAAAAATGTTGCAGTGACTAAAGGAAATAATTGTAGAGAATCCTCTATTCCTCTTCCACCTTACACAGTAACTAAGTCCCGCCAAAAAGCATCCTGGGGTCCAAGGGCATCACCAACTCATATTTCAAGCCAAGATGCTCTCTTAGGGGACAAATACATGCTGATTAGTCACTGATTGAGGTGAAGGGATAGAGGAAATTGTCTATGATAATTTCAATTTCTACCACCCTTAGGTTGACAAAAATGAGGTGAATCCCATGGGTAATCCAATAATTCAGGGCTGGATGAGGAAAAAGCCAATGTGCTTTGACTCCATTCATCTCTCTTATCAAGTGCTTCACTTTGGTCACAGAGTCAAATTGACATTCCTCTGCTGTAAAATGTACATAAAGACAAATCCCATAACCCTGAAATAAGTCCTAACACATTTAATGAAGGGGACATTCTATCTGCCTCAGTGACAAAAGGGAAGTACTAATGAAAGACACTGCAGGGCAGCAAGATGCAACAGATCACCTGGGTGTGACAAACTACACTGACGTTTTCTTTATCTATATGTGCATCGAATTGCATGTGAAAGTTAGAATGACCCACAGAGTTCTCGTTGAAAGTATAAAAGAGAATCTTCACTTCCTCTTCTACCTCATGCAGTAATTGATCCCACAAAAAACAAAATCCTGAGGGTCCAATGGCATCACCAACTGAAAATGCTTCACCTATACTTTGATGTCAGGATGTCTTTTGGGGGGAATACACAAATGCTACTCAGATACTGTAAGAGGTAAAACAAGAGGGAGAATATATTCTCTTTAATAACTCGAACCAACTAACATAAACGAGAATTAGAAAATGTTCAGATGCTCATCCAGTCACCCGGAAGTGGATGTGACAAAAGCCAATCACCCAGTGAAATGTTGTATTTTGCCCTAGTCATCTCTTTCACCAACTGCTTTACTTTCGTTGCTGCAGCAAATTGCTGTTCTTCTATCAAATGTGCAGGAAAAAAGAAATGCCCTAACCTTAGAACTTGTGCTCCAATTACATTTTACAGATGAGTATGTCAATCTACCTCCACAACAAAAGGCAGTACCAAGTTAAGGACACCAAAGAGTAGTTGCAAAGGGAATTGCCGACCACATTGGGTGTATGTTTCTTTAACTGTCTGTGCAAGTTGAATGTTAAAATGAAACATGGGATACTACCTGGAAACATCATAGAAAATCTTCCCTTTCCTTTCTCTTGCCTGAGTTCCACAAAGACATCCTGGCGGTCCAAGGGCATCACCAACTTAAAACATACTACTTCTGCATTGATGTCAGGATGCCTTTATGGCAAATACACTAATGATACTCAGATACTGCAAGAGGCCAAAGGGAGGTCAAAGATACTCCATGATGATTTCATGTTCCTCTACCTCACAAAACCAGGAGTTTCCATCTTCTCATCTACAAGATGGACAAGTTGATGTGGTCCACAATGCCTAAGTCTACTGAAATGTTGTATCCTGAGATCAATTTAATAAAACGTTGACAAGTGCAATTTACAAGTGTCACCATTGTTTTAAGCCTAAAAACAATAGCCACACTTGTAAATTACACATGTAAAAATTTAGTCAAATTGACCCTTCTCACCTGGTGCTCCACTTTGTCACCTATGTAAAATGTGTGTAAAGAAATGCTCAAACCCTGGCACAAGTGCACCTACTTTAAATGCTGCCGTCATGGCCTGGAGGAGAGTGTGATTCATACGTGGTAAACCCCAGAGGCAGACGTGGTCCTGAATCAGGGATATACCATTTTTCATTAATATGAACTTAGGGACTTCCCCGACCAATGCACTGACCTCTTACAGAACTACAACTTTCTCAATTGACTTGGCAGCAAATTTAAGGTTGGAAATAGGGCAAAAGCTGCTAATCTTATTGGTCTCTTAAGACGGTTTTTTAAGACAAGGTAATGTGACAGCAGGCTTCAGGCAATCAGGTACTTTACCACACCTCAATGACGCACTAACCATTTTTGTAAACACCGAAAGGAATATTATAAGGGATTGGCATCAATCTTCTTGACCAGTAAAGACAACTCATCGCATAGTAACAGATGTGAAACATTCAAATTTGAAACTTTATTCTGGCAAGCTGGCATTAGGCAAGAGATCTATAACCCAAGTAGTTTTCTGAAGAAGATATTGTCTGTCAAAAGGTTTTTCATTAATGATCATGGCAATCATATTGCAGTTATTACTGTCAACCTGAATTTCTTTTCATACAAACTTGCTTTCTGTGAATCGACAGTTGGAATTACCGTTGAGAACTGTTTATTTCTTTAGCTCTGCTTCTCTATCCACTTATTCATTGCTAACTGAAACTGAATTTATTGCAATAGACCATGTAATTGTTGATGTGCTTGATGAATATTTATCAGAACAAGTGGTACTACAGATGCAAGTAACAGCTCAATAGTCTCCATACGACTTAAAAACAAATGAAGCAAATGCATTGGTTAATGTGAAAAAATAATGTTACATTCAAATTTGTACTGAGTTCTGCTGTTATTTATTCCTCTGAGAGGTTTTAACTCCTTTAATTTAGTGGCAGCTTTCACTGTTTAAAATTATTATACATTTTGTGACAGCTCCTATAGCAGCAGACTTAATCAGCCTTAGTTTGGTAGATGAAAAATAATTATTCTGAATCAGCTGCAACAAACTCCAGGATTTTGCTTCTCTTTACCTCATTTACGTAGCCTCTATGAAAACAACCCATGGGAAAATGTTTTTCTGGTGGTTTCGCTTAGCAGACAACTGAGTCTGTGAAAGTGATGAATGTGGTAACCAAACGACCAAGGGTCTTGAAATACAACTTTCAGGCAACCCAACAAGTATGGTCGTGAAGATGTAGGCCTTATGTATGTATGACGTGGGAATCCACAATGTCATTGCCATAGACTCAACTCTATATATTTTATAGTCCTCAGGAACACTGTGCATCACCTCATCTTGGGATCACAATTGATCTTGTGAGAGCTGTTGACCCTGCATTTACAGAGATTCTTGACAGGATCCCACAGTTCCTCTGTGGCATGTTGGGACTGAAGCCACAGACATATTACCAGACCTAATCAGCCTTGGTATGATGGGAGAAAAGTTTGATCCGGCTGCAACAAAATCCGTGATTCTGCTCCTCTTTTACTCACTCATGTGGCCCCCTTGAAAACAGTTCATGGGCAGGTGTTTGTTGAATGGTTTGGCCTGGCAGACAACTGCATCTGTCGAAGGGCAAAATGAGGTAACCAGGTAGTCAAGGATCCCATGGTAAAACTCAAGATTGGACCAACAAGTAGAAAAGGCTGCCACAGAGATGCTTGTGTTGTTCTAGATGCAACCGACACCAGCGTTAGCACCCATCAATTCATCCCTGGCTTGTAGGAAGTGGCAAATGACTCAACTGTTGTCCAAGAAATCATTCAGGGAATTTGCTAGTGAAACTTGTGTCTTGTTCAGTTGTTGCCCTAACAATACCCAAAAGCCACTGAGTGTATACTAGTGGGCAGGCAAAGCCGTAAGCTGTTTTTGATGTTGTGGGATCTAATTGGAATCTCTCTGTCTTTTAACACTCATCAAGGTGTTGATGATGTTTCTGGGAATTGTCACCCACCCTTGCTGGCAAATACAGGTTTCCTGCCTAATGTTCACCCAGATATTACATGGTCTGAGGAAAGGGCGGAAGAGTTAAAGGGATAATCCCCATGTTCGAGGATAGTACAACTCTGATTTCTGACCACTTTTACTCCAGGGCACACCCACTACCCTTCCACCTATGATCAAAGTGGTAGGAGCACTTATGTCAGTGTGTGGGTGTTTCCTCCTCCATGCACGTTTTATAGCAGGGGAAGTCAATTTGTCTCTATAACAAACATGAAGCACCAGGTGAGAGAGACGGGATGGCAGGGGGTAACATTTTACCACACCAAGGGTATTATGGACCACTGGTTTTCCCTAACTTCAGCAAAGACCACAGTGGTAGCAGTGCTTGTGGCGTGGTCACGGATTTCTTACCCCATTTGTTTGATAGTGGGAGATACCACTGGTAATTGCAGAAAGTAGGCAGGGAATCATCTATTTTCTTCTATTTTCCTTTGAAAGTAGCCAGGGGAAATCCCCAGTCCCTGTCTCTTAATGACAGCCCGCTTTGCCTCTCTAAGGGAAAGTGATAACTGGGTAAAAGAGAGAAAAGTGTCAAAGAAAGCAACAATTAGCCACACCAAAGGCACTCCTAACGACACTGGCTTTCTGCATCAAATTGTTTATGAATGACTGCATAACCCATGTGATGCTGGTTCTTTTGTAACGTAGGGGTAAACGGAAGTGAAATAATCAAAGATAAACTGAATAAATTCCTCTTCCTCTTCTGCCTCACAGATTGACTGAGTAACATTTGTGTACTACCATAAAAGGCATCCCTGCATTAAAGCGTATGCACTGTTTGGAGTTGGTGATGCCCTTGGACCCTAGGGATGCCTTTTTAAGGGATGCAAAAATGTTACTCAGTTGGTGTGCAAGGTAGAAAAGAAGATTCTTAACAAGGATTTGAATTCCCTCTCACCCTAGGACTACAAGAAAACATGCCTTCCTGTGGGTTATCCAATGATTCACATACAATTTGATGTAAGAGAAAATAAGGAAAATACAAAGTGGTCCACAATGTTACCCCCTGCCATCCCTTGGTCTCTCTTACCCAGACCTCCATGCTCGTTAAAGAGACAAATTGACTACCCCTTACTTTGAAATGTACATGGAGGAAGAAAAACCCAAATGCTGGCACAGGTGTTCCTTCCACTGTGACCATGGGTCGAAAGGGTAGTAAGTGTGCCCTGGAGTAAAAGTGGCCCTAAATCAGGGTTGTATAATCCTCATTTAGTACAAACATGGGGACTTTCCCTTCCACTCTACCGCCCCTTTCTCAGAACATGTAAAACCTGGGTGAAAATCAAGCAGGAGACCTGCAATTACCATGGAGGGTGGTTGACACTCCCCAGAAAAAACAACAATACCTTGATGAGTATAGAGGGATTCCAATGAGATTCCAAAACATCCATAACAACCCAGGGCTTTGCTTGCTCACTAGCACATGCTTAGTGACTTTGGGGTAAAGTTAGGGCAACAATAGAGCAAGAGACAAGTTTCACCTGCAAACTCCCCTAACAGTTCTTCAACGATTTCTTGGACAACAGTCGCATCATTCACCACTTCCAACAAGCCAGGAACAAAATGATGGTTGCTAACACTCATAGGGCAGATGTTGGCTGCATCTAGAACAACGCAAGTATCTCTGTGGTAGCCTTTTCGACTTGTTGGTCTAATCTTGAGTTGCACCATGGCATCCTTGATTACCTGGTTACCACATTCTTCCCTTTGACAGACTCAGTTGTCTGCCAGGCAAAACTGTACAAACAACACCTTCCCATGGACTGTTTTCAAGGGGGCTAAATGGATGAGTAAAAGAGGAACAAAATCACGAACTTTGTTGCAGCTGGATGAAAATTCCCTTCCCTCACACCAAGGCTGATCAGGTCTGGTGATACGTCTGTGGCTTCAGTCTCAACATCCAATGAAGGAACTATGTGATCCTGCCAAGAATCCCCGCAAATGCATGGTCAAAAGCCCTCACAAGATCAATTACAATCCCAAGATGAAGATGAATCACAGTGTCCCTGAAGAAAATAAAATATATAGAGTTGAGTCTATGAAAAGCAGGTTGTGGATTTCCACAGCATACATACTGTCTACAGCCATAAACCCATGCCCAGCATAGTAGATGTCTGGACTAACGCTGAACTACTCTGAATGTTTGACAGCATACAATACATCACCCAGATGCTGTGTTGTTACCAAAGCTCAGCTCACTTCCTTCATCTAAGTCATTTCAAGTTCCAACATGCTTGCTATTTCCTTTCATCATACGGTTAATTCAGTAGGGTGAAAATCTTACTTAATCAATTCACAAATGGACTTCCACACGGTTCACAGCAGCACTTTTTTTTCTTTGTGTTTAACATCAAACAAATTTGCCTTCACACATTTCCCTTGTCTGTACTTTCCTCATGATGGTTCCTGGACATTATAAAGGGCAAGTCATTCAAATACTACAATTACCCTGCAAACAAAACAGATCAAGAGAAGGAACACCGACAGCAGATGCTTAGAGAAAATGCCACCAATACAAATGGCGACAAAAGCTGTGAGGGGAGGTAAGCTTGAAGTTTATAGTGAAAGTTATCTTTTTCGAGGCAACGATAGGCAGCAAGAATTACACTATCTGTAAAATGCACGTGAGGAATATCTTTCAAACAGACTGAGGACAGCTGATAAGCCTTTACACCATGAGCAACAATGGGTTTTTTACAGTAAGCTTTATTTTCCAATGAACAGTTTACTTTAATGCGTGACTGTCATGTAGGGAAACATTACTGGACCAAATTTGTTTACAATTTTCATAGTATTTATTGTTCTGCTTTCCCTATGTCTTTGATAATAACCATTACCTTCGGCAGTTGCCTAATGATTGCCTCACAAGAGATATGCAACTGAGTAGCAATAAATGTTCAAGATTTAATCTGGTTCCATCAGTCTACTTGTATGGAGCAGCCTTATATATACGTCAAATATAACAAAAATTTATTATGCTTCCAAGGCTCAAGGTTTAAATTTGAGTTTGGGAGCACTTGTGCTACCAGATGTAAATGATTAGGCGCACTGCCGAAATTAAAAAGCTTAACAGTAAAAAGCTTAACAGTGCCACGTTTATTTGTCATCTTCAGTTTGTTACTTTTACTTCAGTCCTGTGATTGATAAAACACACCCGATTTGCTACGTAGTAATACCGTTGTGATTTTTAATACTAATTTCTCTTTTTGACAGTACAGTTGTGACTAAAGAAAACTTACACTTGAAAAACAATTCAAACTGACAACAATGAGTGTGTCGAAAGGAGAATGAAAATTAATCTTTAATGAATTTGTTAAATGCGCAATGATTTACATGTAACTGGAATACGACTTAAAAAACTTTCTTACCTGGAAAAAAAGGCTCTTAATCCACACTGTAAGTGTTTTGATTTACATTAAAACTGAACGTTCGACATGATCGTCCATTGCACAAAAAGTATGTGTTTTGTTGGTAGCATATATTTGCATGTCAGCGGTGTTTATTACAAAACAGAAGAGTCTGAGATGGAGTAAAACATCGAAACGAAAAAGAACATTCAAGTTCATAGAATCCATTGGAAGAAAAGACCAATTAAACATACACCGTCTTTCTAGTTCGAGTTCATATGTATACTCGAAAGTCAGTCAGTTGCACTGTGCTTTGGGTTTTACAGTGCACAGGTGCGATTACACATGAATTTTTAGGTGCACAACCAAAAATCCAGTGGCATATGCGACCGGTTAGTTGCTGACTTTGAGCCCTGCGCTGGCCTTCTGTTTCAATCCTATTATTCACAAAGAACATCAGCATTTCGGATCTCCTCTGAATATTAATGTGTGACATGGTTGCTATGCCAAGGAAATTAATTCTTTTCCCTGTAAGGGACAAATAAACAAGTCAGGAAAATTTAACTCTTTCAAAGAAATGACAGGAAGGTGACATATTCACAGAAGTTAAACATGTTCCATTGGTAGAATATTGTTTCAAGAAATTAAAAGAGAAGATCAATTCATTCTGCACTTTACATTCAGGATAAATTCATGTAATAAATAGGTCGAGAGGATGGCTGTGGTGAAAGTTTGGAAGCCATTATCCGGGCAAATTGTCAATTCATTTGGTCAGGGAAAGTGTACATTCGACTGTCTGGGAATTTCAAAACTATGGCTCTGGCAACCATGTCTGAAGCTTATGCATGTTGAGAATAACTGAAAAACTGATCATCTTTAACATGACTAGTATGTGGACATTTCATACAAATTCCCTCTTGCATGGGTGTTTGCATGCACACAAATAACTATGAACACTTGCATAAATGATTTGGTACTTTTTACAGTGAAAGCTAGAATATTCAATAATCATAAGTCATGATACTTTCGAAATTCTCATGAACTGCATTGCTACACGAAATTTCCATTCCTGTGATTGGCAAAAAGAAAAACTGCCGCAGTGAAGTTTTTGGAAGTCCATCTGTAAATTAATTAAGTAAAATTTCAGCCCTGCTGAATTAACCTGATGATCAAAAGAAAAAACAAGCATGTTGAAACTTGGAATACTGAGCTTTTAGCAGTGCTCTCCCTAAATTTTACTTCAGCAGGTAAGTGACCATTCATAGCCAGCATCTGGGTGAAGTGCTGTATGCTGTCAAACATTCAGAGTACTTCAGCATTAGTCCAGACATGCACTATGCTAGGCATGGGTTTATAGCTGTAGGCTTGTGTATGTATACTGTGAGAATCCACAACCTGCTTGACAACAACCCATGGGAAAATATTTTCGTGGTGGTTTGGCTAAGCTGACAACTAAGACAACTGACTCAAAGTGAAGAATACAGGGGACCAAGGGTCTCGAGGTGCAACTTTAGTTGTACCCAACAAGTACAGTGGTGAAGCTGTAGGCCTTATGTGTGTGTGTTACGGAAATACACAACCTGCATGCCATAGACTCAACTCTTCTTGTTGTCTTCAGGGACATCGTGAATTATGTTGGTCTTGGGATCACAATTGATCTTGTGAGGGCTGTGGACCATGTGTTTGCAGAAATTCTTGGTAGGATCCCACAGTTCCTTTGTGGCATGTTGAGACTGAAGCCACATTCATATCACCAGACCTAATCACCCTCGGTGTGATAGGAGGAACTTTTAATCCAGCTGCATTAAAGTCTGTGATTTTGTTCCTCTTTTACTCACTCATGTGGCCCCCTTGAAAATAGTTCATGGGCAGGTGTCCTTTGAATGGTTTGGCCTGGCAGACAGCTGCATCTGCCGAAGGGCAAAATGTGGTGACCAGGTAATCAAGGATCCCATGGTGCAACTCAAGATTGGACCAACAAGTAGAAAAGGCTGCCACAGAGATGCTTGTGTTGTTCTAGGTGCAACCAACACCTGCGTTAGCACCCATCGTTTCATCCCTGGCTTGTAGGAAGTGGCAAATGACTCAACTGTTGTCCAAGAAATCGGTCAGGGAATTTGCTAGTGAAACTTGTGTCTTGTTCAGTTGTTGCCCTAACAATACCCAAAAGCCACTGAGTGTATACTAGTGGGCAGGCAAAGCCATCTGTTTTTGATGTTGTGGGATCTAATTGGAATCTCTCTGTCTTTTAACACTCATCAAGGTGTTGATGATGTTTCGGGGGATTATCAACCACCCTTGCTGGCAAATACAGGTTTCCTGCCTTATGTTCACCCAGATATTACATGGTCTGAGGAAAGGGCGGAAGAGTTAAAGGGATAATCCCCATGTTCGAGGATAGTACAACCCTGATTTCTGACCACTTTTACTCCAGGGCACACCCACTACCCTTCCACCTATGATCAAAGTGGTAGGAGCACTTATGTCAGCGTGTGGGTGTTTCCTCCTCCATGCACGTTTTATAGCAGGGGAAGTCAATTTGTCTCTATAACAAACATGAAGCACCAGGTGAGAGAGACAGAGTGGCAGGGGGTAACATTTTACCACACCAAGGGTATTATGGACCACTGGTTTTCCCTCACTTCAGCAAAGACCACAGTGGTAGCAGTGCTCGTGGCATGGTCACGGATTTCTTACCCCATTTGTTTGATAGTGGGAGATACCACTGGTAATTGCAAAAAGTAGGCAGGGAATCATCTATTTTCTTCTATTTTCCTTTGAAAGTAGCCAGGGGAAATCCCCAGTCCCTGTCTCTTAATGACAGCCCGCTTTGCCTCTCTAAGGGAAAGTGATAACTGGGTAAGAGAGAGAAAAGTGTCAAAGAAAGCAACAATTAGCCACACCAAAGGCACTCCTAATGACACTGGCTTTCTGCATCAAATTGTTTATGAATGACTGTATAACCCATGTGATACTGGTTCTTTTGTAACGTAGGGGTAAAGGGAAGTGAAATAATCAAAGATAAACTGAATAAATTCCTCTTCCTCTTCTACCTCACAGAATGACTAAGTAACATTTGTGTACTACCATAAAAGGCATCCCTGCATTAAAGCGTATGCACTGTTTGGAGTTGGTGATGCCCTTGGACCCTAGGGATGCCTTTTTAAGGGATGCAAAAATGTTACTCAGTTGGTGTGCGAGGTAGAAAAGAAGATTCTTAACAAGGATTTGAATTCCCTTTCACCCTAGGACTACAAGAACACAAGCCTTCCTGTGGGTTATCGAATGATTCACATACAATTTGAGGTAAGGAGAAACGAGGGAAATACAAAGTGGTCCACAGTGTTACCCCCTGCCATCCCTTGGTCTCTCTTACCTAGTTCTTCATGCTCGTTAAAGAGACAAATTGACTTCCCCTTACTTTAAAATGTGCATGGAGGAGGAAAAACCCAAATGCTGGCACAGGTGTTCCTTCCACTGTGACCATGGGTCGAAAGCGTGGTAAGTGTGCCCTGGAGTAAAAGTGGCCCTAAATCAGGGTTGTATAATCCTCATTTTGTACAAACATGGGGATTTTCCCTTCCACCCTACCGCCCTTTTCGCAGACCATGTAAAACCTGGGTGAAAATCAAGCAGGAGACCTGCAATTACCATGGAGGGTGGTTGACACTCACCAGAAAAAACAGCAATACCTAGATGAGTATAGAGGGATTCCAATGAGATTCCAAAACATCCATAACAACCCAGGGCTTTGCTTGCTCACTAGTACATGCTCAGTGGCTTTGGGGTAAAGTTAGAGCAACAATAGAGCAAGACAAAAGTTTTACCTGCAAACTCCCCTAACGATTGTCCAATGATTTCTTGGACAACAGTTGCGTCATTCACCACTTCCAATAAGCCAGGAACAAAATGATGGTTGCTATCACTCATAAGGCAGACGTTGGCTGCATCTAGAACAATGCAAATATCTCTGTGGCAGCTTTTTCTACTTGTTGTCCAATCTTGAGTTGCACCATGGTATCCTTGATTACCTGGTCACCACATTCTTCCCTTTGACAAACTCAGTTGTCTGTCAGGCCAAACCATGCAAAGAACACCTGCCCATGGACAGTTTTCAAGGGGGCCACATGGATGAGTAAAAGAGGAACCAAATCATTGACTTTAATGCAGCTGGATCAAAAGTTCCTCCTATCACCCGAGGGTGATTAGGTCTGGTGATATGTCTGTGACATCAGTCTCAACATGCCACAAAGGAACTGTGGGATCATACCAAGAATTTCCACAAACACATGGTCAACAGCCCTCACAAGATCAATTGTGATCCCAAGACGAACATGATTCACGATGTCCCTGAAGACAACAAGAAGAGTTGAGTCTATGACAAGCAGGTTGTGTATTCCCATAACACACACACACATAAGGCCTACAGCTTCACCACTATACTTGTTGGGTGCAACCAAAGTTGCACCTTGAGACCCTTGGTCCCCTGTGTTCTTCACTTTGACTCAGTTGTCTCAGTTGTCAGCTAAGCCAAACCACCACGAAAATATTTTCCCATGGGTTGTTGTCAAGCAGGTTGTGGATTGCCACAGCATACATACACAAGCCTACAGCTATTAACCCATGGCCAGCATAGTGGATGTCTGGACTAATGCTGAAGTACTCTGAATGTTTGACAGCATACAATACTTCACCCAGATGCTGGCTATGAATGGCCACTTACCTGCTGAGCTAAATGTTAGGGAGAACACTGCTAAAAGCTCAGTTATTCCAAGTTCCAACATGCTTGCTGTTTCTTTTTATCATCAGGTTAATTCAGCAGAGTTAAAATCTTACCTTTTTTTTCTTTTTGCCACCACACATTTGCCCTTGTCTGTAATTTACTCAAGATGGTTTCTGGACATTTATAAAGGGCAAGTCATTCAAATTTGTTATCATATGCTGTATCCTTATCAAAATGCTTTCTCACATTATTTTCTGTAATTACTGTGGCAGTTTGATGCCTCACAATTGGATAAACTTTCAAAGACTCAACTATTTTTTGAAAAGCGAGCTATTTGTTTACCTTAGTCTTGTAGGAGTCTAAACTTCATTACGTCGCTTGATGCTTAACAATTTCAATATTGGTGGTTTGTTTTGTTCTGAGTTTGTGTTTTCTGATTCATAACCAGAGAAATGCCATAAAAGGTGAGAGGTCTGTTTTTACCTGGGCACTTAAACAATTTGGAGGTTAAGTTTACAATCTGTTGACAAACTGTTAACATTCTAGAAGGGAAGTATAAGTTAAGTTTGCAGATGACATCACCCCTGATCATTCCAATTGGGCCAAACTTGCCTGATGACTCATCAGTTGGCGAAATTCAGAACATTGAACTTTGGGCAAGTATGAATCACATGAAATTAAACCTAACGAAGACAGGAGAATTAGTAATGAGGAGGAAGACTAGAAACCCCGCCTGGGACCATACCTATTACTGAAAGAAAGAGTGAGCTTCAATTATTGGGAGTAACTTTTCATGAGAATCCATGCAACTGGGACACTCATTTTCATAATAATGATGAGTAAGACTATTTCAAGACTCTGTATCCTCAAAGATAAAGTAAGTTTTATAGATACACTTTCAAAGAGCTAACGACCTTAACTCATAGCTTAATTATGTAGGTTTTGAAATACACAATTGAAGTATAAGCATGCACTTATGAGGGTAAATACCTCTCTGAGATCAATAAATAATTATTATACAAGCAAGAAGGGAATAAGGTTATACCAAAGAGTGCATACCCATCAGTGATACGATTTGAGATAGGGATAAACAACTATGGGGGAAAATTACAGATACTTAGTGTTTGAAAGATCTTCTACTAACTAAACGTACAGATCAATCATTACATCAACATGGTCATGATTACATAAAACCATGCATTTGCATGGAGTGCTTCAAGCTATGATTTGTACATAGATACCATTTTAACTTTATTTAGTTTAATGTTTGTGAGAAAACTTGTATTCTTATAAATAATTTTTCTTTTATTGCATCGTGAACTTGCATGTATGTCTGCAAGTGTTTGCCTTAATCTATCAATAAAAATCTTCAATTCAATTCAATATGACTATCAACTGCTTACAAAACAAAGGATTCTGTTTATAATGTGAACTTTGATTTGAATATAAGTTTTGGCAAAAGGGTGCATTGTTTATAGATAAATAGAGAAAGTGTTGTACATTTATATGATTTAAAATAAGTTGCTTGCTGGAAGCAGGTGTCTACTGACCTACTTAAAAAACTGTACCATTTCTTTCAACACAGACAACAGTTGCTTAACATTCATTTATAGATCCAGGATGTTCAGGACACGAAATTGCACCTGATACAGTTGCCAATGTGCCCAAGTTTACTGTGCTGGCAACCAAGATTCAAAAGTTAGTCGCTATGTCGGCGTATTGTGAGATTACATAAAGGTTGAAGGTGGATGAATCAGTATGAATGACTAAGGTTTGTCACAAAATCGTCACGAATTCTACAAAGTGAATTTGTCAATGCCAGCCATCTTGTATTTTCCGAAAGTAACATATATTGTGGATTGAAATATCCCTTTTGCTAAATAGCATAGTGCGGGCTCACAACATTCTGTACTTTTCCGATTCCACGTGCTCTCACTAAGCTTTATTATGCAGTGAATTCCAGTGTTTCAGATGTTGGCAGAAATTGCAATTACAGTTGTTTAATGTTAGTAAGGTACATGTAATACTGGAACACTAAATCCATTAAGCAATGACTTGGAAATAAAATTGCATTAAATATAGTTCAGATAACTCAGGCAGATGCTGAAACAAACAAAAAAGGATCTGTTCAATTCATTCTGGCAGTTGCTGGAAAAACACAACTTGTTACTATTTCGTAGTTTTAGTAAGTAATGTTCAACTCCGTTTGTTTACCAAGCAGCCTCTGACTTGGATGTTTGTATGATTACTCATCCAGATCAAGTTGTTGCGTGCTGTGACTTTTTCATCCTTGGCTACTAAATGAATCGAATGATATTATATTGATACATTTACGGAGATTTGACAAGTTAATATTTATGAAAGGGACATGTTGTTTTTCCTGTTGTGATGGCAGGTTGCATATTATGTAGCCCAGTAAGATATTTTATAAAGTTCATGTTAGAAACAATAGTTTAGGGAATTGTCAATTTAAGTTTCCGAAATTCAGTTTGAAAGATTTTTAACCGAGCTCCAAGAACACACTTCACGCGCGCGCGTGGGCGGAGCCCCATAGCTAAGTAAATCTACCCATTTCAGAAAATTTGTTAATCACGTGACCATACACCCACCGACCGCCCAAGCAACTGACCGTCTGTCCGCACCACAGACATACCAATGTAAAATAACTCAATTAACAGGAATGGCAACCCAAATGCAACTCGAGGTTATTTTGGCAGGAAATCGCATAGCCACCCAAGTCTTGTAAAGCACAGACAACAAAAGAGTCAACAAAGATGAAAACGAAAGCGGAAATTGTTTCTGTATCCATGTTGTCTGGAGTATTAAGCTTAGATTAATTGCATATCCACAAATTTGGAAAATAGAGTAAGAAGGACAGAGAAAAAGAGAGAGTGGGCACCAGGCCAGCGAGACACTTTTTTGTTGGAAGAACAACATGACAATTTTGTAGCAGCGGTGAGAAAATAAGAAATGCTAGTGACCACCGATGCAAGGTGAAAATAAGCAACAGTGAAAAAAAAGTGACAACAACAAGTACGACATTTCCTCCATAAAACATGTAACTAAGAAGTTTCTGAAAGTTCCACATTGTAGTCATGCAAAAAAACAGCAAAGAAATGTACAAAAAAAGTGTGCTGCACGTGCAAAGTTGATTTTTTGCTAATTAGACATATTGTTGTTTTTCACCGTTCTCCAGCATTACCTGAACCGCTTAACATTATGCTATTTTATATCATCGAGAGCTTTGCTTTTAGCCCTGGCTAAATCTATATATTATGATTTTAGGCCGACTTCCTGGCATACATGTATATGTGGCTGGTAATACAGTGCACACGTAATATAAGCCAGTCTTTGAGATACGTGGACATCCATGATCATCAAATTGGACGGTCTCTGATGGAAAACACAATAAATCCAACAAATGATAAACTTACTGTAAAAGTTTGGTACTGTTTGTTTCTGTTTGTTCTTGATTAACTACATAACCAGAATTGTTGTTTGCAGTTCTTTAGAGATATGAAAAAAAACATTCAGGTATTCCTCAACCTAGGAAACCTTGTAATTTGGCATTAATATACAATACATTTTTCATATAGCTTTTTTTGTTGTTGCTGTTTCTGAAAAAAATTGGCTACTAACTTTTTCGACTTGGCGACCACTTTGGAAAATTTAGGAGCCTGATTTCTTCTTGAGACAAAAGTTAATTTCATGCCCCAAATGTTACTCACAGACAAACTGGGAATTTTTTCCCTTCCAACATTGCCAACCTTACTTTGATTATGCTGTTAGTTGGGCTGATCCTTAGGTTGCTTCGTGTTTAAGGTAGCATCAAAATATTTTGAGAACTAACAACTTAATGGTCGGCAGGAGATTAACATTACCGTATAGGTTCAAACAATCTCTGGGTACAGAACCAAAAATGTGCATGCAATTCGCAATCACAAGGCTTGTAACTCTTTGTTTGAACCACATGACAAGACAGCTACATCTTTTGGGTCTGTCCATAAAATAACATTCTTTTCCATGGAATTTGCATGAAAATACAGTTAAGGTTCTCAGCAGAGAAAAATGCATTCATTCTTGACCACCATGTTATCATGTGCAAACAGGGATAATGACAATGTGCTTGTGAGCTCCATTCATTAATAACCGTCAAACAAAACTTGACAAAAATACAGTACAAAAATACTGTACATAGCAAGAAAAAGCCAAGATATGTAAGGCACATATTGCATATCAAATGCTAAAAATACCTGATTTGTTGCTGGGCATGGTACAAAGAAAACTAACCAGTCACAGCACCTTTTCTTCCCCAAGGAAGTGTCTTCATACCTCTCAAAATCATTGAACATTTTTACCTCTAAAGGCAAAAGCAAGAGAATGTTTGCTAAATCAGAGGAAGTTGGGCAAAATTCTATAAGAAAGTTGGCATGTTGAAACTAATGACAAAATAACGTAAATGACATTATGGGCTAGTGCATGTTAACAACAACACCTTACCAGAAGGGCAAGGTTCAAACGGATTTTCTTCGCACCCTGGCTTGTGCGATCCAACCATCAAATGTTACTGTACACTGTAAGAAAAAGCCAAAACATAGAAGGCTTGATTATTAACCCATTCACTGCTGAGCCAACTGTAACCGCCCATGCAGATACATTTGAGTTGTGATCAGATTTAATAGCCCATTCGCCCCTGGAGATTTTGCCGAAAGACTTGTTTTGAGGCTAATTGAGCAGTTTTCTGGTCACTACAATGCTACATAGAGCTAAAACTTGCCACAAAGCCGTTTACAGGTCGTACACTTTACAGCCTTCTGGACGCAAAATATCAGCTTACGAAGTTCAGGCATGCACAGAAAGCAAAATTTTAAGCCCCTCAATTAACTTCAAAACTTGTTTTTTTCCAGCAAAACTCCTAGGGGCAAATGGTTTACTTGCTAAAAATACCTGAATTGTTGCTGGGCATGATAGCACCTCATCTCTTTGAACAGATTTGATCATCATGTGATTATCTTGGTAAAGTTTACTGTTTGTTTAGCCTGCAAAAACAGACATATTTCCAGTTGTTGCCATCTCCGCTTGACACATAAAACAAGGGGATAGAAGACATATGCCTGGATGCCTTTTAGTAAAGATACAACAAAAGGGAACTGAACCTGCACATTTATGAAAGCACAACCTTTTAGCACATTATAATATAGGGGTATAGTACCCGGTACCCACGGGCAACAAAATTATTTAGGATCCTAATAAAACAGCTATTTAAGGGGAAAATGGAACTGAATAAGTACACTTTTTAATACATAAAGCAGAGTCAGGTTGGTGTCATACTTCCAGTGAAAATGACCATGGCAAATGGCACCTGTTATGACAGTGCATTTAAACAAAATGCAATGGCTCTGTCTGCAGTAAAGTTGTAGCTTTTTCTATTTCCTTGATTTGGCGGATCTTGTTTACTGTGGGTAATGTTGACCGATATAGCGGTCGATATAGCGGCTGATATAGCAGTCTACAGTCAGTCGATAGTCGGTCAACAGTCGGTCGATAGTGAGATAGACTATCGGCCGAGTATCGGTCAATATTTCGGCAACGCACCTCGACTTACTATCGGTCATATGTCGGTGATATATTGGTCAACTGTCGGTGGTATATCAGTCAACTGTCGGTGGTATATCGTTGAACTGTTGGTGGTATATCAGTGAGAGATGATGAGATGAGGTTAACATCATTAGCTTTAATGTTTCTGTTTTTCTTTGTAGTTAGCGCTACAATCTCCAGAAGAATGATGTGTCTTTGGAACGAAGTCGAAACAATTTAAAATGGCGGACATGACTGGAGTCTTGTCCCCAGACTTCCAGCTTCTCGTTTTCGTCTGACCAACATTTTAGTGCTTTTACTTCTGTTCACTGAGCATCACTTTTCGCTACCTTCACATGTGGGAAACGCATTTTTGATACGTTTCATTTTTTATCAGTGGTTATTCGGGGTAGTAACTCTTAAAAAAATGCGATGAGATGAGAGCACTTTCGTTCCCATTTCTTGCTCGATCTTCACAAGGCCCGGCTACCTGGCTAGTAAAATTACTTCAGCAATCGTGAATCGTGACGGTGTTCACGAAACCTAGTGCGTTGGCATGTGTGAGTGAAGTTTTTGGCCCTTAAATGAGAATCAACCTGAAGAAACTGACAAAATGTGTAGACAAATAAACAGCCAGAAAGGAACTTTGTAAGTTTCCGGTTTTCTGCGTTTTTTTGCTATCGTTTTCCAAGTTGTTTAGGCGAGTGAAAGTAAAGTTTTCATAATGTGCGCGTCGCAGTAAGCACAAAAATGTTGAGCAATCGATGTTTTAAACTTTGCAACCCAAATGTTTCAGCTTATAAACTTATACAAAAACAGGACAGACATAATTTGTAAATTTGATGGCAAAGTAGCTAAAAGTGTAGGTGAATAATAACCTTCACAAAAGTTTACATTGTTGTAACAAAATTCAACCATATTTTCATAAATGAGTTAGTATTTACTTTCTGTTTTTTTAAAGTACAAAAACCACTTTGATGTGAAGAAGTCCCTGTTTAAAACTTCTGGAAATTCCTGGGAGGAGGGGGGGTCATAAAAGACCCCATTGGAACAGAAAATCCTGGGGGGTGGGGGGGTGCAAATCAAAGTGTCTTCCGTGGGAGGGGTATGGATATTTTCTGGAACTGCACATTACAAGTTTATTGTTTGATCTAAATTATAAATTTATTAATGGGAGCTTTGCTTTTAGCCCTGTCTAAATCTATTTATTAACTAAAAGTATTATAAAGAATTCCTTTATCACTTAGCAATCCATGATTTCCGCAACCCTCCAAGTTGCGACCATTTTAGTCGCCATGGCGCCTAAAATTTTGAAGCTGGCGACTTGATTTGTAAAAAAGTGTCCCTAAACCAAAAGAATTGGTCACCAAATGGCGACCAAGCAAAAACTTTAACTTTGAGGGTTGTTTCCAAGAGCAAATAATCCGTTATTACCTCTGTTTTGAATGAAAATAAACTGTGTTCTGTGCATGCATTTGTCATTGTTTACTCTTAAACCATGGCTAACAAACAATAATGGTAAATATTTTCAGAATGATTACAGTCTCAGTATGAATTTTTTATTGGTGCAATAGATGTTCTACAGGGTGCAGTTGTTCGAAGGCTGATTAGCACTTAACTTGGGTCTCTTTTTTCCTTTGCTCAACCTGAGAAGCGATGAATGATGATTTCTCGCCATCAAACCGTACTTTGAATGTCGGCCATCATAATTTTGGGGAGAAATTAGAATGATTGTGTAATAATAATACTGATTATGCTACAGTTGACTGACATGTAATCCTACCCCCTGGAATGTGCTATATATATCAACCGCATTCCGTACCAAGCAGACAGATCAATAAACCTTCGAGCCAGTCAACCCTTGTTATGTTTCTTAGTTAAAACCCTGAACCCGTTCATCTAAGCAAAGCTTATTACATGGTGTCAGAAGTGGCCAATCATGGAACACATGAAGCCCATTGGACCTCTACGAATGGACGGCAACGTCGCAGAAAACTGGCGAAAATGGAAACAGAGGTGGGTCCTCTATGCGAAAGCGAGTGGAGTAGACTCAAAAGACGAAGAAACACAGTGTGCAGTCTTACTACACACCATAGGAGAAGAGGCACTCGAAGTATACGACACTTTTACATTTACAGAAGCCGAGGAGAATAAGATAGAACCTCTCGTGGCAAAGCTAGAGGCGTACTGTGCCCCAAAGAAGAACGTCACGTACGAACGCTATCTTTTCTTCTCGTGCACGCAAAACGGACGGCCTATCGACGCCTTCGTTACCGATCTCCGCACAAAAGCCAAAACCTGCGAGTTTGGAACACTCAACGATAGTCTAATAAAGGACAGAACCGTGTGTGGAATCGACAGCCAGAGTGTAAGGGAGCGACTCTTACGCAACAACGAGCTCACTCTAGAAGTAGCCATAAATACCGTACGAGCCGCAGAGACGAGTAAAACTCAAATGGAGTCCCTTAACAGCTTGGAAGCAGCAGCCGTAAACTTCGTCACAAAGAACCAAAAACAGCCACCAAGATATCAGCCTATGAAGAAAAGGCAGCAGAAACAACAGCACCAGCAAATAAAACCGTGTGGTCGTTGTGGTTACATCCACAAGCCAAAACAATGCAGGGCGTTTGGACAAACATGTCACAAATGTCAAGGGAGAGATCACTTCGCCCATATGTGCCGCACAAAAGGCGCAAATACTGGCCACAAAACACTCAATGAAGTCGAACAGCAGTCAAACACTGACTCAGATGAGGATCTATTCCTTGGAGAATTAGATTCGTCACAAAATGACAAAAACGAACTGTTCACGAAATTAACCGTGAATGAGGAAGAGATCAGCTTCAAAATTGATACAGGCGCACAGTGCAATGTCATTCCCGAACACGCCTATGAAAAACTGAGCAAGAAGCCAAGCCTACAGCCTACTAACGTTAAGATAACTGCATATGGTGGGGTACGTGTGCCGATCAAAGGAACATGCACAATGACAATCAAGAAAAACAGCAAAAACCTTGATGCCAAATTCTTTATTGTCGCCGTTGAAAAGGCTCAACCCTTAATTGGCCTTCAAACTTGCCGAGATCTGGAACTGATAAACATTAACAACGATGTTAATGAAGTCAAAACAAGTGGAACAGAAATTCTCGACGAATTTAAAGATGTCTTCACCGGACTTGGTTTAGTCAACGGAGAATTTCACATCGACCTTCGAGAAGACGCAAGGCCTACAATCCAACCGTCACGGAAAATTCCTCTGAGCCTGATGCCGAAACTACAGAAAACACTAGAGAAGCTGACAGAAATGGAAGTAATCAGCAAAGTTGAAAAAGCAACTGACTGGGTCAACAGCCTAGTCATCGTGGAAAAAAAAGACGGCTCATTGAGACTTTGTTTAGATCCGAAAGATTTGAACAGAGCAATCAAGCGTGAACATTATAAGCCGCCGACAGCCGAAACCATTTCTAGTAAGCTCAATGGGAAGCGTGTTTTTACGGTAATTGACATGAGTAACTGCTACTGGCACAAAAAGTTGGATGAAGAATCATCCTATTTGTGCACATTCAACACGCCTTTCGGCAGATACAAGTTTAACAGAATGCCGTTTGGTATCTGTGTAGCGAGTGACGTCGCTCAGAGAATGGTGGATGAAAACTTCAGCGACATTCCAGGAGTTCTCGCAGTGCACGATGACATTATCATCGCCGGAAAGGACACTGCGGAACACGACCTAGCTCTCAAACAAGCGCTGGAACGCGCAAGATCACGCAACATAAAGTTTAACCGCAGCAAAGTACAGCTACGCGTCAACCAAGTGAAGTATCTTGGTGATATCGTGACCGCCGATGGATTCAAGCCAGATCCCGAGAAGATAAAAGCAATTGTGGAAATGCCGGAACCACAATGTAAGCAAGATTTGCAACGCCTACTTGGCATGGTCAACTATCTGTCGCAGTACATACCAAACATGTCAGAAATCACAGCCCCCCTACGCAACTTGTTGAAAAAGAACATGCAATGGGTGTGGTATGACGAACATCGATCCGCGATAGATAAGCTGAAACATGCACTCACGAACACTCCCGTTCTGCAGTATTTCAACCAAGACAAGCCAACTACAATCCAAACCGACGCTTCGCAAAGTGGAATCGGAAGTTGCCTCCTGCAAGAAGGACACCCCGTGATTTACGCGTCAAGATCGCTGACGAATGCCGAACAGAACTATGCTCAAATCGAGAAAGAACTATTGGCTATTGTATTTGCGTGCGAGCGATTTCACCAATTTGTCTACGGCAATGACATAATTGTGCAAAGTGACCACAAACCACTTGAGGCGATAATGAGAAAGCCATTATCTCAGACACCCCCGAGAATTCAACGATTGCTAATCAGGCTTCAAAAGTACAATTTGACAGTTCATTTTGTACCCGGAAAACTGATGTTCATTGCAGACACTCTATCAAGAGCGTACCTAAATGAGACTGTTGAGGGTCCCCAAGACCTCAATGATGACATCGAAGTGATGATCCACAGTTTCATCACCGAAATCCCAGCGAGTCCAGAAAAGTTGACACAGCTGAAAAATGAAACCGCCAAAGATGCAACACTTCAGGCGCTGAAAGCTCAAATACAAAAAGGTTTCCCACCCCATAGAAAAGCCTTGAGACCAATCCTCTCACCATACTGGATTGTCAGAGATGAGCTAAGTGAAGCCGACGGTCTTCTATTCAAAGGAAGACAGCTTCTCATTCCAAAAGCCATGCAGCACAGCGTCCTAGAAATGATACATGAAAGCCATCTTGGAATTGAAAAGTGTAAAGCACGAGCAAGAGCCATTGTTTATTGGCCTGGAATGTCACGCGACATCCATGATACTGTTGTCAAGTGCCCGACATGCTTGACACACAGACACAAGAACCAGAAGGAACCAATGATTCCCCATGCCATACCAGATCGTCCATGGCAAAAGCTCGGATCCGATGTGTTTGAACACAAAGGAAAACCGTACCTAGTAGTGGTGGACTACTACTCCAAGTACATCGAAACTAGCCTAATGCGTGACAAAACCGCGGGAACCATTGTCACGCACATGAAGTCAATCTTCGCTAGACACGGCATCCCTGAAGAGCTCGTATCAGACAACATGCCTTACAACAGTAAAGAGTTCAAACGATTCGCAGACGACTGGGGATTTGAACTGATCACCTCAAGCCCCACATATCCGCAGTCTAATGGCCTCAGTGAGAAGGCCGTACAAACCGTTAAGCGAATACTAAAGAAAGCAAGCGACCCATACATCGGCCTGATGGAGTACAGAAATACTCCAGTGACAGGAATGACATATTCGCCATCCCAGCTTCTCATGAGTCGCACCACCAGAACCAAGATCCCTGTAACACAAGAGCTCCTGAAACCAAAGATTGCTACTGAGGTCAAACAACAACTGTTAGCCTGTCAACATCAGCAAGTGCACTATTACAATCAAGGAGCAAAGCCCTTGACAGATCTCAAACCACAGGAAGCTGTCCGTCTACGCCAAGGAAAGACCTGGGTACCTGCCGTAGTAAACGAGAAAGCAGAAACCCCGAGATCCTATTTAGTCACAACTACGACCGGACAACAATATCGCCGGAATCGCAAGGATCTGCTACAAACTGGAGAAAACCCTCCTGTAATATCAGTCCCGCAAGACAACGACTTTAATTACACTACAGAAACTCAGAAAACCTCAGCAACCCCCAACAAAGAACAACACCTTGTACAACCTCCTGAACAACAGCAACCCAACAACCCAGAATCGACGACACCACCTAGACGCTCCTCGCGAATCACTACTCTTCCCTTTAAATTCAAGGACTATGTCATGAATTTCTAAGAACTGAACACTGAAAATTAGATCATTGAACTTTTGTCATACCGGAAGTGTCATTGCTATTATTCGATTATTTTTTTTTAATGATAGTGTTTGATTTCATTCTCAAAAAGGGAGATGTAATAATAATACTGATTATGCTACAGTTGACTGACATGTAATCCTACCCCCTGGAATGTGCTATATATATCAACCGCATTCCGTACCAAGCAGACAGATCAATAAACCTTCGAGCCAGTCAACCCTTGTTATGTTTCTTAGTTAAAACCCTGAACCCGTTCATCTAAGCAAAGCTTATTACAGATTGTTTCTCTAACCAGGCCAGCTACACCATAAATGTTGATTCAGTTTCACTTTGTAGATGAAATTTGAGCAGTTAAATCATTTATCATTTATCTTGGGAAAGTTCAGTCACACACATCATGCCGATTTCCCACAGTAAGAGGGTCACTTACCACAGTAAGATTCTCCCATGTAACCTCACCTGTTATCAACCGTCAAACAACTTTGACAACAATCTTGGGCACTTCAGTAAAATACATGTACACATGTAGGCGGGAGACAAGGACAAAAAAATGGTAACTTACAACAAAGAAAATTTTGTTTAACTACTCACCTGTACTTCAAAAGTAGTATTAGCACCCCAAGTGTTTGCCTACCAAAGTGAAGTCAAACACCTTCCTTGTAACAACAAGATTAGTGCATAACGTTTGATTCTCCAATGTGCAATCACTAGTGCGGTCAGCCAAATTTTGTCTTGTGAACAATTCTTGAAGTACATCCTAAGTTGAGCAATCAATGTTTTAAACTTTGCAACCCAAATGTTTCAGCTTATAAACTTATACAAAAACAGGACAGACATAATTTGTAAATTTGATGGCAAAGTAGCTAAAAGTGTAGGTGAATAATAACCTTCACAAAAGTTTACATTGTTGTAACAAAATTCAACCATATTTTCATAAATGAGTTAGTATTTACTTTCTGTTTTTTTAAAGTACAAAAACCACTTTGATGTGAAGAAGTCCCTGTTTAAAACTTCTGGAAATTCCTGGGAGGAGGGGGGGTCATAAAAGACCCCATTGGAACAGAAAATCCTGGGGGGTGGGGGGGTGCAAATCAAAGTGTCTTCCGTGGGAGGGGTATGGATATTTTCTGGAACTGCACATTACAAGTTTATTGTTTGATCTAAATTATAAATTTATTAATGGGAGCTTTGCTTTTAGCCCTGTCTAAATCTATTTATTAACTAAAAGTATTATAAAGAATTCCTTTATCACTTAGCAATCCATGATTTCCCAACCCTCCAAGTTGCGACCATTTTAGTCGCCATGGCGCCTAAAATTTTGAAGCTGGCGACTTGATTTGTAAAAAAGTGTCCCTAAACCAAAAGAATTGGTCACCAAATGGCGACCAAGCAAAAACTTTAACTTTGAGGGTTGTTTCCAAGAGCAAATAATCCGTTATTACCTCTGTTTTGAATGAAAATAAACTGTGTTCTGTGCATGCATTTGTCATTGTTTACTCTTAAACCATGGCTAACAAACAATAATGGTAAATATTTTCAGAATGATTACAGTCTCAGTATGTGTGTAGGCTAAAACTTGTGCACTATTTCTTTCTTTAAATTAGCAGAAACCAAACATTGATTTTACCTGAACAAGTAATGAACCACTTTCCTTCATTCTCTTAACTATCACAGTCATCATCTCCCATCATAAACATCTTGAGTTCCTGACATCATCTGGTTTCAAATCCAATAGAACAACTAAGAAAAAAAGCATCGGAAAAATAATAAAAACTAGGGGTAATCGGAGTGTATTCGATATGTTTGTTAGGCAAACAGGTAGCAGTTGAGTGGAAGGGTGGATGGTTCTTGTGATAGATAAATATTGAACGTAAGGGTTGCATACAGTGAAACTTCTATTTAAACTATGTATCGTTATGAGAAGGTATTGAAGGCTAGTGATATCGTATGGTTCATTTTAAGTGCTTGTAACTTGAGGAAACACTCCCCAGAGAGCGTCAGGTGTGTAAATAGGACTTTTTTTATTGGTGCAATAGATGTTCTACAGGGTGCAGTTGTTCGAAGGCTGATTAGCACTTAACTTGGGTCTCTTTTTTCCTTTGCTCAACCTGAGAAGCGATGAATGATGATTTCTCGCCATCAAACCGTACTTTGAATGTCGGCCATCATAATTTTGGGGAGAAATTAGAATGATTGTTTCTCTAACCAGGCCAGCTACACCATAAATGTTGATTCAGTTTCACTTTGTAGATGAAATTTGAGCAGTTAAATCATTTATCATTTATCTTGGGAAAGTTCAGTCACACACATCATGCCGATTTCCCACAGTAAGAGGGTCACTTACCACAGTAAGATTCTCCCATGTAACCTCACCTGTTATCAACCGTCAAACAACTTTGACAACAATCTTGGGCACTTCAGTAAAATACATGTACACATGTAGGCGGGAGACAAGGACAAAAAAATGGTAACTTACAACAAAGAAAATTTTGTTTAACTACTCACCTGTACTTCAAAAGTAGTATTAGCACCCCAAGTGTTTGCCTACCAAAGTGAAGTCAAACACCTTCCTTGTAACAACAAGATTAGTGCATAACGTTTGATTCTCCAATGTGCAATCACTAGTGCGGTCAGCCAAATTTTGTCTTGTGAACAATTCTTGAAGTACATCCTAAGTTGGCCCTCTTGTCCATGAAAGAACATCATTTTATAACTAGTAAATGCAATCCTTTATTTCTGTATTTTGGTGTTCTTCTTCCATACCCAGAGATGTCAAAAACCCATTCCAGGTTGCAGGCTTCAAGAGAAGGAGTATACATGTACAACTCTTTGCCATTTGGTAATTCTTTGTAGCTCAGGTACTACTGTGGAAATTCTTGTTTAATCAACTTGACTGAACAACTCTACGGAAAAAATAAATAACAGAAAAACAATTATGCGCATGATCGTAATCCCAAACCACTAAATTACATTGTGTCTCGTTTATAATAAAATGATTAGGCACAAAATAGAAAACAATCAAAATTTTAACACTGTCAGGGGCTACTAGATTGAAAACATTTTGATTTTGATGCTCTTTTTCAGATAATTTATTTTGTACATGTGATAATGAAAAAATACCATTTCATCTCTCATATTTGCAGTAAAAGCTTTAACCTTTTTTCTTCAAACAAGATGGTACTCAAGACCTGGGGCAAAATCTTTTTCCTTTACAGACCTCACCAAGTTACTTAAAACTGTCCACCAAAACTTTAAATTCATCCACGCTCTGAATTAAAGTGGTAAATACCCTCAATTATTATCCTTGGAAATGTCATTCCAGCTCCTCTTCATCTCACCATGGATAATCAAGGCTGTGCTCTAATGGCGCCCGGTCACCTGAGGCAACTAACATTTAGCTTTGGGCGACCGAAAACACATTCCTGGTCACCCGGCCATGCACTCTTGCTTCTAGTGCAGTGTTCAGTTAAGTAGGCAGAAAAATTAAACATACTAGTGTTGGCTTGTGGAGTCAGAGTTTACTAAACCCTACAGAAAATGTTTTTACGAATGTTTACGAAAGAAACAGGAGCGCGTCAATGTTTAAAGGTCATTCTGCATGATTTCACATGTAACATAATACATCACTTTGAACGTGACAAGCAGCACGGATCGATTTGTACCAGACTTCGGCAGACTTCGGACGTCTTCGGAAGACTTCGGAAATGATCGTGTCGTCTTCAAAAATCCCACCACTCCCAGGACAAAAATCTCACGCTTATGTCTCAGAAAAAGTTGGCAGGTATACGAACCGACCACGGAAGAAGTATGAGTTCATGCAGATGGGTAAGCAGATGGGTTGTGCAGCAAGCTCCACATCGAAGAGGCCTTAAAGTTGATGAATTAGTCAACTGATTAATAAAAATATAACCAAGTCGCTGTTTCTCGCCGATTGTCGATCAACGATGTGTTGTTGCGTGCTGAAAACTCGCACCAGTCTCTCGTTTCCAAATAGAACGCCTGACAGATTTTGTATTTCACGCCGATTTTCACACCAACATATAGGTAGTAAAATCCGACAGTATGCCTTTTGATGCGCTGTTTAATTCAAAACTGTTTATGCGCAAGTGTTTTGATCATTCAGTTCTAAATAGTTATTTTTCCTCGAAATAACTATTTATTCCAGGAGCTGATATCCTTAAACGGACGTATATTTGCCAATAGAACTGGAAGAGTCGGGGAGAGGTTTACCTCAAAAAATTATAATAGTTACTTTTCATTCATTAACAAACTTGAGTTGCTTGATCGTCTGACTAAAAATTGTGAACAGAATTCTTTTGCAGAGGGAAAAAGTGCAAGTTTCTCGTTCGTTTGAAGATTTAGGCAGACGAACAGGAATTGCAAAGGGTCTGAAACAAAAGTGGAAAATTCCGGAGGAGAGGGGGGGTTAGCGATTTTGGAATTCGGAGGGCAAGGGGGGGATAAGCATTTTGGAATTTCCGAGGGCAAGGGGGGATTAAAATACTCATGCCACCCGTGGTAGGGTATGGATATTTTCTGGAATCACCCATTCGCATGCATGCATATAAAGGCAAAATTTAGTGACCCCCCAAAAAATGAAAACATGGAAAGAAGAGCTGGTTTACACTTTGACCGTATCCACGAAAAGCTTCACTGAAAAGATTCACTGATAATATAGAAAAGAAAATTAACGATGACTTATTGTGCATTAAAACAATAGGTTTGCAGCTGCGGCAGTTTCACAGAATTTTTCACGGGAACTTGAGTATGATCTGCCGCATAAACTCTGTCACTTTATCTTTCATGCAACATTGATTCACCTTTTGAAAATTTATTAATTTTCCAAGTTTAGTATTACTGGTAAAAAGCACAGTATTCCTATGTTTGACTCAAATATCTTAATGAAGTTTGGGCAAACCTGCTAAAATTTTCACTTTTCCCTCTTTAAAACCTGATCAATTCGGTGGCATTGCTCACGTTTCTGGTTTTAAATCTGAATGGCACAAAAACTTTTATGTTTCATATGACAACATGCAGGTTTTTGTCACACCCAAAAGCTAAAATTACCAAGTTTGGTGATAAGCAGGCCAGTAGACTGGTGAGCGTACAAAATACTTCTTTGTCAGATGTACTCAGATGACCAACTTGGAGGCCTGGGCACCCTGA
This sequence comes from Porites cylindrica, assembly GCA_964035525.1. NCBI lineage: Eukaryota > Metazoa > Cnidaria > Anthozoa > Scleractinia > Poritidae > Porites > Porites cylindrica. The sequence goes on from OZ037775.1 coordinate 25,588,518, forward strand.
CTGGAATGTTTGGGAGCCCTGGGCTCCCTAAAATATTTATTCGGGCGACCAAATTTGAGGTCTGGGCACCCTAGCTAAAATGCTTGGGAGCCCGCAGGGCTACCTGAAATTTTCCTTAGAGCACAGCCTTCATAATATTAAGACTGGATGTGAAACTAGCTGATGTGATCGTGTGATGTCACAGTATCGAGAGGCAAACAACTTTTTGCGCATCTAATTTTTCCTCACGTATCCTATCTTTTCATACCCAGGGCCCAGTTGTTGGAAGGCTGATTAGTGCTAATCCAGGGTTATTTCACCCTGGTTTCATTTTCTCAGATAACGTTCTCTGTTATCTTTAGGAGCAACCAATCATCAACTTGTTGACAAAAAGAGTTAGACTGAATTTACTTTTAAAGCTTTCATATCTGAATTCAAATTTTGCATTAACCCTAGGTTATCTTAACAGCCCAGCCCTGGGTACCAGAGGTTTTTACTTGAGGAGAGAGGAGACATGAATGGTTAAGCCACCCCAAAATCCCTTTGGTGCAGAGCGCCTTAATTTACCATGCTAGATGGACCTTGACCTTGCCTCTAATCTGTCAATAACCGGCAGTTGCAAGACTGTTAAGCTAGTTCAAAAGTAATTACCAAGACAGGAACAATGCTCTCCAGCCCAGAGAGTCACATATCTTTAGAAAAACAAGCTGGAGTTTAAAAAATGATTGCTTAACGAGCAATCTTGACTGAGTACATCAAGACCTCTCAGTGTGAAACAAGTGGCAAAAATAATGCACACTTGCTCAGTCAAAAGGTAGTACCATCCAGAGCATAATCTAACAACTATAGAAAAAAATTCATTGAAACAAAAAGCATTTTGGCACAAGGTCAAAGTCGTGTGTTGCCTACCAACCCCCTTTTTGCACCGCACATATACCAGGTGGAAACTGGAACAGCAGTGATTTTCCATAGAGCCAGTCAACAAGACTGCCAATATGACTTTACTTTGAACATAATTTACAATGCCCTCTGTTAGTTCCGCACTTATTACCTCCATGCCATGGAATGTTTTAATGACTTGGGCTATTGCCTAATTTGAATCTTCTATTTCTACAGGCATCTGATATTTGCAATTCTCTTCCAAAAAACCAAAACTTACCTAATACACAATAAAGACATATTTCATGGCGAGCCGCAAGCCTTAGCGACCGGAATATGGGGGAAAATTTGTCCCCCATCTGACCAGAAGGCCATTGTTTGAATTCAGCCAAGCATAGACCGTTCACAGCTTGAAACCATACTTGAGCAGAAATGCGAATCTCCTTTCGTGGCCTCCTGTGAAGCTTTATCCGACATATCTTTCAACCGCTCATTTTAGCAGACACTACTAAAAAGCTGATGAGACGAACACAGAAAAAGAACCTGGTAGAATGAAAATCGCTCCAAAACAGTGCATCAGTTGGAAAACTTGTGGCGGTGAAGAGGAGTTTTGCACAAATTGTCAAACGGGGGATACCTCAGAATCAATATGCATTTATTTACCGAAGATAAACGAAGTGCAGCGATTTAAATTTAATAGAATTTACTTTAACTATAAATTCAAATAGTTTTTACAGTAGCTTTCTCTGGGGAGCAGAATTTAAATAGGAGACTTCACTGGCCTTTTGTCAAAAAAGGCAATAGTCCCGCTTTAAATTCTGCCAGCCCGAAATATATATTTCGAAATCTAAGTAGCTTTCTTTTTCTTTTAAAAAATTTTTACGGGGGAGTCAAAATGAATCTTGGTTGATTGGTTGTGTCCATCGCGGTTCCCCCCTATTTGTTTTTTTAATAAAATACCATTGCACGAACGGTCTCTATTATTTTTCACGAGCCATAACCAACCAAGTTCCCTTGCACTAAGCGAAGGCGACACACCCGATCGCTTGCTTTTCCAGGCGACTCACCCAGAAGAGCACGTGCAGACGGAACTTTGGTCGTTGTTTAGCTTTGTTTTGAATCACCCAAAGAATAAGTTCAATTACGAATTCTAAGCGTCTAGTTGAAATACAATCTTAGCAAGTCCCAAACAAAAGAAAAATATATTTGGCAAACCGTTTTCCAAAACTATTTTACCTTAAAAACTTTGCTAAGGCCTCGTTTTTTTACAGAATGATTCATTTAATATACACGTTTTATAAAGTCTTCTTGCACTAAGCGAAGGCGACTCACCCGATCGCTCGCTTTTAATCAGGCGACACACCCAACATAAAAGCACGTACAGAATACCCTGAACCATGTTCATGAATTTGTTTTTGGTGATATATCAAAGCTCTCTGCTCGTGAAAAATAATACAGACCGTTCGCGTAGTCGTATTTTATTAAAAAAACAAATAGGGGTGAACCGCGATGGACACAACCAATCAACCAAAACTCATTTCGATTCCTCCGTAAAAATTTTTAAAAGAACAAGAAAGCTACTTAGATTTAGGGACTTACAAATAACGAGCAAACTTAACACTCAAGCCCATCTCTGTGAAGTACACTAGGTCTGATATTTTTAACGCGTTTTATTTCATTTTTGATCAAAATAAAAAGCTTTTACGAGGTTTATACTTGGAATAGCCCTTATTTATGGCTTTGTAGCACAATTTGCTACCAGTGGGAGTCATTTTCGCCTATTCGATACTAGGAAAACGATTATTTTCATAGGCAGAGCTCCGTCCAGCTGTATTGAGAACGCATGCAACAACGCAATATTACGCAATAATTACTGGCTTTATTGTTGTGCAAAGAGTGTTTTAACTGTAAGGTAATTTTCTCATTAATTGAAACAAAGATCTGAGCTTGAAGTGACAACTATAAATCGCACTGGATCATGGTGAAGCATTTAAACATCGGCAACAAGCAAAACATAAAACACGGACGTCTATAATTTTCAACACATTCCTTTGTTTATCAAGAAAATGTCGCACGAAATTAATAGAGCTTTTCGACTTCTTTATTAGGGTACTTTTTGTAACACAAAATCGCCTGTAGTGGAAGTTGCGCTGAGCTTGTTTCTTCCTAAACACGATCTGTACGATCGGGAGCGCCACATTAAATTTGGCGGGCATTTAGGAGGTTTTGGTGCGGATATGCTCGAAGCAGAAATAAATAAATTAAAGGAAAAAAATCGAACACTGTGCTTACCTTCAAGGAGTCTTACGATTAATCAAGTCATTATACAAACTAGAATTAATGTGTCGCAAGGTAAACCTACTGATCTAAGGCTGAACTGGCTTCGCATTTGAACCAATGTGAAGAAGGTAACTCACATATACTCCATACAATGATGGTTTGATCTGGCTGATCCGATCCCGGAGAATAGTTGAAAAGACCGCGCTCGACTTTATTTACATGTTTTTACCCCGCCTAGTATTGTTTTAACCATATTAACAGACAGTTGCGAAATTTAGAATTGTTTCATCGCCTCTGTGAAGATCACTACCGATGACAGCTAATCTGACCCCTGCTAACATGCACGAGATCGGAGGTAAAATTATAACAGGAAACTGAGCATAGCAACCGTCACTCAAGATAATTAGTAAAGGGACTTTATGCGGCTCCTCATGAATAAAAGGTTTCAGAGAACATCTTCGATTTAGTGAATTGTCACTGAATTGTTCATATTAAATTCTGTTGTATTCATTCTTTTACTTTATGAGGTCAATTCAAGTATTTTAAATGAACAGGAAAACTTTTATTCAGTTTGCCCACCTCAGTGGGCAAATGGCCTGTTTCGTTCGCCTCTTTGCCGGGGAAAATTATGACCTCAATTGTAATTCAGTTTGTTCGCCTTGTTGCCCCATTCACCTCGTTAGAATAAGTAGTGAGCTACAATTGGAAGGTTATCTGCTAAAAACAATTCTGCTGAGTTGATTGTTTACGGCGCATTGAAACTAATTGTCTTCTCATGACAAGATTTCATCCATTGTGTTGTGATCTACAACAATCCACAGCCACTAACTGGTAGGGTAACTGTGAAACACATGAAAGAACATCATCTTCCCCTCGAATCTTCCCTTTAACATCTGCTACCTTCCTAAAATACTTAACTTTACAACTGACATGAAAAGCAAATGAGTAACGTACTGGTTGCGTAACAGAAATTATTAAAAACTGAATCATTGGATAATGCAATTCTAGCATTTTGATTGGCTTAGCCGTTATGGTATATGAGCTAATATACCATGTTCTCCATATATGGTCGGTGTACGCGTCAGTTTAAAATTGGAAGCTAGCTGAGATTTTTTCGCGAAGGATAGAACGGCGCCCGAAGCAAATCGTTTTAATTCATTTCTTAGAATACTAGAAATGCAATTTCAACGAAAGAAAAAAGACAAAAACAAACAAAAAAGCCACAAGAGCTTGTTTGAAAGTTTGTCGAAAAACACATGAAAACACATGGAACTAAAGTACCTTGACCAGCTACGAAAGAAGACAAGTGTTGTTTCTTCATGATCGCCAAGCCATTTGCCGATCGAGTCACTCGCCGATAGATAACTGCAGCTTGTTTATCCGACATCAAGAATATAAATCACAAGTAACCAGCTACAAATACAGGCTATGCTGCCATTCACTAGAGCAATCGAGGCGGCAGTATAGCTTCTTTTCTCGTTCAGCAAAACCAGCTTGTGGCTTCAAACAACTTCATAACAAGCGACCGAGGTAATACCGGTAGTTTTTCTCCGTTGTTCTTACTTTTATAACTGCACCGAAAATCCAAATTCATAGTAATTTCGACGGCTGTCACTTAAAAATTCCTATCCTTCACATTATCTGCCAGGTTTTTTAAGCTGTTCTGCTGTGTAAAATCCTAGAATCACGATGAGTTTTTAAAAAACTAATGTTCATCGCACAATGTTTTGATTTTTCATTCATGCAGTCTAGGCGAGCCCGGTTCGCGCGTTGACAGTTTTGATAGACGTGTGACATGTCAATAGCGGAAGTCCCTTGTCTTTTCCGGTTTGTTTTAGTCGGGGCGATTCAACGAGATTTTGTGGGCGTTTTTAATAAAACAATTATTCCACTCGGGCTTGTTGGATATGAAATGATTATAGCCAACTCGGCGCTATGCGCCTCGTTGGCTATCTATCATCTCATATCCAACGCGCCCTCGTGGAATAATTGTTAAATATTAAACTGTCCCTCGCACTTGCGTTAGACTCTCAACTGCCAACCTTGTACATAATGCTCACGAATTTCTAACCAAGAGGTTGCAGATTCAAGAGTGCTAAGAAACTCTTTAACAAGTTTTCTTCCCAGCGCTTGCAAATTTTATTGATGAGTGGAGTCACTGTGACTTTTGCTTCACAAATTCTGGAGTCATTTCGGAATATTTGGAGTCGAGTACCACAATGAAAAAAGCCATTTTCAGTCTTTCCAGCACGTGGTCCTGGCATGTATAAACTACCGTGAGGGATACACGAAGTAGCTGTGGCAGTCCGCTGACCTGGAACACTCAAATCCATGATGGCGGCCATCGCGTAAACTTCGATTGTAATTTACCCTCTTCCTGTTTTGTCGTGCAGTATAATTCTTTAATTTTGATGATTTGATTAAGGTTTACAATGTTTACCATTAACATAAATTGTATTTGTTCCGAAAAAGGCAAGGACAAAGCTGTGTTTGTCGCTGAAAATTTCTAGAGTCGAAGTGGCTCCCTGTTTGTTACCGAAATTTCTGGAGTCGAAGTGACTTCCTCTGTAACCTCTTTGGAGTCATCTGAAGAATTTTGGCGTAAAATACGCGAAATTTGGCGTATTTGTGAACCCTGCTTCTCATTCCCTTTTAAAGCATGTACAGAAAGAATCATAGATTTTCACATTCTTAGAGCCCACAAAATTTTTGAATAAGACATTTTGGCCGCCATTTTACTTAGCAGGATAGTGTGCTACACAGTGGGGACTGGGAACTGGTAAAACAGCGACACAAACTTCAAAACAAACTACCTGACAAATTAAGTTCTCAGACACTTTCAAGAAAACATTAGGTAGCTGCCCTGTGCAGGCTGCATAAAACAAGTTGCTTTGTTATTATTGTGTTTAAATTTAGCTTTAAACAAGGCAATTTTCTGTCACATCTTTGTAAACAGTGAAGTGTAACTAATGTTGTAATGTAAAACTTTTTTTCTATTTTTACAACTAGAATACAGCTGGAAAGCAAACTCTCCTGGTTAATAAAAGAACCTTCACTTTTTGTTTAGAAATATAACCAAGCTTATAATTTGTTTAAAATAGTGATTTTGTTAGGGTAACCCACGTGACTTAAGCTTAAGTTCCCGCCATCTCCCTGATCACGCTGCGCCACCACCTTTATGCACCAACAAATACAAGTTCCGGCGACAATGCAGGTAAAACTTTCAGCTAAGACAGCAAATACCCGTACGAAAATTCACTTTTCACTGTCCTGTAGTTTAACGAGTTGGGTAAAGTCTGTTTCATAGCGAAAATTTCAAACTGTCACGTACGTGACAGTTTGACTATCATCCGTCTTCGCGCACAATTTCCAACCCACGTGCGTGGAGCTAAATAACAAGAAAGCATCACCGTTTTACACCTAAAAAGCTACTCACCAGCACTTGAAACCCTCCTGTTATAGACAACCATTGAAAGCTGCAGATAGATTTTACAGAGCTTCACAATTGACCGCACAACCGTCCAACGACCTCCGAGCAAGTTTTCCCAGACTCGTATTATGGAATGTCCCTTCCCATGAGTCTCCATGGGCCTTAACCTAACCCCAATCTTCTCTCACAGGAGCGCTAATGGGGGATGATGTAAGCAGGGCGCTCTACTGTGTATGGCAATTCCCGTGTGGCACGAAATTTTTGCGGTAGTTTATTTTTGCAGATTGCCCATTTTTTGGCGTTTTGTGGGAACTAATTTTTACGATTAGGGCAGATCGGTTTTTCTTAGCCTGTCTGACAGACGCTATTCCATCCCCACTGTTATATTAGTGAGTTTACGCAACAGGACGGCAGGAAGAAGAGGACGGCAAAATGTTTGTGTGTGACAAACGTGACAGGGCTATAACTTGCATGTTATGTCGTGATCTTCACTCAGCATTAATATTTTCTGGTTTTTACAAAAAGATCTGTTTAAAGGAAAGTGATGGTTGGCGAAAAGTTATTTCAAACAAATTTGTTGTCACGGTTGTCACACAAGGTTTGACGTCTTCTTTCCTCTCCCGTCCTGTTGCGTAAGTTCACTATTATCGGACGACGCAACGGCAGCGAAAACGACGCTTTAAAAATGAATTTGCGTTCCTTCGGTCTTTATCGCGATTATTCCAACTCACTTACTTTGTCAAATGTAGGCAAACCTTCCCGGAGTTGAATTTCTAAGAACCGTATTCAAGTTTAGGAAGGGAATAAAATTTTGTCGTCGCTTGTTTACGTCCTCCCTTAAAAGTAAAATTAGACAATTTCACATCGTAGTCAAGGAAAAACGGCAAAGAAATGTGCAAAAAAGTGAGATGCACTTGCAAAGTTGTTGTTTTGCCTACTAAACCTATTGTGAGGAGAAAGGTACATGATAGGGAGGAGGGAGAAATGGCCCGAAAATGTACGGAGGAGGGAGAAAATGAAATGTTGGGAGTAGGGAGATATCGATGAGAATATAACTTAATGGCTTTTCTTTAACTCGTGTCATTACAAGGGATGGAGGGACAGGAAATATGACGTACACTGGAATCCCCTTGGGTCTCCTGGGACTCCCTTGGTCGGACTTAACCGAGAAAGCATGGAATCAAACTTTTAACGCATCTCAGGTCACCAGGTTTACAACTTGGCGAAGACAGTCGCAACACACGACTCCTGCACTTAGTCGTAAAGGAAGCTATCTGCTTCCCTCTAACTAATAGACCCCTAAGGGATTTTTCCTTGCGATATGATATGAGGGGAGGCTCCTTAAAGATTTCTCTTAGCCGTTGTTGGTTTTGTATAAGGTGCTATTTCCCCATAGTATTTTCTTCAGTTTAAGTAAAGCTGTAACAAAGGGTAGTAGTTTTTCACGCGCAGATTTGTTGCTCTTTTGAAGGGCTGTTTTCTTGTCGGCGAATTTTAACTCAGAGAGGTACTTTCTCACAATAGGGACACTGCTGCCTCTTTCTATCTGGCGATTTTCGAAATTTTTTATATTTTCCTTAGAAGTGGTTTGAGAAGAATCAGTCCTTAGATATCTGAGCGCTTGTCCTTTAATAAAGCATTTCTTCAGGCCTGGTGGTTGACACGAGTACGTTAAAGGCTTCTGTTGGCTCATGGGCTCCTGGTTGGTTTATAATGTATTTGCACGTCTAGTTCCTTGTTGAATCTAACCCCACTGTACATTTTTGTGGCCAAAAAAGTGATCTCCATTCTGACATCTCAGCGGTGAATCGAGGTGAATTTGATAGTAGAGTGAAAGTTATTTGCCTTTTCCTCAATTATTTTAAGCTCTCTATTTTGTCTTAACTTGTGTTCCATAGGGAAAACACATCGTCAATATATCTTTTCCAAAACAGCGGTTCAATTACCCTGGACACCAAGAGACTGTTTATGCGCGGTTTCCGACGGTAAAGTCTTTATAGTGAACCACGCGAAAAGCCTTTTTTCTCGTGTTTTTCTCCCGGCTTCGCCTTAGTGACTTCTGCCTTCGGCCAAAGATATGTCGGCCTGCACCCGAAACCAAAGCAACCGGCCGCACCCAAGAAAAATCCTCTGGTGACCTGGGTGTGGTTCAATACAACTCTCTCTCAATATTTGGTTTTCTATTCTGGCCATGAAGATGTTAGCACAAGCAGCGTCCATCGTTGTTCCCAGGCTGTTCCATGGGTCTGTAGATAGTTGCTACCATCAAACTGGAACGAGTTTTCTTTTTATGTAAGATAGCGTACTTCTCTCAGATACTTGGTAGGTGCCCGAGAGGGATATTCCCGGGAATTTTGGGTGGGCGTGTGCCGCTCGGTTCTTCAAATCCTGACCCTATTTCCACGATTTCAGACTAAAAAATGTCATTTTCCACCCCCGTTTTCAGGCCCGGTCTAAGAAAGCCATACCCCTTCTCAGACCTGGTAGAGGTAGAATTTAGACCAGAGTTCAAACAATATATTTTAAAATCCATTTCGTATTTGCTTATTCCCTTCTTTCTGATTTATTTGGAACTGAAACGATTAATACGTTCATAGACTCCCGTAGTTTCCTCGAAAACCATACCCAATGCCAGACCACAACGAGCAAAATCTATACCCGTTTTCAGACCAAAACGGCGCAAAAACCCTACCCTTTGGGGCGGCACATACCTATATGGCTCATTTAAGGGAGAATCCCCCTGGGGTAGGTATATGCGCTTTCCCTCCATAAAAATCTTTGTATGCATACATACGGTGGTATGTTGGTGTGGAGGCGAAGCTCTGAAGGTCATTATACTTCCTTTACGACTAAGTGAAGGAGTCGTGTGTTGCACGCCGACAATTTTTAAACCAATTTTAGGGAGGAAGGAAATTTACCTCCCCCCTCTATTTTTGTTTTTGGCGTTCCAGTTACCGTCGCGTCATTGGATCGTAAAGCCCCTATTTTTATCACGCGCGCTCAGTAGACTTTTAAGAGAAATTAGAGGGTCTGTAGACAGGCTAGGTATTTCTTGCCGGGAGTTAACTTTTGCGATTTTCAGAAAAGCCAGGCCCCAGCATTGTTAATACACATTACGTGTATTTTCATTTCTTCTGCGATTACTTGCAAAAGAAATACATATATCAAACAATTCTACGGTGTGCGTACCCTATTATATATAAAACCAGCACTTCATTGGAGACCGTTTAGTTATTTCTGAACAACAGAGACAAGTCGTAATTGAACAGACACGATGTTTTAGTATTGTATTTCTGTGTAGCGAAGTTAAATTGGAAAATAGTTACTCTGGACTAAATTTTTGCAGCAAAAATGTTTGCGATCATTTTTATTTTGGGGAACTTATTTTTCCCGGGATCGCTGAAAAAATACCATGAATCGCAAAAATTAAAACCGCAAAAACTTCGTGCCACACGGAGGATACTTCTCTTAAAGATGGTTTCAATTGAGATCAATAGATAATATACAATCAAAAACATACAACAATAAATTTAAAAAAATAGAATGATGCGTCCGATTGCCCGTAGCTAAGACTAAGAACTCCTAAAAGACATCAATTCACCGAAAGAAAGAAGCTTATTCAACTCAGTGGACAAAATGCCTACTGAATATTTTAAAGTGTTTTGTTGCTGAGCAATAATGGATAACTATATCCTATCTCCAATAGACCCTGTTAGCTTGTATGTTTTGATTTCCCAATTCAGACCAAGTGATGTCCTCCCCAGTTTCCTCCGGTTTTACTTTCAAGTTCGGGCATTCTCAATAGACCTTATTCACGATACCCGCCATCTTTGTACCCGCTCTAGGATCGATGGGATAAAAGCTGTGTTACGTTGTATTTCAGGGGGCAAACAAGTGATAAAGTCTGCCAATATGAGTAATGACGGTCGAGTTTGTTCATTCTATCAAAACGAGACGACGATTTCCTAGTCATGCAAAATGTACATATCAAGTTTTGGCAAGATTTACGTCTTTACTGCCTGCCAGGAGGACATCTACGGTCGCTACTGCACACAAAAGTCTAGATTAACAATGATCACTTCCACCCATGATTTTGACATTATCGTCTTTAAGATGAGAAGTTCTTCATTTCCTGTTGTCTAAAATAAACAAACTCAACCACGATTTCTTACATTGGCAATGTTTTTCACTTGTTTGCCCCCTGAGAAACCACGTGTCATTGCTTGTATCCCATCAGTCCTTAAGCGAGTGCAAAGCTGGCAGGTATCGTGAATAAGGACCCAACTATCTCAGGTATCTCGAAGCCTGGAACAGGCTATGCATACATATGCAGGTGGATAGACGTGAATAGGACGACATACATTTGGGATTCTGTGGTATCGTCGCGTGGTCTGAAATGGGAAAACAAAACATACAAACTAAAAGGTCTATTGCTTGCTGCCCAAGATTCAGGGACACTCCACAAACACATGAATTTCATTTTGTATGCAAGTAAGTACTTTATTTGATGTGTTCACTTATAATGACTAATTAAATATCCCTTCATCGTTTTTAGCGTTTTAAATGCTGTTATGTTGAAGTAGCAATAAATTAAGGAATCATTAACATGACTACTGGAAAATATTTTTGGATAATATTAAGACTCTGTGCACACGAATCTGGATTCTTTTAAACTGCTGCTCACTTCTTCTTTTTCAAAGGCGGATCCAGGATTTTTTTTAGGAGCGGGTGCACTCGTCTCTTGCTCTACTTCAGCACCAATAAACCACATAGTTTTTTTTTTTGCAGAATACCAGTTGTATTAGAAAACCACAGGTCATCTCAGGAGGGGGGGTGGGGGGTGCGCACCCCCGGCACCCTCTCCCTAGATCCGCCCCTGTTTTTACACTGACGAATCGGCTGTTTCGGTCCAGACGAAGCTGGAGTAAACTTGCTCATGCTAGTGTAAAAAAAAATATGTTTAAAAAATAGCGGGATTCGTAAGGACGGGACCTTAAAATCCATTTGGTGTTACGAAGTCAATGTGCCCACAAAGCGAACTCACAAAAATAGACAGGCAATGATAAAACTTAAGAGGTTTAACCTCTCTTGCAACAGTGGACAAAAGTCCTTGGGATAGTTATGCAGTATGCAATGCAGCTTAATGCAGTATCCATTTTTTTTCTGTAATTTTTGGGGTGCCCTCATAAAACAGTGAGTCTTACTCAAAAATTACTGGCCGTTCTCCCTTCCCCACTGGATACAAGTATCCAACGTTATTTGTGGGCTGGGTGAGCTTGGACATGTGTGAACTGAAGAAAGTCCCACAAAATGCAAGTTTATCCCAGGAATTTTTGTTCATGATTGTAGCTTCTTATGAGATCAAGCAAGTCAGTGTTTTACAATAGATATGTTTTAAAGAAACATCTATAAACAAGTAAAATACCGAATTAGTGAATACTGTAGTCACTCTTACGTGTCCAAACAAGAACACCATTGCTAATCAATAACTATTTTTTTCTTTTTCGCAATGCTATCTATCGTAGCATCTATTCTTTTTACAAATTAAACATAAAGACGGTCTAATATTTCTTGGATCTTCCATAATTTTGTGAAAAGTACTCCCTGTATGCTAGGGCTAAGTGTCAGCTGAAGGTCAAAAATCATGATTTAAGCATAAGCAAACACTGTTGCCTGGGTCTGGTTCTGTTATCTCATACAAGTGTTTGGGGATATTTGCAACTCTTCCATCACCCTCTCAATCTTAGTTAGAAGAGAAGGTAAGAAAGAGATATGATGAACAAAAAATAGCTGTTTTATTAACGTTTACGACTTCTGAGAAGCACAGAACGAGCAAAGCTCCCCTGGTATAATCGACTTTAAGCCAACGGAATCGTTAACATTCCAGCAAACCACTTGCTTCCAATCGCCATGATCGAATACATCCATCTCTATTATTTCAATTCCTTCTTCTTCACGAGCTTCTTTCTTGAACAAACAACAGTTAAGAAGTTCGAAGACAGGAAACCTCTTAGGAAACACTATGCAATCGTCCTGTTTTCCATCTGGTTGGACTGGAATACCAAACTTGCTCTTTCTCATGAAGGCCTTGAAATCTTCTCTCTCGACAACATGCCAAATCAACAAAAAATTGTTATAAACACCACTTTTGGTACTTTCCTCTCGGTTTTTCAGTGGTTCCATCAATGGAATTTGGTAGGTACCATCCTTTAGAAGAATTTTAAGCCTCTCGACTGCCTCAATTTGCGACAACATGTGTTGTCTCCCCTCTTCTGTATCCCTCACCATGAGTAGTAGTTCGATGATGGTTGTAACTTGGTCTTCAATAGCTTCCGGCCGTTGGAATACCGGGTTTAAGTCTTTACGAGAATGGTACAATTTCGATCTTGGAAACAGGGCTGGCTCCCCTGATACTGGGTGCAAAGAGTAATCCATAGAAACCTTTAAAGGATGATCTTCCATTGGGTCAGAGCTCGTCATCTTGCTTTTCACAGTTGCCAAATCTTTCCTTATCAGATCAAGGACCTCTAAGACCGTTTGGCCCAGACGTTGCAACCCCCATTTCTTTTTACTTTCTACCATACCTTTCAGGATCAACGTCTTTAGTGTGTAAGTTTCTATAACTGCTTTGTATTCCATTGTGTACATGTCGAAATGTGATTCAAAAAAAGTTTGAATGAGCAGCGTTTCTCCGACGAGTTAATCGGAAGAGATTTCAGCGTTGACGTTTCCCAAGGGGTCTCTGATCTCCTTGAGCATGAAATAGTATTGATAGACCAGAATTCAAACAGAAGTTGCAAATGTTGATGTTCAGAGCTCGGCGAACGGTAGGGAATCTGGATGGCTAAGCAAATGTCAACCGATATCAAAGTTTCTGATTCATTATTGTCAGTAAACTTAAGAATTTGAAGGTATGTCCTGCCAGAAGGGCATTTCAATCGGGCGACATGTTTCCACTTTGGGAATTTCTCCACCAGTGATTGCAAAGATCGATAAATCGCTACAGATACCATGGCGGCGATTTCATCCCTCGAAGGACTTTTACCGTCTTTAAAAATAAGTTGCTGACTTCTTCTCTGCTCGTTTTCGTCCTGGTCGCACCATTCAGGGCATAAAATGTCATCAATAAAAGGGACGTCTTTCATTTTCAAAATTAGCTTCGTCGACTGAATTTTCATGTTGTACTCATCGGCATAAAAAGGCTCACCATTTGTCCACACCGACTGTTCTTGCAACGAAGGTAAAACAAAAACGTAGTCAAACTCATCTGGTTGTCCAATCTTGGTTCCCTCTACCATGCTTCCTCCCAATTGGACAACAGCATTTCGAAACAGTCGGTACTTACCAGAAAGGTCCAGCAAAGTACCTTCTATAATCTGATTTAGCTCTTCGCGGATAATGTGAGTGTTTTCACCGTCCGGGAAACTTGCCTTTGTGTCAGCTAGTTCCGCTATAAACAGGTCAAGCTGGTTCAGTGGGCAGCCACTGTTTGAATACCTTTCATCAAATGCTTTTGAAGCCATGCTACCCTCGGCTATGTGATCTAAAACAAATTTGAAACAACATATTCACCCTAAAGTCATTACCCAAGAGGTCCTTTTTTACAGCTTCGTTTATAACGACAACAATCCCGTTATCCTTGACGTTATCCGGTACAGTTATCAGCAAGTATCTCGCGAACTAAAAAGGCAATTCAACAACAGCGTTGCAATGTTGGAACAACGCTGTAACGATTTAAAAACAATGTCGCAACAATGTTGCAATGCTGTGTTGCGCTAAAAAAGGACGTTACAAATCATCTCGCGCGAAACATCGCCTTTAAGATGATGTTACACGTGACGATTTTCAATAGCCTGCGTAGCAGGCGTCGAAAGGGGTAGGGGGTAGGGGATAGGGAGGAAGGGAAAAAGGGGAGGGGGATTGGGGAGAGGGGGAGGGGACGCCTGCTCTAAGAACCCCCTTTTGTTCATATCCGCGGACGCTGGCGTCCGCAAATTCCTGATTGGCTGAGCCGTAATGAGTAACATATTGAAATGCGCGTTTCACAAATCAACAAACAGTCGAGATGGCAGCGGTAGACGTGGATGTCGTAGAGAGTGCTTTGAGAGATGTGAATTTATCTAGTGGTAGAGAAACTGTTTTAGCCAGAGCAAGAATCAGCAGTAAGGGCTCTTTTAGCCGACAGAGATCGGATACGGCAAGAGTTTAATTTACCAAATCCGGACCGGATACGGCAAGAGTTTAATTTACCAAATGTTTGTACGCGCGAAGAACTACGAGCTGAATGGTAATGCGGCGATTCTCGTCATTTCGCCACTGAAAAGTATTATCGAAGACCAGTTGCAGGAGATGGAATTGTTGGGCTACCCAGCGAAAGATTTAGCCAATTTATCGAACGATGACATTCGCCGATGTAACTTAGCAATAAAAGAGGGTGGTTTTACCTCATGCCAAAATGCTGCTTATTCCAATAAAGTTGTTTTTATCTGCTGGGTAGATTATGCTCTGGAAGGTTCTGCATTTATACTGAGCAAATGTTATTTTAGCCGCACATTTCACACTGAGAGGTCATGACATACATATCGATTGACTGTAGTTATTGTTTTCTGGTCGGCAGGATTTGCCCTCTGATGCAAGCGCAATTTCTTTGACCTCTTTTGAAGCGTAAAGCTTTTTTTTATTACGGCTGAATAAGGGTTCCAATTTTCTCCAAAGTGCCTTCTGGATCTGAATAACTAAGCGATTTTCTTTAGTCCGTGAGTGTAATGTTTTTCTGCAATGGCTAGTGTAGCGACACTTGATTGACAGTAAGCGTAATCGGATTACTAGAAAATTGTTAGGCGTTATGCAAAAACATAGGCTCTTAGAGCAGGCTCCCTTCCCTTTTCCCTTTCTCCCTCCCCCCTCCCCCTCCCCTTTTTGCGCCTGCCACGCAGGCTAATTTGCAACATCTATTTCAGCTCAGCAGAGGGTTCAAATGTTGGAACAGTATTGCAGCCATTTGAAATAATGTAACAATGTTGTAACGCTACGTTACGCGAGAAATCGTCAAAAAGGCATCACGTTGAAAGGAATCACGCTAAAAGGTATCACGCAGAAAGTCATCACGCAAGGAGGTATCACGCAGAAAGACATCACACATAAAGGCATCAAGCAGAACGGCGTCACGCAGGAAGGCATCACACAAAGAGGCATCACGCTAAAAAGCATAACTCACTAGTTCCTGATACCTTTTTGCTTTATGCCTTTTGCGTTATACCTTTCTGCATTATACCTATACGACAGTGGCTTTTTTACAGCCTCGTAGTCAGGTCAGCTCGCGCTATTCGAGTCACCAGAGGAGGCTTGGAACCGATGACGTCACATCCGAAATCGCCGGGGATGACTGGGGACGAGGCTGGCCTTTTTAGTATTTCTTCCAGTTTTTCTTCCTCTTCCTCTTACCGTGGTCTCTTTTTTACTAGCTTTGACTCCGCATCGATTTCAGATTTCACTTAACCCTTTTCACTTTCAGGTTATTGAGTTTTGTCATAGATACACCTTCATAAAGTACCCCACTTCATCTCGAATGCGCCAAGGTACTCGGATATGCTAGCTTAACAGGGGACGATAAGAATCAATAAGAATATATATAGAGAGGAAGACAAACGAATAAATAACAACTCCCTAGCTTTCCACTCGCCACTTTCCCACTTTCATTTTCTCCCCAGGGATATCGAAGTTTCTGGTACAAAGCAATTCTTGGCGGTTTTCCCGCTCGCTTGGCTTGAATATTATAACTGAAGGTAGAACACTTTCAAGAGGTTAGGGAAAGGGATTTCGCAGAAAGTTTTAAAAGGATTCACTGACAGCAGCCGGGCATTTATAATTGTTGAGAGTTGAGACTCTTTCCGGCTTCCGTGCATATCGCTACAGTAAAGTTACACCAGCTGACTACTACAAGGCTGAAGTGCTGTTCATACAAAGTTGATGTTATTCTCTATGGTAAAACTTACCTTGCTGTTTTTTCTGATACTTCTCTACTCATTTAAGTGGAAGCAAGATGTATGAAACCGAAACAGAGTCTCCGTCGACCAAATAAATCACTGACTAAAATACAGTGAATATCGTCGCTTCGTTTTGTCATATTAGAATCCAACTGGACACATCTACATGTACAACGCATTTTAACTGGCTCTTTCGCCTGCTCCCTGATTCATTCACAGGCGATGATATGTTTTCAAGCGACGTTTACCACTTCACTGCAAAGTGTCACCAATCGAACTGGGAACTCGTCACTTCCGTGCTCAAATCTTTCGCTTGCGAGTCCACTCCAGCCTAAGCGGAAGTAGACCATGTCACGTACAACATGTCACGCAATAGTTTTCCCAAGATGCTATCTGTACTGTTACAGCTAGTGACAGTTCCCCTAGAAGGTCCTAGAAAGACCTGATAAGTTCTCCTATCGTCCGCTATAGAAAATAGCAGAAAACGAACTGGCTAAATGCAAATAAATGACAAGGAACACATTCCTTAAAGACATGAAACATTTGTTTCATGAAAAGAAAAACTCAAAGCTGCATACGTATTACTGTTAGATCAGACCAACACTCCCTTCTTACCTTCTACAAAGTGTCTCCTTACATATTTCAGCAAAATAACTGTCCTGTTGGGCTCAAAGCCTTAGTGGAAAATGATGGAAACAAATGCACAGGACAAACTGAGTTGTAAGTTTAGAGAAGAGGTGCTGGCTGATGGGACCTACAACTAATTTGTCTCTTCTCGATTAAAAAAATTTCCAGTTGTAATATGGATAGAATCGATAAATGAGATATTTGTGAGGAGGTTAAAAACGAATAAAATCATCCAATAGTATTTATCATATCTTTTTCAAATGAAAATAATTTTAAAAAATATATTACAAATTTTCTAGTATGTTTGCGTAATCCGGCTGCTGAAGAAAAAGGATTTTCTGGTACTTTCACTTCTTCGCAGAATAGTTTGTAATCACGGGACCCATATAATATAAAGGTTTAGCCAACTTTTGCAATAAGCAATCCTCGTGAAAAAAAAGGACCTGAGCCTGCGATTAATTGAAAACTACTAAAGCGGTGAACCACGTCACCTCTGCCTTGTTTTTTGTTTACTTGTTTTCCTTTTTTTGGAACACAACTACTGTGGATTACTATGCATTAACACGACACTAACTTCGTTCTTTGTTTGTTTGTTTGTTTATGTCTACCTTTTTAGCAATAATTGTTAGACGGTAGTTCTAGGGTTACCGTATTTATTCGATTAAACGCCGCCTTCGAATAAACGCCGCATTTTACGGTTATCATTAGGTCCCATCGACCGTAGCCCCTTGGGACACCTCATGAAATTTACACAACGTTGTATTAGGGTTGAGCGCGGCCTTTTACAGATTAGGGTTAACCACTGCCTCTACCTGATTAGGGTTAAACACTGTTTCGAAACTGTTTGGGGTCTTTTTTTAGGTTGGGGTCGATGCTATATGCACTTTTAAAAATTATTTCATCTCCATCTAGCAATTCCTCAGTGGTCTAGTGGTTGTCGTAGTAAACTGTCCCATCTGGGTCGTGGTTTCGAATCCTACTATCTTTCGTGCCAACTGTTTTTTTTTATTTCAAATTGAAGAGACTTGCACTTTCATGATCATTTCCAGCTCGAAATATCATCTAATTGTGATATAAAAGCAGAAAACAGTTCTACCTTGTGTAAATTTCATGAGTGGAGGAAGGGGCTACGGTCGATGGGATCTAATCACCTGACCGCATTTTACACGTAAAAGCAGAAACCTAAACACCGCCCTTGAATAAACGCCGCTTCATTATTCCAATAATAGACTCAAAAACCAAGTGATGTAATAATCAAGTTTAATCAGGCCCCCACAAAATATTTTCCTTGATTGTAGCAATATTTTAAGTTCAGTATATTCGAAGCTCAAAGCCTGATATAATCTGAAACACGAAAACACTATACGGTAGTTCAGCTTAACCAAGCACTGGAAACTCGCTTTCATTGATAACAATTTTTTTGAGTTAAAAGTAAGTATACTTCAATGCCACACTCGAATCACGAAAAATTTAATAAACTCCGCGGCGTTTAATTTAATAAATACGGTAAGTAAAATCACTCTTAAACTATACCGTCCGGTAAGTTGCAAAAAGATTATGTATCACGCAGACGCCGATAACTGCATTTATAAATGGGATATCTTTCCTTTCACTTCGAGATAGAGGGAGGGGGAAAAGCGTAAGGAGTAATCTTTCCTTTGAACCCACACCAAAGGAACATAAAATTATGTTCTCCTCATTCGCACGTATTGTTTTACTATGGGATCAGGTTCCAGTGGGAAAAGGGGGCGAATAATGGGTCGAACGAGAGCCGAGCGCATAGAAATGGAGGGAGCGTGGCCTAGTGGTCAGCGCGTCGGACTCGCAATCCGATGGTCCCGTGTTCGAGGTCCTGCTCTGGCCACTTGCTGGATTTGTTCTCGGTCGTGCCAAGTTCAAATCCTCGGCCACGCTTGTAAATGGCCAGCTGTTTGCGTCCTACCAGTTGGGGTATTTAAACTGTTATGTTGCATCTGATTTATTTGTTTCTAAGCATTTGAGTGGTGTGCCTGTGAGCTAGCTGTATAAGCTAAGTGCACTTACTACTATAAACAAACCTTTAGAAAGACGCGAGCCGAGCGGGGTAATGACGGTCCTCAGACCCCGCTCGGCTCGATTTGCTTGCTGATTGACCTCATCATTCGCCTTTTTTTTGCACACAACATTGTTGAGTTACCAAGGTGTTATTCTAAGGTAATGAACACTAAACCTTTTAAAAAACGTGTTTTGAACATCAATCTATTATTTCCACTGTATTTCGGGCCCATCCGCACTGATTTTATAAGTGTGTCCCTTTTCCGTTTGTTGGCCATGACAGATGCAAGATACTGCTTCAATCTCTAGTTGGTCAAAAAATGCTGTTCGTGGACGCCCCCTTGAGGGCCTGTCGTGTTTTGGATCCAAAAGTAATAGCTGGGAAACAGTCTCAGTCTAAGTTCTCCAACAGTGACCACTAAACTGCGGCCAACGTATCTGGAGACTTGTTGACAAGAACAACAAACTTTATTTGCACGACCATACAAGTACACAGAGTATTGCAAAAGCTATTCATTATTATGTTTGAAGAATAAGAACTAAAATTTAATTACTGGCCAATTAAACTACTTTGTTAATAATTCGTCGCGAAAGTCAAAGCAAGCTGAAATATATTTCGAGCATTGTAAATTAATATATTAACTAGATGTGTTGAAATTGGGGGCATATCCCGGTAGAGCTTCTTGTTAAATATATGATCTCTCCGGCTTATGTTTAGAGCAGCAAGTAACAGCCTTCAGTGCCGGATCCAACCGGACCTTGAGAAGGGAGGCCCGGCCATCCAGACCCTGAGGAGAGGGGGGACCGGCTCCCCCAGGCCCCTCCCCTGGATCCACCACCAGCCTGCGTAGCAAGCGTTTCCACGCGAGTTCGTCGAGAAAAGTTGGGACGTGAGCAAAAAAAAAAAGGAATGCTCCCGCTCTAACTTTCGCGCAATAACTCGGTTGGAAACGCTTCTTACGCAGGCTAATCCGCCACCTGCCTTGTGTAGTAGCTATCAAGTTGTTTTTCCGGTGCAGTAGTCAATGTCCAACTCTCTGACCTGTACAATAGAAAAGATTCAACTGAAGCACTAAAGAAACATGTCTTTAGAACATAATGAAAAAAAAGCAGCAAAAATGTGTCCATTCACGGTGATTCTGGCATCCGAGCTCATATATACGTTTAGTTTTTTATATTTTTTATTTAATATAAAAAACTAAATGCATATATGAGCTCGGACACTAAAACCCATATTTCCTTTTTCATTTTAGCGTCCGAGCTCATATAAGCATTTAGTTTTTTATATTGTAAATTTAGAACTTAGCTTTAAAGGGTAAAAGAGTACTTAGCTTGAATAGTGTTAATTTCCGGCTTTTTTAAATATGTTTTATAGTACTTAATTAGTTCTTTTAATGATGTAATTTAGTTTTAAAGGTGTCCCCAATTAGGGCCAATAGTGACAATAGGCGCTAGAACGATTACACACTTTAATATGGGCTATGGATGTAGGTATGTATGTATGTATGTAAACTTATTAACCGTTCATGTTTACTTAATCTTAATCCGTTTGTTGTTCGCATAAACGTTTTTTTGATTTCATTGTTGTGATATTGTTTAAATCTTGATTTTCCATTGACAGTATTTACATTCCAAAATCACAGTAAGTTGGATAGAGGGTTATAATCGTCCAGGTATCGTGTCAGAACAGAGAGCAGCGTTCTGGTGTTTTCGATAAAGGCAGGCAATTCCATCGACTTTTATGTCTTTTTTGCCAGGTAACAAATATAATTTTTTTCATAAATCCTAAGTCAGCAGATACACGCGGGAATCCGGGAATCCGGGAATCCGAAGTGGTACGCACGCTTCAGTTTCGATTCAGTTCAAAGCTAAAGTCAACAGGTCCCAAGATGAGAATCACAGTGGTTTCCAGTCGGTAAGTGAAAAAACAGGGGCACCCAACGACAATTTTCGGAAAAATATCTGTTCGGAAGACGATTTGAGATCTAGAATTTTCGGAACATTTGTTGTAACATTTCTTGCTTGCCTGTCTCTCCTAGGATTTTCGAACATCTAAGAAATGGTAAAATTGCCCATTTTCAATGGATTTTTACCCTAAAAAGGTCACCTAGAATTTTCGGGAGCCTTTTTTCTGACTCTAATTTTCGAACAGGTAATTAAGTTTTGATCTCTATAATTTTCGGATCACTAGACTTTCAGCTAGGAAATCCGAACAGATGAAAAATTTATAGGGGATAAAAATATGCCCATATCCACCGTTTAAATACTAAAATACGTTTAACAATGCTATGTTTAAGTGGTTTTGAACTATATTCTCGTTGGGTGCCCCTGAAAAAAGACAAATAGTAGGAATGAGTTTGCGAAATGGCTTGAGGCATGACCTGTTGAAAATCAAAACTATCAGGAACCTAGCACATGTATATGGAGAATGACTCAAAACTAGGGAATATATCTACTAAACAGCGAATGTGCCCTTTTTGATGGCGCTAGGGTTTTTGTAAATGCAGCCAATCTGTGTCCAAAAATTGTTTCGCCCGGCCCGCTGAAGGTAGCAAAGACGCACAGCCGTTACTGAAAATGACCGAATTATGAGCGCAAACAGTTGTTTGGCGACTGAAGTAGGTTTTGAGTTGTTGATTTTTTTCTCAACCTGTTTTTATACTTTCACAGAATGTACGAAACAGATAATTGCAAATGTTTAAAGGCAAATACGTTTAAAACCCTAATAATGCTGGTTTTAAGCTTCTTTAGGGAGCACCTTGGAATCAAATAAATAGGAATGTTACTCCTGAATCTTCCCCGACTGATGAATAGAAAACGCTGAAAACGTTAACACCGTCGGTCTACTCAAAGTGAAATCTACATGTAAATTCGAACCGCTTCACTTTGATCTTGAAATTGTTTTATTGTAAATCATCAACCGTTTATGGGGTATGCACAGGATTAATTGAATTTTGGCGATCATTGCGTCCCTTAAAAAAGTCGCCGCTTGCTTAAGATCTCATCATAGACACAACTAACAATCCGAGTAGTTCATAGGCCTGGAGATCTAAAGGACGTACGGCCTTTTTTCAGTGGGCTACCTATATTTTGCTGATGGAATTAAAATTTGAAAATCGTCATGCTTTTTCCTAGCAGGCTTTCTTTTTAATGAATGCCAAAATCATGGTTGTCCGAATCTCCTGGAATCTCTCTCTGGGAACTAAATTCCATTTTAATGTAAATTCTTCGAAAAAAAAAAATATTGTATTGACCACCAACATAACACGTGGTTACAAACCGAGAATACGCAAAAGAAATGCGCGCTTCGTTAATTATTTCTTCAGTGTAGCATTCCGCGTAGTTATGCGGTTCCGCAATGGGTGCCACGTGTTATTTCATAATAACTTATAGAACAGTATTTTTTTGCGTTTGTCAGGCGAGTGAAGACAAGCAAGGAGCGCGAGAAACGCTTGAGAAACGCGCCCTTTGTGCTTCATAACGCCAAAGACCAGAAAGGCGTCAAACGCCCGTGCTCCAGGGTTTTATTTCAGCGTTGTAATTTATACCTTTGACGAGTTATGTTTTAACGCACGCAACTGGCAAAATCACAGGAACACCCAACAACAATTTTCGGGAAAATATCTGTTCGGAAGACGATTTGAGATCTAGAATTTTCGGAGCATTTGGTGTAAAATTTCTTGCTTGCCTGCCTCTCCTAGGATTTTCGAGCATCTACAAAATGGTATAGTTACCCATTTTTAACGGATTTTGACCGTAAAAAAGGCCACCTAGAATTTTCGGGAGCCTTTAACTGGCTGAAATTTTCGAGAAGGTAAGTTTATATCCCTATAATTTTCGGATCACTAGACTTTCAGCTAGGAAATCCGAACAGATGAAAAGATTTTGTTGGCCATGACAGATGCAAGATACTGCTTCAATCTCTAGTTGGTCAAAAAATGCTGGTCCTGGAAGCCCCCTTGAGGGTCTGTCGTGTTTTGGATCCAAAAGTATTAGTTGGGAAACAGTCTCAGTCTAACTTCTCCAACAGTGACCACTAAACTGCGGCCGACGTATCTGGGGCCCGTTTCTCGAAAGTCCCGGTAACTTTTCGGGCCCGAAATCAAACATTCAAATCGAAATGTAAAGAATAAGAGCACGGGTCCTGCCTAGCAAACTACTCCATTTTGTTTCACTAACTGATAGTTTTATCATGCTAGATGCAAAACTAATTGAAACCTCGATTTTAATGTAAACGGATACAGCTTACCGGGCCCATTAATTATCGGAACTTTCGAGAAACGGGCCCCTGGAGACTTGTTGACAAAAACAGCTTTATTTCCAGGACCACACAAGGACATACAGTATTGCAAAAGCTATTCATTATCATGTTTGAAGAATAAGAACTAAAATTTAATCACTGGCCAATTAAACTACTTTGTTAATAATTCGTCGCGAAAGTTAGACTGTTCACAGTCCCCTATTTTTTCGTGAGATCGTTTAGATATACCTCGTCTTACCGTCACGGCAATCTTGATTTTCAAATGTACCGAGGGGGTGGGCGTCGGGGATTATAGTTTTTGGGGGGGGGGGGGGCGAGAAAAATAGATATTTTTCTGGCTTCCTCCCAAACCTCCCCCGCCCCCCTAGGTACTTTTGACACTCATGCAAGATGGGTAGCCCGTAACGCAAAGCTCTCGATCTCGATGATCTTACGGAAAAATAGACAACTGTGAACAGTCTACGCGAAAGTCAAAGCAAGCTGAAATATATTTCGTACGTTGCAAATTAATATATTAACTAGATGTGTTGAAATTGGAGGCTGATCCCCGTAGAGCTTCTTGTTAAATATATGATTTCTCCGGCTTATGTTTAGAGCAGCAAGTAGCAGCCTTCAGTGCCGGATCCAGCCGGACCTTGAGAAGGGAGGCCCGGCCATCCAGACCCTGAGGAGAGGGGGGACCGGCTCCCCCAGGCCCCTCTCCTGGATCCGCCACCAGCCTGCGTAGCAAGCGTTTCCGCGCGAGTTCGTCGGGAAAAGTTGGGACGCGAGCAAAAAAAAAGGGAATGCTCCCGCTCTAACTTTCGCGTAATAACTCGGTTGGAAACGCTTACTACGCAGGCTAATCCGCCACCTGCCTTGTGTAGCAGCTATCAAGTTGTTTTTCCGGTGCAGTAGTCAATGTCCAACTCTCTGACCTGTACAATAGAAAAGGTTCAGCTGAAGCGCTAAAGAAACATATCTTTAGAACATAATGAAAAAAAAAAGCAGCAAAAATGTGTCCATTCACGGTGATTCTGGCATCCGAGCTCATATATGCCTTTAGTTTTTTTATATTTTTTATTTAATATAAAAAACTAAATGCATATATGAGCTCGGACGCTAAAACCCATATTTCCTTTTTCATTTTAGCGTCCGAGCTCATATATGCATTTAGTTTTTTATATTGTAAATTTAGAACTTAGCTTTAAAGGGTAAAAGAGTACTTAGCTTGAATAGTGTTAATTTCCGGCCTTTTTTATATGTTTTCAGGAGCCGTAATCGGCTCCTGATGTTTTATAGTACTTAATTAGTTCTTTTAATGATGTAATTTAGTTTTAAAGATGTCCCCAATTAGGGCCAATAGTGACAATAGGCGCTAGAACGATTACACACTTTAATATGGGTTATGGATGTAGGTATGTATGTATGTATGTAAACTTATTAACCGTTCATGTTTACTTAATCTTAATCCGTTTGTTGTTCGCATAAACGTTTATTTGATTCCATTGTTGTGATATTGTTTAAATCTTGATTTGCCATTGACAGTATTTACATTCCAAAATCACAGTAAGTTGGATAGAGGGTTATAATCGTCCAGGTATCGTGTCAGAACAGAGAGCAGCGTTCTGGTGTTTTCGATAAAGGCAGGCAATTCCATCGACTTTTATGTCTTTTTTGCCAGGTAACAAATATAATTTTTTTCATAAATCCTAAGTCAGCAGATACACGCGGGAATCCGGGAAACCGACGTGGTACGCACGCTTCAGTTTCGATTCAGTTCAAAGCTAAAGTCAACAGGTCCCAAGACGAGAATCACAGTGGTTTCCAGTCGGTAAGTGAAAAAAGACAAATCGTAGGAATGAGTTTGCGAAATGGCTTGAGGCATGACCTGTTGAAAATCAAAACTATCAGGAACCTAGCACATGTATATGGAGAATGACTCAAAACTAGGGAATATATCTACTAAACAGCGAATGTGCCCTTTTTGATGGCGCTAGGGTTTTTGTAAATGCAGCCAATCTGTGTCAAAAAATTGTTTCGCCCGGCCCGCTGAAGGTATCAAAGACGCACAGCCGTTACTGAAAATGACCGAATTATGAGCGCAAACAGTTGTTTGGCGACTGAAGTAGGTTTTGAGTTGTTGATTTTTTTCTCAACCTGTTTTTATACTTTCACGGAATGTACGAAACAGATAATTGCAAATGTTTAAAGGCAAATACGTTTAAAACCCTGATAATGCTGGTTTTAAACTTGTTTAGAGAACACCCTGGAATCAAATAAATAGGAATGTTATTCCTGAATCTTCCCCGACTGATGAATAGAAAACGCTGAAAACGTTAACATCGTCGGTCTACTCAAAGTGAAATCTACATGCAAATTCGAACCGCTTCACTTTGATTTTGAAATTGTTTTATTGTAAATCATCAACCGTTTATGGGGTATGCACAGGATTAATTGAATTTTGGCGATCATTGCGTCCCTTAAAAAAGTCGCCGCTCGCTTAAGATCTCATTATAGACACAACTAACAATCCGAGTAGTTCATAGGCCTGGAGATCTAAAGGACGTACGGCCTTTTTTCAGTCGGCTACCTATATTTCGCTGATGGAATTAAAATGTTGAAAATCGTCATGCTTTTTCCTAGCAGGCTTTCTTTTTAATGAATGCCAAAATCATGGTTGTCCGAATCTCCTGGAATCTCTCTCTGGGAACTAAATTCCATTTTGATGTAAATTCTTCGAAAAAAAAATATATTGTATTGACCACCAACATAACACGTGGTTACAAACCGAGAATACGCAAAAGAAATGCGCGCTTCGTTAATTATTTCTTCAGTGTAGCATTCCGCGTAGTTATGCCGTTCCCCAGTCGATGCCACATGCTATTTCATAATAACTTATAGAACAGTATTTTTTTGTGTTTCTCAGGCGAGTGAAGACAAGCAAGGAGCGCGAGAAACGCTTGAGAAACGCGCCCTTTGTGCTTCATAACGCCAAAGACCAGAAAGGCGTCAAACGCCCGTGCTCCAGGGTTTTATTTCAGCGTTGTAACTTATACCTTTGACGAGTTGTGTTTTAACGCACGCAACTGGCAAAATCATATTGATCACTGATTAAAAACAGAAAGGAGTTAAATCGCGAACCAAATTGACCACTGACTGGATCTCATCTGCGGCTTTTCATGATTGTGAAGTCGGTCTCCCAATGCATATTCGGGAGCGCAAACAACAACGAGGGCGACGGCTACGAAAACGTTACTTAAAAGTGTGTTTGGGCTGCTTCACACTTTATCACGCTCATTCCATCTCGAGTTTATTTGTCAAAAGTTGGCAACTATTTTTGGAGTGGAATCCAGTAATTAACTAAACTGAAGGTTTAACAATTGCCTAAAACTATATTTAGAGATTTCACTTGCCTAATATTGCAGGCTAGACTGTTCCAGAGAGTTGCACCTCTGTAGCTAAAGCTCCTTTTTAGGTATTTGGTTCTTGGTAAAGGGACATTTAATTTGTTTGAAGAATCCCTTAAGACATAGCCTAACGTACTGCGCTCAGTAATCATAGAGGATAAGTAGTCAGGAGCCAGATCACTAAGAGCTTTGAACACTTTATCAAAGCTACTTGAATTTGACGCTGGGCAATCAGGTCTTTTTAGCCAAGTTGTTGTAACAAGTACCCAGCGACGCTGGGTACTGAAGGAGGAAGTCAAAATGCGAGCAGCACGATTCTGCTGTTTTTGTAATTTTTCAGGGAGCGTGTTGCCGCAATCCCCCCTGACAATACTACAGTAATCAAAATGGGGTCGTACCAAGGCATTGTGGATGTAATGTAGTATTTCTGGCGAAACAAAAGGTTATATTCGCTTAATGGCGGCAATGCTGGAGGCAATATTTTTGGATAGTTTGTCGATATGACTATGCTATGCCATGTTATCATCGATAAGGATCCCAGGTGATTTAGTGGTGGAAACTTGTTTTATAGGAACATTATCTAACGGAAGTTCAGGGGTTTAGAACCAATTAATATAAAAGCATCGAAGCATTATTGTTCTTGTTGCTTGAGGGTAGCGGCGTAAATTCGAAAAAAAATAAAAGCAAAAGAGCATCGCGGCCTGAAGCCCCCCCCGGGTTTTGAATAATTGTTGAGGCGAGGGGAATCGTTTGACATGAGATTTCTTAGTTCGCACGGGGTCGTTTTTAGCCTGTGTACAGCCGCCCCCTACCTCAAAAAAAAAAAATCGGCTGTACACAGGCTAGGTCGTTTTCCTTTCTCAGCTTTCTGACAGTTCACATTTTACAGGAACAAAAATTATGTAGATGATGATGTAAAACGAGAAGATCCCTGGGGATGAGGTTGACAAATAGGGTACCAATCGACCAATCAAACCATTATCGGCCTACCTCGGGACTAAAAGCCCTGGGGACGAGGCTGATACTGTGATCCTTTCGATCAGCGGCAAATATGTAGCATATATGAAGTACCGGGCTGCCGCCAACCGCGTCAGTTCCATCTTGTTAGATCAAGGGAAAGTTGTTGTTGGCTCTGCAGTGGAGGAACAGTCTCTTCATTAAAGACCCAGGAAGGAGCAATGACAAAGAAAAACAAAATTAACGTTTTGGTGAGTTCAATTTTCTGTTATTACTCTGGAAATAATTGTTTTGCGAAGCTATTTTTATTAGCAAGAGCGAGCGCGCACAACCTCTGCCCGGCAACGTGTTCGATGCATGCTAATTCGTGAAACTTCATTGCTTGTTCGAAAAGAGTGCTTGCGTCTTGCTAAAATTTGTACTTACATTAGGCTACCAAAGACTCAGCGTCAGAATTTGTTGTGAATTTCCCTTACTGTGCTGACCAGCACTGCAAATTTATACTTAGCGTCGCGTCGCCTTTGTTGCTATGCTTCCTTTGTTATATTCCTTGACAAGGTCTGTGCTATGTCCATTGTTAAAATGGATCTTATTTTACGTATTCAGAACAGCCAGCATAGGCTACTGTTAAATTCAATAACAGCTAAAATTTCCGTAAATTGTTTAAATGGTCGCTGTTGGGAAAAGAATGCGTTGATATAGTAAGCAACCGTAAGACGCCATTGACAACCACGTGATCAACTTTTCCCGCTATCTTTTGTCCTCGTTTGTCGTTGATCTTTGTTATTTTCAACATGAAGAGGTTTAATTTCATGTTACCCTTGTCTATTTATAACTATTTTTTTTAACATTGTTGGACAGTTAAGGGATATACTCGTTTTCGATTTTCTGTCATTCTGACCACAGGCCGTGTAAGCCGCGGCTTTGGCTTTACTGAGTTTGTACTATATGAGCGATGGAATAATTAAGTTAAGTTAAGTTAATGCTGGTTTATTAGTCCCTTTTGCCACCAAACCATCTCGCCACCATTAAACGAAATGGCCACCGAGAACAGAACTTAGCTAAGCATTGGGAATCAGTTTGTTTCTTAACTGTTACTTTATTTTCATATTTCAAAGAAATAACCAGCAGTTGTGGAAGTATTCTACCAATTTTTTAATCTCTGAAATGTCAAAGTTTACATTCACCAAACCTATACAGTACATGTATTATTAGTATTTACGCTGCCAAGAGCAAGGATAGTCAATTAGGATAGACAGATTTGTATTTGGGCTGACTTTAAATTTGAATATACTTGATGAAAAAGTAAAAAATCTCGAGTAAGAAATCCTAGTTATTAGACTGTGTCAATTATTTCAAAGCTATCCCTTGCTGGTGATGGTGGCTAGATGAGCGTAAACCTTTGAGAAGCCTTATCCAGTGAATGCTCATTCTTCACCTTGGTTATTTACTAAGCTTGAAAAAATAAATTCTAGTCTTGGATTTTAGTCTTGTGGCTTTCGATTGTATCTCACAGTCTTAACCAGCAACTTCCCCAGGATGCGAATTGGTTGTGTGACAACAAATGATTAAAAATTGCAAATAAAATCTTAAAAAATAAATTATAATCTCTAAGGCGGGGATGAAGAGATCATCTCCTAAACCCAGTGGAAAAAAGTTGTACTCAACAGCTGAAGATGTTCTGAAATTTTATGGCTCACCGACGATTTGCAAAAAAGAGGTGCCTCTCAGAGCTGTTGTATCCAGTACTGGGAGTAGTCCACTCATTGGAAAAACTGAACACAATGTGAAGAATAGCATGGATTTTGTTAAAAGAGTTAACGGTTTGTAGGTACCCATTTGGACAAATCGCTGAAGCAGTTAAACAAATCATTAGAGAAAGAGAGTGTTAGAAAAGCCGTTACCGGTAGTTATCTGTTAGTTTTCTAGCGGCGAACAAATTGTTGTCCGTGTATATTTTCCCTAAGAAGGTCACAAAGGTTTTTAACCCTCTCTGGAAGGTGTAAAGTGCTGATTTTTTTTTAAACATTTTAGGTAGACATAAAGCCAGCCAAGTTCAAGAAGCAATGATTATTAATGGCAAATGGCAATAAGGTAACATACATTTAAAGCCTCAATAAATAAATACATTTGACCAACTACTATCCGGTTATATATAAGCATGTGCACATTCCATATTGTGATTCATAATCTTGCTGCCTTCACACTAAATGTATGCCCCCTTTGGTATCATGTTTAAAGTGAGGCCAGACTAAGTTCAAGGAAGTTATTTTGGCTATTCTGGTCATTTATGTCCAAATTTAATACCAGAAAATTGTTCATGTAGCTCGGACTATGCCCATTAATTATATGCTTGTAACCTTGAATACAAATGTTTACTTTCATTTCAAGGTGAAGTGGGAGCCAATTTGATTTCATAAAATATTTTTAACACTATCTCTTTCAATATTTTTAACATCATTTTGGTTGGGTTTGCAAATTTCTTCTTTCCTTTGGAGTCACTGGAGTCTTTTTTGACAAATTTTGGAGTCATTTTTGAAAATGTGGAGTCAAAGAATTTAACCAAACTTTATTTTGTATGAGAAGCAAGAAAACTGAATGTTTCACTGTCTTACTTTAGTTTTACTGACAAATACACCAACTTTCTTTTTGTCTTTTTCCTGTACATGCCACAAATCTGATATTAGAAAATGTCAAATTTGATAAGTTCATTGCAGTATCAGTCAGAGTACGGTTCTTTCAATTTTTGTCGCAGCACTGGATTTTTGTCACTGCAACAAGTCACTCAAATTCAGTCTTGTTGCAGTGACAAAATTATTTTGCAGAGACAACAAGAGCATAGAGCAATAATTTGTCGCTGCGACATATCACCGAAACGTGTTGCTGCAACTTGTCGCCTAGTGTGAACTTCTTGCATTGAAAAACTATTCTTAAACAGTGCTTGACACTAAATTAATTTTTTGGACATCAGGCCCTGGGCTGGTGAGTGAAATAAGTCACTAGCCCAGAAGGACAAGCCACTGGTGGTTAGGAACCAGTCCTTTAGTGAGCGGACACCTCTATTAAGCAGACACAGACACCTAAAAAGTACCTTAAATGGTCATTTCTATTGTTACCAACCTGTATTAAATGGACACTTGTAATAAAATTCCACCACCTAACATGTCAGACACCGGAAATGGGAAAGATTGCCACCCACAAATAAAAAAAAAGATTAAAAACGTCACTTGATGAACTTATTTGTTAAGTTTCACAGTACAGTATTGTTTTCTATTTCGTTTTGTTTGTGTAGAGCTTGTTTCACTCATGTGAGTTCTTCAAATTTAAGTTGCAATATATGTTTATGGTGATATGTTCAATTGATCCTCTTTAATAAAGGAATTAATGCAGATGTATATCGTTATAGTCTCTGGGAGCATTCTAAACGTTTCCACTGTTCATTTGAATGGCATTTGACACCTCATATGATGTTATCTATCGAAACCTGTATTAGGCAGACACCCTGTATTAAGCGGACACTACAGCATTCCCCGACGGTACAGGTTGATACTGTTATAAAATGATATAAAAGGAATAAAAGTTGCATGGTTATGTTTGTTAGTTTTCAGGTCTTTATTAAAACAGTTTATACATCAATTTTTATGAAAATCCAACTTTGGAGGTAAAAAGACCTTGACAGTCATGAAGCGAATGGCTTATGCTGCTTTGTTTCTTGTCAGCACAGAGTTCAAATGGCAATCTGAATGTCTCGTGTCAAAATTCAACAATTCAACAATTACATTGATTTGTTAAAATAGAACGATTTGTTGTTGCAACTTGTCGCCAAGTGTGAACTTCTTGCATTAAAAAACTATTCTTAGAAGATTTAAAAGATGAATACGTTTATGAAAACCACTGGCCAAAGTACGTTCCTGGAACTTGATCCTGGAGGCCTGATACTGTTCTTTGGAGGAGTTTAATAAATGCAAGGCCATGTTGTCAAAAAATGGTAAGAAAGGACAGTTGGTAAATGTCAGGGATAATCTGAAGGGATGCATTGGTCTGTTTGTGACATCCGTGGAAGGCACATTGTTTAAGCTTTTCCGCCAGTTTTGGAACCAAACCTGAGAGTGAAACTAAAATGGTAGTAAAGAAATCACACAAGGTGTAACTAACCTCTTCTTACAATGAAATGCCACACATTATAATATTATTAATATATACTGTTTAAACTCACTTTAAACCGTTTATATTAACCCAGTTTTTAGTTTTATCTTTATCACTTGATAATGATGTCATGGTGACATCGAAACGTTGTGTTAAACATTTTTTGCTGATTTTTATTCTTAAGTGTTTAACAAAATTTAACTTAATTGTATTCTGAAATTTACAATTTCATGTGTAAGGTGTCATTTTCTGAAATGTGACATTTATTTTCTCTGGCCCTCAGTAGAATCTTTCTTTGGTGTTACTACAGATAACTAAGTTCATATCTCGCGTGAGGAGTGAAATGATGTGAATTATATGAAATAATTCATTTTTGAACTGCGGTTGTAGATGAGAGTGAAGAATGATCATCGCACTAAACGCGGAGGTCACGAGTTTGAATCCCGTTGAAGCCCTGATTTTTTTCAGGCTTCTTCTTTCCAATTGCTTAAATTGGAAAATTTACTGCGATGATCATTCTTTTTCTTTCTTTTCTTTTCTTTTTTCTTTCTTCTTTATTCTTTTTTGCCAAAAAATTTCCTCTAAACGAGCATGTTGCGCTTCTGAAAAGATCGTTTTGCGGCGTCTTCCTGGGAGTTAAAAGAGAAGTCGTGTTAGGTTGTGATAACTAACCCGCCCCTTTAAAAGCGAGTACGCTTAAAGTAATAAAAATCGGTTTCTTTCATGTGATAGTAGTACTGTAGAATAGTAATTGTTAAATCGTTAAAGCATTTCAGAAGAGAAGGCAAAGTAACCAGAAACTATGAAGAGTTGCATAGGCAACCAGTAAAAGAGACGAGGCACAAGAAAAAGACTTACTAAACTTTTTAAAACAATTAGGGAGGTGCAATGCCAGCACATAAAGTTGCAGTTGTTGACCATAACATACTAAAGCATTCTAAAACATGAAAAAAACTACAGCAGCAACAAAACTTGTATAAGTGTTGCAAAACCATATTATCCGAGATGTTGAAAGATGTTTACAAAGGTGGTTCCTGATTTTTTAAATGATGAATATGTTAATGAACACCACTGGCCAAGGTATGTGCAACTGAAAATTCATCGGCTGAGTACTGATCCTGGAACATGATCCTACAGGCCTGGAACTGTTCTTCAGAGGAGTTAAATGAATGCAAGGCCATGTTGTCAAAGAATGGTAAGAAAGGACTGTGCATGAATGTCAGGGATCATCTAAAGGGATGCATTGGCATGTTTGTGACATCCGTGGAAGGCTTATTGTTTAAGCTTTTCCGCCACCTGGCTTGCTGTTTTTGGAACCAACTTTGTTAATGTGTACACAATTTTGTTTTTTGTTTTTGGACGACCGTTAGGTTGCATGTAAGGGCTGATTTGAAGGGATTATCTGAAGGGATGCATGGGCGGATGTATTGGTGTGTTTGGGACATCTGTGGAAGGCATATTTTTTAAGCTTTTCTGCCCCCTGGCCCGCCAGTTTTGGAAACAAACCTGGGATTGAAACTAAATGCTTGGTAAAGGAATCGCACGAGACATAACCAAACAAGTTGCACAAATTCAGTCTTGTTGCGGGGACAAAATTTTTATAAAAATGGGCCATTACTCAGGGAGTGATTTGTTGCTGTGACATATCGCCGCAACATGTTGCTGCAACTTGTTGCCTAGTGGGAACTTATTGCACTAAAAAACTATTCTTTAAGGGTGTAAAAAAATGAGTATGTTAATGAAAAGCACTGGCCAAGGTTTGTGCAATTGAAGATTCATCGGCTATGTACTGATCCTGGAACATGATCCTGGAGGCCTTAAACTGTTCTTTGGAGGAGTTTAATGAATGTGAGGCCATTTTTGTCAAAAGAGTGGTAAGAAAGGACAGTGGGTAAATGTCAGTGATGACCTGAAGGGATGCATCCGGGTGTTTGTGATGTCCGTAGAAGGCATGTTGTTTAAGCTTTTCTGCCAGTTTTGGAACCAAATCTAGGAGTGAAACTTGAACGGTAGTAATCGAATCACGGAAGATGTAACCAACCTCTTCTAACAACAAAATGTGCTAATAGGTTACCCATAATGTGAAATACATAAAGTGACTTCATGTTGCTCAGAATAACAGAAATGAGTTTCTGCCATGTGATGGTAGTACAACTGCATATTAGTAATTGGACAAATCATTAAAGCATTACAGAAGAAGAAGAATGCTGTCTCAAATTTGAGTGCTCAGCAAATGGTCCTCCACATGTTTGGCATTGAAAGGGCTTTTCATGTGTGCCTTCGATTGTTGCTTTTTAGGATCCAGACACGGCTGAAACCTTTCCCACAATATCCGCACTTGAATGGCCGCATGTGTATCCAAAAATGGACTATAAGCAGCCAAGGACAGTTGAAGGCTTTCCTACAAACTGTGCAATTGTAGCAGTGTGCGAACCTGTTGTTGTGCTTGAGAAGCTACTCCACTGCTCTCACGGAACTTTCTTGTTGGCATTCTTGGATAGAGGCTTTTTTTACTGTTCATGGGTTGTCTTTAATCATCACTTGTGGATTATCTTTAATCATTGCTTCATGTGGGACTAAAAAGCAGTAGAAAAGTGTCTGTATTTAACTTAAGAAGCTCAATGTCCTCATTGCAGTGAAATGGGGATTGCGCCAGAAAAACAATGTGCTGCTGTATAAAGTGGCTAAATATGATAATTGGAAATAAACTTTCAGTACAGAAAGTTCCAAAGCTCGGAGCAAAAGGAACAAAACAAATATTTCATACTCTCCAAATATGTTTGGAACTTACAAAACGAAAAGAAACCGTTTCAGATTAAATGGAAAATTCTTAAGAAATAGAAACCCTACAGCAAAATTATCAAAAAATGTAGTCTTTGCCTGAATGAAAAGTTCATAATCATCTGTAAAAAAGAACTGTGTAGCCTCGACAGAAGAAACGAATTAGCAAGTTCATGCCCCCACAGAAATCGATATGTACTTGGAAACTTTAGAGTAACGTAGCTTAAAACCCGCTTATATCACATTTTTTATAATGACAGATAATCCCTGTTATATAATGTTTTTGTTACCTAGCAACCCTTTCAACAGTTTCATATAACTTGAATGTAACGCATTTACCATAGCAACCATTTAAATTTTCGCATTTAACTGCCAGCCTTCCAATTCCAACAGTTCAGTCGTCAAAAATTGCCTGATGAGTGTGGTCCGTGCACCGTACGAAACAGTTCTGTAGCAATAAAACGATGATTACTCGTGAAACCTGAACTTCTGTGAAGTTATATATATATATATATGTTGTAGTTAATTTTTTATCTCAGGTAATTTTTGTTTTTCTTTTGTTTTTGGGTATGGTAATGTATGCTAATGAAATTGAAACAAAGGAAAAATAAAAATTACCTGGGATAAAAAATTAACTACAACATATATATATATATGAAGCCGAATTACGACCGTTCAACGACTATAAGCTATAAGCCGTAAAACAACCTAGCCTGTTCCAGGCGTTCATATAGTAGTGCGCGGCGGTAAATGGGGGGCAAGTTAAGTTGTACACCGGGAAAACGGGGGAGTGGGGGGGGGGGGGCAGAGCGAGAGAACGCCTGGAAACATTGTTAAGAAAGGGTCGTTCCGGTATACTGGATTCCAGTATACCCTCTTATTGGTTGATTATGACACCCTCAGTTATCACTCGAGCACTGGTGACATTGATGAGGAATGCGATATGGAGGGAGAGAGACGTCTGTTATCGAATCACGTGGACATCGAAGCTACTATAAACAATGGAATTGAGCATTTCCTTTATGAAGAAACTTCAGCCTTAGCTGTTTATTCTTAAAAATTCTTAAAATTTTAAATATTTCAGCCTCAATATTCTTATAAAATATGTTCTTATAGCAAAAAGGAGTGTAGGTACTGTCTCTATTGTATTTGGGCATATTTTAGGTAAAACTGAGAAAGAAAATTTGCTTCTTTATTTGTTAACGATCAATGAATTTAGGTGTTGCATAGTGGGCTGCTGCATGACTTGGTCCGTTGGCGGCTGCATGGCCTGCTGCATGATTTGGTCCGTTGGCGGCTGCATGGGCTGCTGTATTAGCTGTTGCATATTGTGCTTCTGCATTAGCTGTTGCATAGTGGGCTGCTGCATGATTTGGTCCGTTGGCGGCTGCATGGGCTGCTGTATTAGCTGTTGCGTATTGTGCTGCTGCATTAGCTGTTGCATAGTGGGCTGTATGAATAATTGCTCCTCGGATGGCTGTTTGGGCGGCTGCATGGGCGTGTCATTGGTAGGGGTTCGCATGTTTTTACGCCATCTGCAACGCCAGTTTTTGAACCAAATCTGCAACTATATCACACTAAACACTATTAAAATAAATAACAGGCTATAACTTTTTAAGACAAAAGATTTGTTGACCAAATTTTGGTTTTTCACCCTGCAATAAGACATATTTTAGTTAAACTTGCAAATTGTCTGATTTGTTAACCTCCGATTTTTCGAAAAACCCTGGCACCTTTTCCTTATAAACTTGGAACGGGGTGTTCATCCACAGACTCAAGAGGTACTTGTCCTCAGCAGGGGAAAACATTTTCTGAAGAGGTTGCATTTGAATGGTCACACTCTAAGATTTCAGTTACAAATTTCACAACTCATAGCCTATTTGCTTCATAGTATGTGAGAAAATTGCACAAACCTTACCTGGATACTGTACTGCTCTAGGCCAAGCTCTTGCGCTAGGTTCTCTTGTAAGTAATGTCCTGGATGTCTGTCTTGCCAAAAAATTTCCTCCAAACGAGCATGTTGCGCTTCTGAAAAGATCGTTTTGCGGCGTCTTCCTGGGAGTTAAAAGAGAAGTCGTGTTAGGTCGTGATACTGGACTAACACGCCCCTTGTAAAAGCGAGTGTATAACTTGAAGTCGAAATGTCTCGCAAAGTGTCGCGCTTACAACATGATTCTTCCGCGTCAACAAGGGAACTTAATTATGCTTAAGATTAACGTGTTGCTGCAACTTGTCAAAACGTTAATAAAGGAATCACACAAGACATAACTAACCTCTTCTAACAATGAAATGCACTGATAGGTTACCCAAAATGCGAAATACAAAAATAACATCATGTTGCTTAAAGTAGTAAAAATCAGTTTCTTTCATGTGATAGTAGTATAACTGTGGAATAGTAATTGTTAAATCGTTAAAGGATTTCAGAGGAGAAGACAAAGTAACCAGAAACTATTAAGAGTTGCATAGGCAACCAGTAAAAGAGATCGGGCACAAGAAAAAGACTTACTAAACTTTTTAAAACAATTAGGGAGGTGCGATGCCAGCACATAAAAGTTGGAGGTGTTGGCCATAGCATACTAAAGGGAGAAAAAATTGCATTTTTTAAAATTATTAATAACAAAAAGGTAACAGAAAATGATCAGAGGAATTGTCAAAGGTACAGAAATTATTATATATGGTTATATATACTGATTGTGGAACATGATCCTGGAGGCCTGGAACTGTTCTTCAGAGGAGTTAAATAAATGCAAGGCCATGTTGTCAAAGAATGGTAAGAAAGGAGTGTGCGTAAATGTCAGGGATAATCTAAAGGGATGCATTGGCATGTTTGTGACATCTGTGGAAGGCTTATTGTTTAAGCTTTTCCGTCACCTGGCTTGCTGTTTTCTGAACCAACTTTGTTAATATGTTCACAATTTTGTTTTTTGTTTTTGGACGACCGTTAGGTTGCATGTAAGGGCTGATTTGAAGGGATGATCTGAAGGGATGCATGGGCGGATGTATCGGTGTGTTTGGGACATCTGTGGAAGGCATATTTTGTAGGCTTTTCTGCCCCCTGGCATGCCAGTTTTGGAAACAAACCTGGGATTGAAACTAAAACCTTGGTAAAGGAATCACACGAGACATAACCAAACAAGTCGCACAAATTCAGTCTTGTTGCGAGGACAAAATTTTTACAAAAATGGGCCATTACAGATGGAGTGATTTGTTGCTGTGACATTTCGCCGCAACGTGTTGCCTAGTGTGAACTTCTTGTGCTGAAAAACTATTCTTAAAGGATGTAAAAAAATGAGTATGTTAATGAAAAGCACTGGCCAAGGTATGTGCAACTGAAGATTCATCGGCTATGTACTGATCCTGGAACATGATCCTGGAGGCCTGAAGGTGTTCTTTGGAGGAGTTTAATGAATGCGAGGCCATTTTTGTCAAAAGAGTGGTAAGAAAGGACAGTGGGTAAATGTCAGTGATGACCTGAAGGGATGCATCCGGGTGTTTGTGATGTCCGTGGAAGGCATGTTGTTTAAGCTTTTCTGCCAGTTTTGGAACCAAATCTAGGAGTGAAACTTGAACGTTAGTAATCGAATCACAGAAGATGTAACCAACCTCTTCTAACAACAAAATGTGCTAATAGGTTACCCAAAATGTGAAATACATAAAGTGACTTCATGTTGCTCAGAATAACAGAAATGAGTTTCTGCCACGTGATAGTAGTATAACTGCACAATAGTAATTGGACAAATCATTAAAGCATTACGGAAGAAGAAGAATGCTGTCTTAAATTTGAGTACTCAGCAAATGGTCCTCCACATGTTTGGCATTGAAAGGGCTTTTCACGTGTGCCTTCGAATGTTGCCTTTTAAGTTCAAGACACGGCTGAAGCCTTTCCCACAAAATCCGCACTTAAATGGCCGCATGTGTATTCGAAAATGGACTTTTAGCAGCCAAGGACAGTTGAAGGCCTTTCTACAAACTGTGCAATAAATTATAGCTGTGCGCAAACCTGTTGTTGTGCTTGAGAAGCTACTCCACTGCTCTCACGGAACTTTCTTGTTGGCATTCTTGGATAGAGGCTTTTTTTACTGTTCATGGGTTGTCTTTAACCATCACTTGTGGATTCTTTAATCATTGGTTCGTGTGGAACTGAAAGGCAGTAGAAAAGTGTCTGTATTTAATTTCAAAGTTAAGAAGCTCGATGTCCTTATTGCAGCGAAGTGGGGATTCTGCCAGAAAAACAATGTGCTGCTGTACAGTGTTCTCCCTAAATTTTAGCTTAGTAGGTAAGGGACCATTCTTGACCGGTAAGGCCAAAAATATGTACCACGGGCGCACTCTCCTGCCAGCGGAGGGGCTTCGCATTCATGAAGGCTTTTATTTTCGAGCATCCTCTCAACCAATTGACCGAAAAGTATTTTAAACACCTCAAAACAAAGAATTTTATGAATGAAGGCTGCCTTTGCTGCTAGGATCAATTTAGTAACACAAGTCGTGCAAGTCGCGAACTTTTC
This sequence comes from Porites cylindrica, assembly GCA_964035525.1. Classification (NCBI taxonomy): domain Eukaryota; kingdom Metazoa; phylum Cnidaria; class Anthozoa; order Scleractinia; family Poritidae; genus Porites; species Porites cylindrica. Next base: position 25,627,772 of record OZ037775.1, read on the forward strand.
CTGCTGGTCGAAAAAGCTTAGAATTGGGACATAAGCCCGCAAAAAAATCGTTATCCTGCTGTGCTTTGAAAGGTGCAAGTCAGCATTTAAATAAAGTAATTAGGGAGAGTAAATACGGAAAAACAAAAAGTATACACAGCTACTTCCTTTTCTTGAGGGGATTGGCTTGGATCACAACTTGCATATTTTTTGAAACAATTTATTTAATTTTAGTATCACTTCAAGAGGTTGCAGGTGGTAAGAAGTGTTGCTTCAAGCGGTAAATTTTACCGGTTACTGCCTGATAAGGAGAACACTGCTGTATAAAGTGGCTGCCTTTCAGGCAGGTACAGATTGTTAGACCAAAAGTGCAATTAACTCAATGGACAAAATTTTTACAAAAATTGGCCATTACACATGGAGCGATTTGTCGCTGTAACATATCGCCGCAACGTGTTGCTGTAACTTGTCGCCTAGTGTGAACTTCTTGCATTGAAAAACTATTCTTAAAAGATTTAAGAAAATGAATACGTTAATAATGAAAACCAGTGGCCAAGGTATGTGCAACTGAAGATTCATCAGCTAAGTACTGATCCTGGAACTTGATCTTGGAGGCCTGAAACTGTTCTTTGGAGGAGTTTAATGAATGCGAGGCCATTTTTGTCAAAAGAGTGGTAAGAAAGGACAGTGGGTAAATGTCAGTGATGACCTGAAGGGATGCATCCGGGTGTTTGTGATGTCCGTGGAAGGCATGTTGTTTAAGCTTTTCTGCCAGTTTTGGAACCAAATCTGGGAGTGAAACTTGAACGTTAGTAATTGAATCATAGAAGATGTAACTAATCTCTTCTAACAACAAAATGTGTTAATAGGTTACCCAAAATGCAAAATACATAAAATAACCTCATGTTGTTTGGAATAACAGAAATCAGTTTCTGCCATGTGATAGTAGTATAACTGCACAATAGTAATTGGACAAATCATTAAAGCATTACTGAAGAAGAAGAATGCTGTGTCAAATTTGAGTGCTCAGCAAATGCTCCTCCACATGTTTGGCATTGAAAAGGCTTTTCACCTGTGCCTTCGAATGTTTCCTTTTAGGATCCAGACACGGCTGAAGCCTTTCCCACATAATCCACACTTAAATGGCCTCATGTGTATTTCAAAATGGACTTTTAGCAGTAAAGGACAGTTGAAGGCCTTCCTACAAACTGTGCAATTGTAGCAGTGCGCAAACCTGTTGTTGTGCTTGAGAAGCTACTCCACTGCTCTCACGGAACTTTCTTGTTGGCATTCTTGGGTAGAGGCTTTTTTACCGTGCATGGGTTGTCTTTAATCATCACTTGTGGATTATCTTTAATCATTGCTTCGTGTGGGACTAAAAAGCAGTAGAAAAGTGTCTGTATTCAATTACAAAGTTAAGAAGCTCAATGTTCTTATTGCAGCGAAATGGGGATTCTGCCAGAAAAACAATGTGCTGCTGTATAAAGTGGCTGCCTTTCAGACAGGTACAGATTTGTTAGACCAAAAATGCAATTAACTCAATGGACAAAATTTTTTGCAAAAATTGGCCATTACACATGGAGCGATTTGTCGCTGTGACATATCGCTGCAACGTGTTGCTGCAACTTGTTGCCTAGTGTGAACTTCTTGCATTGAAAAACTATTCTTAAAAGAATTAAGAAAATGAATATGTTAATGAAAACCAGTGGCCAAGGTATGTGCAACTGAAGATTCATCGGCTGAGTACTGATCTTGTAAGACTTTGTAAAGGGATAGGGAGTAATTATCCTGAACTTGTTTGAGATTGCAGTATTATGTGAATAATAAATACCAATCTCATTACATGGAAATCCCCAAGGGTCTTTCCCGATGTATTTATCACATCAAATGAGTATAGATAACAGTATCCATGAGCCTGTTTTCATCCTTGATCCAGCAGTGACGTCTTCTCTTTCTTCCCAAGTTCTACGGGATAACAAGCCCAAGTGGCTTTTAGGTTGAACGATAGGAAGAACTTGCTGGTTTTCACGTGTTGATGCTGGTCCACGTGTTGAACATTGATATGTTAGCTTGCTCTTCAGTCAGAATAAGATCGCCGGTTTCAAAAGCCACAGCCATGATGCTGTGTTTGTAGAGGTTATTATAGGTTACCCAAAATGCAAAATACAAGCAATAACATGTTGCTTAGAATGATAAAAATCAGTTTCTGCCATGTGATAGTAGTATTACTGTGAAATAGTAACTCAGGTCAAATCATGAACGTATTTCAGAAGAGAATGCAAAATAACTAGAACCTATTAAGAGTTGCATAGGCTACCAGTAAAAGAAATGAAGCAAAAATTGACTCACGAAGGTGGTACTTGATTTTGTATTCCATATGATATCAGTTAAAGAAGGTGTGCAGTACATGAAATAAAGCAAGGTCTATGATAATTGTAAATAAACTTTAAGTACAGAAAGTTCCAAAGCTCTGAGCAAAAGGAACAAAACAAATATTTCATCTGAAACTCTCTAATTTCATCAGTGTTGTGATGGGGTAAATAAACTGGAAAAGTGAGTGTCCTGATGTTGAAATCAATGTGGCGGAAACAAATTTTTATTGTCGTGTGGTGGCAGCGAAATGGGCTGATAGGTTACCCAAAATGTGAAATACACCAAATGACATCATGTCACGTAGAATAATAAAAACCTTTTTGTAGGCCAGGATACCATTTGAATAATTATTATTTGTATACTGATAACAACAGTTCAGTTACAGAGCCAGAAGACAATTCAAAGTAACGAGAACCTATTAAGAGTTGCATAGTGTGAAAACAGGTTTTGCCTTTACAAAGGGTAAACTGAGGGACGGGGAAAAACTCTAAAACTCTCTGGGAAATGCCATTTCCTGGGGACACTTGCTGGCTGAGGGAAGGCATTGCCTGATTTCATACCGTGGGAGCCTGGCACTAGTTATCCGTTTTGCAGGACGGAAGTGAAAAAAGATGGCGGGAAATGTGAAAGAAGACTCGCCCAAAATGGCTTTTGCAGCAGTAAAAAAAGTCATAAATGATGATTGCCTTGAATCGCTCAACACAAAAAACTTGGGAGAACTTTGTAATAGTCTTAAACTTAAAGCTTCCGGGACTAAAAGTGAATTGTTACAAAGATTGCTACCATTTAAAGATGACCCGGCTTTGCTCGACAACAGAGTGAAGAACATCTCTATGAAGTACAGCTTTACGACAGCCCTATCGAGACAGGAGATCCCACCACCAACAGCTGGATGGAAATGCAATACTTCTCTCTTTCCCAAGATTTCAAGAGACGTTATCAAGACATATCAGTCTAATAAACGACAGGGAATGATAGGACAATTTCGCAAAGCTCATCGAATGTTTTCTTCAAGATGAATGAAAACCATCAAGGTTTTCAAAAATGGTAGCCAGTTATTTGTCAAGTCAAGCATATTGAAAAGCTTTTCTTCTGAAGTTACACGAACTGCAACTGTCTTGTTCATTGACAATGTTCCCAAGAAAGGTTTTTGCGAATGTGCTGTCGGAATGTGTGGTCTCTGTTGTCATGTTATCGTTATACTGCTACAGTTAGAACAGTTCACAACACATAAAAAGCTGTTTTTGTCTTTGACCTGTACAGAGAAGCTTCAAAAGTGGCATCGACCGAATTTAAAGAAAGGGAAAGAGGTAAAAGCTAACTTGAAGGCTGCTGCTCATATCAGACTGAAATATTTTAGAAATGCCAAATCAGCAAGACATGTAAATCAAAGAACAAAGAAGAAAGTTGTAGCTAGAGGTGTAAGTGATGAAAACAGTGACTGGCTGAAACGAGATATTTCCTCCATGAGCTCTCAAGTAGTAGATGGCCTGTCTAAATGCAGAATCAATGTATCAAATCATTTCCAGCAAACCTGGAACAAAACTCCAAAACACCTTCTGAGTGTGAGGATAAATGGCACTCTTCATTGATAGCCAATTCTGACAACTTCAACCAAGATAATTGCACAGTGGGACAGCCTACTTCAGAATGTCAAGAGCAACCATTTTGTGCAGATAAAACTCAAGTTGTGGGTTTTTCAGACATTCATCAGACACAAACTATGGAGCAAGTCCTGATGGTATTTCAGAAGCATTTCTTGTTGAGGTCAAGACAAGAGCAGAAAAAATATAAAATATATTTTTCATACCCAGAAATGACCTGCTTATAGATGTCTTAAAAGAAATAACTCATCATATTTTACATCACAAAATTGTAAGTAAGTGGGATTATGAAGAGAATAACCATCTCTCTGAACTTGGAAAGAACTTATTAAATACTGTTCCTAGCTTTGACACATTACGTCAATTCCGTAAGTGGGTAAACCAAATGACAAAGCATATAAAGAAGGTAGTCTTTGTTAAAACATAGTCATGTAATATCAACAGAGTTTTTTGGAACTAGTTGTAGTTGTTTTATTTTGGTCCAACTGGTTTTTTTAACATATTAACAATATGTGCAAATATTTGGAAACAGCAACCAAGTAAATCAATTCTTGAGCTTGGCCAAGTTTTGCTTAGAATTTGCCAATCTCTGATTCTTCCTATGTAGTTTTCAATGTAGATCCTTAATGTTGCAATGTCAAAGTTCTTTACTACCTCAGTCTCATCAAATTGATGAGAAAATTTCATTGGAGGTCTATTGTGTAACAGGCCTTTCTCATGACAAATATCAGTGATATTAAAGCCCTTATCAGTCATAACTGTCTTCCCTTTTGTAACTGTATCTAGCACACATGATTGCTCTGTTATGTCAGCATCACTAATGCTGCCAGGAAATGCATCGGTACATTTGAGTAAAAAACCAGGAGGAAGGGTCCACAAACATATCTTCCCTGTAGTGTGGTTCTTGTAGTTCGAGAATGTAATATTATTAATATCAAAGTTCTCTGATTGGGAGATCCAAATTTCAGTTGCATCCCCTATGAGAGCAGTATCACCATATCCTGACTCCATAAAACTTTTTGGCATATAGTCATTCAAAAATCCAGGTAATGGGGTCAGGTCAATAGACTCAAAAATGGTGCTCAGGAATACACACCATCCTACAAAAATTCTACTCATAGTTGAGATACTTGAACCAGTCATCCATGCAATAACACCAAGGTCCAATGCATGTCTACAAATTGTCAAGAAACTGATAAGTTCTGTCTTTGTGTCCAGCTTTCTAAGATGGGACGAGTCGTCATTGTTACAATCAGGATAAACAATTGTGTGCAAGAAAGGCTCCAAACATTCATATAGACAATCTAATTCGGAAAGTGTTAATCCTGTCATATAGTAAATTCTATCTGGGTATCTCATGAGTGCTTCATAACTAAAAGTTTGGCCTTCGAGTGCTTTCTTCATTGCATTGAGTTGCTGACTGTTGTTCGCAGCATTTTTTTCAAGTTCTGTTTGAGTCTTTGACAGCTGTTGCTGTAAATCTTCAATCAAAGCCTTTTTTCCATTTAGTTCTCTCGTCAAACTTTCCACTTGACTTTTAAGCTTCTGATTTTCTTTTTCTACGTTCGCAGCTGAAACCCGTCGCTTTTTAACACGCGGTACGGGAGTTTCACTCCTGTCTTTCGGGGGTTTCCTTGGAGTACTCCTCACGGTATTGGCATTCGACGAAGTAAGAACCGTTTTTGTACAGTCAATTTTCCTTTTCAATTCCCTAGATGGTTTTTGGGAGTACTCTTTTTCCAGATTAGCAGCATATTCTTTTGTACAAATTATGTCTGGCAATTGATTCTTGTTCTCTCGTTTCCCTGAGCTCCAATGGGCGCTGCATATAACATGTTTTCTCCAGTTAATATTTTCGTTCATAAGAACTTTCCTATATCCTTTTTGAAGCTCAGGATCGCTGGGCAAAGTGTAGTACGTTATTCCTTTAGTTCTGTAATTATTCGTACACAAAGAACTGGCACAATTCCAATGCCAAGTTTTCGTGTAAGTCGCCATCTCTACGCCATTAAACTGAAGTGCACTTCCGTCCGGCAAAACCGATAACTAGTGCCAGGCTCCCACGGTATGAAATCAGGCAATGGAATCTCTTATGCCTGCTGAATACCCTTGAGACAATGATCACAACAGAACTTGGCTCCAAGCATGTTCAGTCACAACATTACCAAAGAAAATCTTACAAAACACTGGTATATAATCGAAGGTGATGATGCGGTGCAGATTAGGTCACATACTAGCGAGGTAATATTGTCCTTTATCTATTACTGAATTGTTAATAACTTATAAATAGCCTGTAATCCCAGTCCCTCTGAAACAAATGTAATTTTATTTTTAGTTGTAACTTATGTAAGCACATTGTAATTCATAGTTTTTATGCCACCATGTTATTTTAATAAACCATTATTATTATTATTATTATTATTATTATTAAATTACAGAACACAACAATAATTTTAAAGGACTATCAGTGGAAACCAAAGCTTGTTTTAAAACATTAATTACTTCCAAAACCTAGACAGGTGGATAACGGCTTCTTACAGGTTGATCGCAGCTTTAAGACTAAATACAATTATGACTTGACAAATAAGTTTACGCTCAATAAATCAACAGGTTGTTTATGGCTTAAAGAAGTTAAGACTAAAGAATAAATGATTTCTACATTGGCTTTTCATATTTTTACCAGCGAAAGCAAAATAACTGAATAACAATAAATCCTCTCTTCATGTACCAGAAAAATTAAGAAAATGCACAGCAAATTAAAATATTGCAACTAACGTTTATGTTGAAATTTTATATTTGATTTTCTGGTTTTTTTGAAATTTTGTATTTGTTTTTGTGCCTGAATCGCGGCATTAACCAACTAGCTGAGATATACTGGCCTCGGGGGTACAATGAAAAGCAAGAAAGACATGAAAGTTGAAAAAGTAAAAGCCGAATTACATTAATAAACTAAAAACATAGAGTAAATAAGTCGAGGAAAATGTCATGAACAGAATATTAATAAAAAAGTAATTGCAACGTATAAAATTACATAGAATGTCACAGTTCTCTACAGAACAACCCAGTTCTGTGAAAGAGAGAAGGATAAAGATGGTGCGCCGCGGCCACAATCTTGGGTGCTCGGGAACAATATTGTAGGTATAAATAATAAGCAAAGTTCTCGTGGTTGTTGGTTAGAAGGTCGTAGATTGCTAAGAGAAAGTCCAAGGAAAAGTATGATTCTTGTAAGGTCAGGAGAGCATAAGTGGCAATCTTCCGCTCGAAATAGTCCTTTTCCAGTAAGAGGTAGGCGTCATGTCGACGACCAACAAAAAGTGGTACATCGTCCGATTGACATTAAACTTGTAAAGATAAAACTCACCTTGACGATAGCTGAATCCTTGTTTAACGATTTCGTAGTCTAAGCTATCCTGAAACGTGAGGTCTGTCAAATGAGGTAACGCCTTAGTTGAATTAAAATCCCAGGTAAACTGGGACTTGGATTGTGTATACATCTCGCAGTGGTCGTATTTGTTAATATGATTGGCCCTCCATAAGGACAGGATCGCGGACTCCGTTTCGGCGGGAACAGCGTAGAAATCAGTGCTGGTTTCAAGAATTGCTTCTTTAGCCATGTTCACGATAAAGTGAATAAAACCGTTGAGAACTTTTAAACAATCGTATGTAAATTCGTGCAAGTTGAAATTTTTTGATCCACCGCTTGGAGCGCGTCCTATGTTAATTTGCGCAACATTCAGTCTTTCATCCACTGCGCCTTTACGTCCACCCATTGTGTGAATGCATGAATGGCTGCATGGGCAGCTCTATGGGTGGCTGCATGAATGGCTGCATGAATGGCTGCATGGGCAGCTGTATGGGCGGCTGCATGAATGGCTGCATGGGCGGCTGCATGAATGGCTGCATGGGCGGCTGTATGAATGGCTGAATGGGCTACATGGGCGCAACATTCAGTCTTTCATCCACTGCGCCTTTACGTCCACCTATTGTGTGAATGCATGAATGGCTGCATGGGCAGCTGCATGAATGGCTACATGAGCAGCTGCATGGTGGGCAGCTGCATGGGCATGTTTAATATGCTGACATCAATGGTAGGTGTCTGCAAGCTTTTTCACCATTTGTTAAGTTGAGCCCGCATTGCTTTAATTTTCTCGTCACAATCCAATTTCTTTTGCAATTCGTTCTGCATTTGCTCCTTTCTAAGGTGACTGTACAGTCCCAATGGGAAGCGTTTCTTTGAATGTGCCCTAAAAGAGCATTGGTTTTTTTCAGTTAAACGAGGACAAAGTGTGGGAATAAATATACAGACATATCAAGCAGATGTCAAACTAAAATCGTATGGTTTTCGATTTTCAAATAAACTTCGACAAACAAAGAAAACTGCAAAGGAAAACCTCACCTTGGGGACTCTTCAGGATCGTCAAGTTCGGTATTTTCTTCTCCAATCATGCTCTAATTGTTTACCGCTACTACAACCAATATGGCTTCATGACACACCATTGGAAAGCTTGTGAGCCGAACAAGTTGAAAATGCCCGCCTGTAAGCTGTATTTGGTACCAGGCCCCAGAAAAACTGCCTTTTTGCAGCCCCCCTTGAAATGGCCAGCACACCCAGAGCCCTTTGTGCTTGAAATTTTTTCCCAAATTCTGATGAAACATTTAGGGGGTGGTTTGGTCCCTACATGAATTCACCCTCCATATTGTTTGACTGAATGATCGACTGCACATTTTGGTTTTTAACTTTCGAACATTTCTTTCTCTAATGCTTTCATGTGTGTTTTTCCGTGCATGGTTTCGGTTTTAAGGGATTAAGTGAAAATGTTGCTTCCGATTAAGTGGCCATCTTGTTTTCCATTCAGGGGATTAAGAACCATCTTGGTATTGTTTAGGTAATGAACCCGGGAATGTTTGACTGCACGTTCTTCCTAGCTCCTTTGTTTGTCCTTTTCCCAAGTCAATAACGTTTCACTCAGTTAATAACTTTGACAATGCTGATTTCTTCTCGTCACTGATTTTGTGCTAAATCTTCTTCGGTGATATTGGGGAACGATAAAAACTCGGCAAACGGAATATTTCTGTAGACTTGTTCAAAATTGTATAATGTTCTGACAGGATTAAATTCGCGATAATTCATAAAATTTATGAAATCGTCTATTAATAATCTTAGAGTTCCCAAACGAATATTGCGATGGCATTCAACGTTGTTAAAGACCCAATCTGTGTAGGGGCACAGAGGAAGACATCTAAGATCACGCAGCGTTTGTCTACAAGAAGAAAACACAACATCATTACTTCTCATAGAGGCTACCGTGCGCGAACATGGCAAAACAAATTCAAATATCGCCAACTAGAAGCGTAATTCTAGACAACGTTTGATTCTAAACGAGCCACCGTGTGGTTCGGAAACACAAAACTAATTCAACTTGAATTCTTTCATGACCTACCGGAATTTCTTTTCGTATTCTTTTTTACTTTCGTGTCTTGCCTCTTCAAATTCACGTGCTTCGAGCTTGATTCGCACACTGTGGCAAGGTGGCAGGTTTTCCCGGGCGGCTTCACCTGGATTAGGAACGGCCAACAGGCCTAATGCTTCTAATTTATCCGGAGATCTGGACTCTCTGGGCTCTCTGTGAAGTGGTGGTAGAGGTCTTAAGGGTGAGAATGTCATCTTTGGAAGCAACTGACGTAGAAACACAATTTAGACCTGCACACAACTTTCACTAACACCGTTAAGTGAAATTTCATTGTAGCGTTCTTCCTATACATCTAGCACACTTTTACTCATTCACTGGTTTATTTTGCTTTCCCTTGGGTCCTCCATCTTTCTGATTTGTTCGCCTTGTTCCATGTGCTTCCAACACACCCTAAAATTTAAATACAGCACTTGTAGTCTATTGTTTTACACCATTTCGCAATCTGACTGTAAGCAACTACTATCTGTCGCACCTTCAGAACGGAGAAACATCGTGATGTGATCGGGAAGACATCGACGGAATCATTGTTATAGATAATAAGATGCAAAGAGAGATTATATTTGTGGTTGAGTTTGAAAATGAAAAGTTGTGGGACAGATAAAATGTCCTTGAAGGTGCGCATGTGCCATGACTAAAAACGTTTTAAAATGTTGTTCGTGGTTCGCGGGGTTTTGAACAAGCAACCTTAGAATCTATATAGTTTAGACTTATCTGCACGCTATAGTACCTACACTACCGCGAACCCCTTGTAAAAAGATTCACAAAATTGGCTATTGAATTTTATTCACAAGTGGTGGCTCCTTAAGGAGCCGGTTTTTTTATGGTTCATTCCTTTAATAAGGAAACGCGGTGACGATATTAAACTGATCAGCGTCGCAACGTCGATAGGTATAAAAAGTACCAATATGTTTGGTAAACTGTTCAGCTTCGATTGAGTATCCGATGATCCGATCGACATTAAACTTGTAAAGATAAAACTCGCCATGACGATAGTTGAATCCTTCTTTAACGATTTCGTAATCTGAGCTATCCTGAAACGTGAGCTCTGTCAAATGAAGTAACGCCTTGGTTAAATTAAAATGCCGCGTAAACTGGGACTCGGAATGTGTATACATCTCGCAGTGGTGGTATTTGTTAATGTGATTGGCACTCCATAAGGTCTGGATCGTGGACTCCGTTTCGGCGGGAACACTGTAGAAATCTGTTGCCCTTGGATTTTTTATTCGTGATAAACTGCACGTTTTTCAATATTCATTGTAGCTGTTTTTCCCGCTTCAAGCAAACACACTTATTTTCCTGCTTTTCCCCACACCATTTATTTCATGTTGTTTAGGTACAGGAACAGGAACAGGAATTCTTTGGTGGCATTCAGGTCGTACTTCCCAGGATTGAAAAGCAACACTGGCAGTTCTTGTATATAGGTGTTCAATTTTTCTTCCAATTGACAAAGGACTTTGTTGTCACTGGTTTGTTCTTGTCCAAACAAGACGCTGTTGTCTTTGTTCTTGCCTTGTGTCTCTATCGAGGTCTACATGGATTCTTCTATAAAAGGACATGTCTTCCTGTCCTTCTGTAGCATCATTGACAAGAAATATTTTAAGAAATAGTGGCCAGTCCAAATCTCTTATCATTCTAAGATTCATAAGGGTGTTTCTAAGAGCAAACAACATATAACTTTAGTACTTAAACAGGAAAGATTAAACAAGCGTCTCGGTAAAAATAACTTTTATTTATTACACTTTACAATTTTTACACATTCGAAGCCTCCAACAAAGCAGCCTCCATCCAGGCTGAGAGACTGATATACTTGCGAACAAAAATCCACTTAATCCCAGTTAGCGTCTTTCTATAATTGCAAACCCAACATTACTGTAAGGGGCCAGTGAACTTTTTTCAGCAAGCGAATTGATTTTAGCGTTGTTCTACAATTAGAAAAACACTTTCATTCCCACTAATTTCGCAAAATCTTCTAGATTTTTTAGCGTCTTTCTATTAAAAAACGGTCACTTCGTTTGATTGTGAAAGGACGACCACGTGGCTGGGAAACAAACTCAGCGTTCTGAGAAGTGACACTTCGTTTTAGCGTCGTTCCTATACATCCAACACACCTTTACTCGATCATTGGCTTACTCCATTTCCCCTGGGTCTTTCTCTGTTTTGATTTGTTCCCCTTCAATCTTACTGTAAGCACGTTTTCTTCCGAAACTCGCATTTTTACTTTATTTTCCTCTTTCTAATACTCACTTTCTTCCTTCCGTGACTTTTTCCCCTTGATTTTATCTGTAAGCCCGGAAACCCGGCTGTCGTGACTACTTCACTTGACTGATTGTTGAATATTTAATTACCTTTCTCTTTACAACTTTCCCTTTTCTCTCCGCTTCCTCTCCGCTCTCCTATTTCCTCTCAAAACCTTGCAACCACTTTATAAAAATGTTATACTAGCCTCTGCGAACCTTGTTTTTCTCACTCTTTATTACTGCGCATGGGTTCTGGTTGGCGCCTGCGCACTGTGCATGGGCACTTTTTCTCTCCCACGTCCGACTTGACTTCTTCGTTTACACACATAAGTTCACGTTTCACTATCGTATAATAACAACTCAAATGTCCTTTCTTTATGCTCCGACAACTGCCGAACCTCTACAATGACTTCCGATGATCTCCGACGACTTCCGACTTCCGACTTCCGATGATCTCTGATTATCCACAACCAATCAGAGGGCTCCAAAGACAATAACCTCATTTGCATCACGGTAGGGACCCATAAACCCCTAATACTGCTCTGGCCTTCGAACACCGCATCATAAAGTGTGTTGCCATCATTTATGCAGTTCACAACTGCCGAACTCCACTCCACAGGCAAGACAATGGAGCTGATATTTGGGAACATGTTTCTTAAAAAATAGTTACCAACAAAAATCGCAATGAGGGAACATGCATTGCTCCCATTTCTCCCTCCTAAGCAGGACTGACTATTGTTGAAGGGAAACAAAAATTCTGTAAAAGAGAACCCATATGGTTTACTCCGCCCTTCAACATGAACTGCCACATCACTTCGAGGCAAGACTAGAGTGGTTTGTACAATGACAGACTCATCTCTATAGCTTTTGGCAGAAGCTGTCGCACAATCAACCTCTGTTTTGGCCTGGATGCGTGCCACTCCACTTCCATAGATGATTGCAGATAGCTGTCCCCAGGCTCCAAACTTCAGTTTGCTGAAGAAGGACTCGATCCCACTGCCATTAATTCTAATTGGGGCAATGAAATAGCCTTCTTCAGCAGGGACATGATAGACGAACGACTCGCTGTAGTGGAGAAATGAGCTGACCATGATCTGAAGCAGATCCCATGTCTAAACAAAATGAACAAAACCAAAATTTATAATGACACAATATAAGGTGTGGAATTGAAGATTTGAAATGACTCTAGTCTGTTGCCAAATTCTCCTTTTGATAAACAGTCATTCAAAAAGTATGTTGGAAGGAGGACGTTGCGGTTTATCAGTGGTCACTTGGGTATTTATTCTGGGCACCCTTTAATTTTCCAAAAGAATAAAATGAAATATTCATGTCAATGGGAAAAATGTACTTATAAAGGCATGAACAGTGGCCACATTTTAGCTGGGAGTAAATAGCCGACAGGTCAAGTGTTTTAACTTCACTTATCACAATTGAAAAATAATTCAAATAATTATTAATAAATTCCTATAATACCTGCCAAGCCAGGAAATTCTTTTGTCTGGACTTCACTGAATTGTCCCTGTAAACTAAACAGAGCGAAAAGTATGAATAATATAGTAACAATATAACAATGTTGGCTGATAAAATTAATGCACAAACATTATAGCTGAGAAAGAAAGCATTCTGTTTTGCATTAATCAGAATACTCATTAAAGCGGATATCTATCGCATTTTATCGAAAACAAATAATTCTTTACAATTAGCGAAAATTCTTTTGCTGAATTATGCTAATGCAAAAATAAAAAATCTTTCTTTATTCACTTAAAAGATTGTTAAAAGTTTATTGGGATTATCAAATGATCTTATTTATGTAAAAATCTTTATTGACCACTTGAAAATTAAAATGATATGTTAGTTTTTTCTTTTCTGCAATGATAACAGTCATACAGTATATAGTATATAGTTTCTTTGAAAGAACCATGAAACTCTAATGAGAAATGACATTTAGCACAGCTTGCGGTCAGTCTACTTATTTTGTGACTTCTCTTGTGTTCTGTATAATATGACACATATAGTAGCAACACTTTGCACTCTGTTTAACAGGTAGACTTTTATAGACCAAAATTTAGATTTACCTCTCTCTTTGTGCTTTTGAAACAAATCCGCAAAAAACTGAAAGTCATCTTTCATGTTCTCTATCACAGGGGAGTTCATTCCTTTTACTCTTTGTCTGCTGAGAATTCCCCTTTCAAAAATATGGTTACGTGCCTCCAGGTAATCGGCAGTCTTCTTAACGGGGGTGGCATCAGGTGGCATAGGTTGAGATTCAGAATAACCTCTTAAGGCGCTTATCATGTACTTTTGCTGAAAGCAAAAGTAATAAATACAGCAAAGACATGTTTCCAGGGTCTACTTGGAGCAAATTTAGTTTTCCAATACCCTCCGGTTCATATCTGAGTCAATGGTACAGCTGTAGATTCAATCTTTCAGGAATTAAACATTATTATTTGGTTTCTAACACAGAATACTTTTAAAGATCATGAATGCTTTGAGTAAATTCTTCAGGCTGAGATACTACAAGTGCAGGAACAGTGTAACGTAACAAGTTACATTACACGAAACCACCTAACTTAAAGTTATTGTTACCGGCATGATCTTGGCTGGTAGGACGTTAAGGCGGGTCCACACATCACGATACACATTTTTGTACTTAAGATTGGGGACTTTTGGAACACAATCCTGTTCCCTTCTAGCTTTGTCGCGGTGGTACTGGTCTTCGATAGCTTTCCAGCCCAAAGGGGTATCATCAATTTCAAAGGCTTTGGTGCCTTTGGCTCTTAAGCTATACAATGCTGCAATCTGGTTTTTCAGCTGAAGATAGAAAATAAAGGAACTCTGTCCCATTGGTGCTAAACAGTTTGTACTGCATAGTAAATTAATGGCTGAAATGTACCCTTCAATTTTGTTAATTAACATGAGGGAAATTTGTTATACTGGTAATATTTTGCATAACCAAATGTTTAAGATTTTTAACCATAGGACTCATAATACTTTCATTTTACAATATTATGAGCCAACGATTCAAATTTTGTAGTGGGGGCTGGGTGATTTCACGGATTGGAAAAACATTCTTGGACAGAGTGCGTTAACACCAAAAATAATTTAGTCATATATTAACACCTAATTTAAATACTCGACTGACAATTTTTAACAATTAACCTCTTTTGAAGAGAGGGTGAGGGAGACAGCCAATATATATTCATTTTGTAAAAGCGCTGAGATTCCTTGTTTATGTGAAATTCTTACAAAAGCAGTATATGTAAGACTTGAATAATATATGTAAGCAACATAAACCAACCATAAAAAATATTATTTAAAATATACATGCAGATGGAATTTTCCCTTTGGGCGACGTGCTGTGCGCCAGCGAGGATATGGCTTGCGGTTATTTATTTTCAAAATGGCGAACAACAAAGTCGATCTGGGTCAGATAAGAAGCGAAGAAATCGTGCACTGTAGATTCATAAAGATCCCATTGGGCTAATTAATCGTGCTAAGCGACAGGTATAGACATTGTTCAAAGCAAGACTTTAAATAAGTAGTTCATTTATTCACACG
>OZ037775.1:25650493-25667993 GCA_964035525.1 Porites cylindrica
GGGTCGTTTTCAAGTACTCCACCGATGCATTGGTTTGGTATTCAAACAGTACCTCTCCTTTTCCCCGCAGTTCTCATGGGTCTGCCAGAAAGGGAGATGAAGACAAAATGAGCGATGACACGTTTTTGTAAGCATATAAGTAATGCGGAATAGACTGAGTGGAGTATATGTCAGGCTGTT
Source organism: Porites cylindrica (assembly GCA_964035525.1). Lineage (NCBI taxonomy): Eukaryota > Metazoa > Cnidaria > Anthozoa > Scleractinia > Poritidae > Porites > Porites cylindrica. The sequence continues at coordinate 25,650,674 of OZ037775.1, forward strand.
TGTAATTATAAGTTGTCCTAACATTATGCACTCAGCCGATTTGTAGTTACTTGCATCGCCTTTTATATATATATATAGTTTAGTTATTGGGCCATTCCTTTTAATATCTGCACCCCCCCCCACCCTCCCTATTGAGGGGTTTTTGTCTCTACTCCCTCGGAAATAACAGTTGAGGACCCCCTCTGATTTTAAAGATCAAAGTGCTGACACATACCCCCCTTCAGAAAAAACAAAAAGATCAAAGTTACCAACATGGCTACTCCTTCAGAAATTACTGCTAAAGGCCCCCTCCCTCCCCCTAGGATTTCCTTGACCCTCAATAGTGGGGGGGGGGGGGGGGTGCTGATATAAAATGGAATGGCCCATTGCAGTTAATTCTTATATAATTTGTAGGTAATGACATCTACAGTATATGCCAATAAATTGTTGTTGTTGTTAATTGTCCTCCACTCAGGAGGAGCAGTTGCCAATGAATCCTATCAAAATGCCATAGACATACTTTTTCAGTATTAGCAACAATGTTTGAATGCCGAGCGTTTTGATATTGAGTCCCACCATGTTTGATTCCTTATGTTAGGACCAATTGTAAACAAAACCACACAACAGGAGGGTGATCAAACTGGATTTTATATTCTAACACTATCTTAAAGTTCCTTACTGCTGCTAATGTAATATAATTTAATATAATATGATATGATATAATATATTATATTGTATGGTATGATATAAACTATGTAATGTAATATAATATATAATCTCAAGTCAGCAGTGTTTTTGAGTCCAACTGTGTACAGATTTAACATTAATTACAAAAGCTGTGGAGCAATCCTTCCGTCCTTTACACTTTGCTCAATAAATTTCATGATTGGGTCTCCACAGACACAGCACTTAGCATCCTCACGACATGCCTTTAACAGACCACAATAGCAATAAGATAGATCATTGAATACCCTCTCTGGGATGTAGGCTACATTTTTGCATGCAGCTTCTGGCTGCTGAAAACCTTGCTGAGGTAGCCAAATCAGCATCACATATTCATGTCTAAATATTTCAACCCATCTGTTTTGATATGTTGTATTTTCACCTAATTTTTTAAGAAAAATATGCTTCGCTTCTCGTCCTTCCATGGTTACCAACCCCAACCCCTGGCCATACTTTTCAAGCACTTGACGACAATGAGCCGGGACAATGTGACCCAATGTCCAGACAGTAGGATTTACAGAACTTGGCAACAACAATGAATTTACTTTAAAATACTCATGACAGGCAATAGAAAGCTGATCAATGTGGTCTGATGTTATCTCAAATCTACTAAAGAGAGAAACACAGTCCCTTAGCCTCACACCTAAATAAGCTAAAGCAAGAACTGTTTGACGTTCTTTCCTGGAGTCTTTTTCACACCCACTTGATTAGTCTCATGAAGTTATGACAAAAACAGCAGGAATCTTTTCCGGTAAATCTATAATGCAAATCAGCTCCAGACCCTTGAGTTTCATTAAACCATTGTTTGGTCTTGTTTGCAAGGCGCCTGGCTTTTACTTCTGTTTGTAAAGCTGTAATTACTCGTGCAAAAGGGCTATCAGCTGGAACCTCTGAAAACTTTTTACAATCAGCTGGCAGCTTAGATTTTCTTATAGCTTCTGTCAAAACTGCTTTAAAGAAGTACTGCCAAGCATTCTTCTTTAGATGAAGGGGTTCCACATGAGCTTTGTCAATGTAAGAACCTAAGAGAGGCAAAAATTCCTGTCTACTACTTTGGTTGGGGAATGTAATCAGTAATTTTAGATCTCTTTGTCTTTTCAGAAATTTTTTCTAGTGCTACTCTTTTGTTAAATGCTTCAACCTTGTTGACAACATTTACTCTTTGCCTGTAACTCCATGGCTTCCACTTGTTTGAACTTTCAGTTCCAAATGTACCCTTGACATCCCTACAATCAGCTAATGAAACATTAGCAAAGGGTGAGAAATACTTAGCACTAATAGTTAATTCACCTGCCAACATGGCAAGCATCTTCATGTCATTTGGCAATTCCTCCAGCTTAAACCTATATTTCATGCCTTCAAATTCATATTCAGCTCTTTCTAACTCTGCAATTTGAGGTAGTAATGACCTCACATATTTCTTTGTAACAGGACAGCTTTCATCACAGTTGGCACCAAAAATTAGAAAGTTATCATAACTTGATGCCACCCTTCTTCCAACATTGAGGAAACTGACTAAGAAAGAGCATGCGCTCTCATTTTTGCCAAATGGGCATCCGTCGCCACCAAGAGCAATTTGAAAAGTGCCTGTTGATTCTGCAAAGCCTTTCAGACTTTCTTTTCTGTTCTGAGAAAGATAAAATTTGGCCAGCATTAGGAGGTATTGTCTCAAGTCTCTATATGCACCATTGACTTGGTTTTCAGTTTCTAAGCCCTCTAGATAGTCTGGGTCAATTTCATGAACAGTCCCAATGTCAATCTTTTTTAACTGTTCTACAAGGTTACTATAAGTTAGAAGCTTTGGAACCTTACAGCCTTTACAAATTGAAACACTTGTTCTTTTCCCTGGTTTGCCTTCATTTGATTTCATTGAAAGCACCAGTCTTACACTTTTGTACTTTCGTTTCCCCATTACACCACTTGCATAATATGTTGCAATACTTCGAACAATGTTGTCATCTGACTTTTCAAATTCTAACACACTCTTCTTATACTCTTTACAAACTATTCTATTGGTCAACTGCTTGTTCTCTGTCACATATTTTGTTAACTTATCTAACTTGCATCTCTTTTGCAGAGTGTCAAACATTCCCTCGAAACAGGCTGAGGAATGTTCATTTGAGCTCCCATGAATTTTGGCAGCAGCTTCAATGGTTTCATGCCTCCTTTTTCTTGCGGTCCTTGGTCCCAGTGTTGATTCTCCATTGACAAGTGCAGTAGGGCTTCTTGTTCGTGCCTGAGATACCTGTCCCTGTGACTAAAATATTGCTAAATTAGACACTGGGTAGTAACGCAATTGTTTAAATTAGATGTGGTTGGATGATAACAAAATAGATATTTAGCCAAATCTTACATTCAATATGTTGATGTTTACAATTTAGAGACACTGTCATTTATGAGAGTCTTTTCTGACCAAATGAACACAGGCACTCGCTCAGGTTTCTTGCATAGGTACCGGCATAGAAGCCTGACCATGGCTGTCATTCTGGCACTGGCTTTGTGTTAAGTGGCCAGTTCACCGAAATTAAACTTGCAAAATATTGTTTATTTTTATTTTTACAAAATTGAATATTTTTCTGTTCATATTATTAATAAAATTTGGCATAAAATTAAACATCATCCAACCGCTAGTCAATGTAAACCTACAGACTTAGTTGGAGGTTGTGCCCAGCAGTTTTTGCTGCATACTTACTGTTAAAACAACCATAATAAAGAATTAAGAGTGTGGTAATAATTTAGAGACACTGTCATTTATGACAGTCTTTACTAACCAAATGAACACAGGCACTCGCTCAGGTTTCTTTCATAGGTACCGGCATAGAAGCCTGACCATGGCTGTCATTCTGGCACTGGCTCTGTGTTAAGTGGTTAGTTCACCAAAATTGAACTTGCAAAATATATTTTTTTATTTTTACAAAATTGAATATTTTTCTGTTCACATTATTAATAAAATTTGGCATAAAATTAAACCTCATCCAACCACTAATCACTGCAAACCTACAGACTTAGTTGGAGGTTGCGCCCAGTAGTTTTTTGCTGCATACTTACTGGTACTGGTAAAACAACCACAATAAAGAATCAAGAGTATACTCACAGGAATATTTTCTAATTCATTTTTTATGTCTTTGAAGTGTTCCCTGACTGTGGCCAACTGAAAGCAATTATTCTACAAGTGATTTCATAAGCACTGATTGGTTAATTTTAAGTGTCATTTAGAGTTTAAACACATAAAAAGCTTGTGCGGGGGGGGGATATTAACAAGTGTTTGTGTAGAGAAGTACAGCGAGGTTTAAACAAACCATGATTACCCAGTTCATAATAAAAATAATTCTTATTAAAATAATAATAATAATAATAATACAAATAATAATAATAATAATAAACTACAATAATAATAATAACAATTGTTATTATTATTATTATTATTATTTTGAATTTCTTTACCCTGTCAAAATTGAAATTCAAGCCTCCCTACACATGAACCTCCACCACTTTCCTATAATCCTTTGTTACAATATTCTCTGATATTGAAAATAAAAATCTTCCCAAAACATTAATACTGGACAAATTTATCTCACCTTTTCTTGGGCTCGCTGGACTTTTTTGTACTCTGCCGATAGCTTGCGATTTTCATCAACAGCTTTCTCCCTTGCAACCTTGCGAGCTTTCATGAATTGAGCCACGTTAAAGCGCGTGTTCTTTGTGTGCGGCATCCTAGAAATCAACTCATAAAAAACTAAGGAAAGAAGGCAAAATTAGGAAAACAAAAATCATAGAGCTTTTGTCAAGGCTTTGAAGTTTCGGTTCGTAGCACAAATTCTCGGATAAGTAGAGAAACTTAAAAAACTATCCTAGCCAAAAATACGATAGAAACGACAAATAAACCTTACCTTTTCTTTTACTATTTCCTCTACTGTCTCTTGCTAAGCGAACATCGAAGAAACTAAGGCATATTTAGTATCAAAATGACGGGAAAACTGTGTACTTTCAGCACATTCGAGTTTTGGTGCCTTCGGACTAGCTCCAGGACCGCTCGGAGGCAGTTTTCAACAGGCGTTAACTAAGTTCCAGGCGTCTCTAAAAACCACACGGTCACAAACGCCATATTTGTGGACGCTGATTGTTCCGCTTCAGAGCACTCACCAGCCCGGCGTGAGCGTTTTTTCGTTATTATAAGCGACAGACTTCATGATGGCTCTGTTTCCATCAATGCTTTTGGTTAAATTGCAAGACAAAAACAGAGGGCGTAAATTGTCTGTTCCATGAGATTTAGGAAGTGTGGAAGCTTTCTTGTCCCCCGTACTGGTAGTCGTTGTTTCGGTGGTTGTGTGAGAAGATGGAATGATCGGGTGATCATCATACACATCTGGTACCTGTTCTACATGACCATCCACACCATACAGCACAAAAAAAGTGTTGTCTTTTAATTCACCTGAATATTTCGCAGACAGTAGAAACCCTATTTCAAACTTGATGCTTAATGTTGCATTGCTACTTGAAGTTTTGGTGAATTAAATAGTCAATGTGTGGTAATAAATCAAATGGGTTTTGTTTTGCTCATGAGTATGTTTTTCAGCCCGCAAATGATGAACTTGTAAACCCGTTTCTTCCGCTGAAAATTTAGAACGTTTAAACAGCCACTCATCCTTTTGGTACCACTCTAATGCCACCGTATAAGTTTTGTTGCGAGTTAAGGAGCTCATATCAATTCCCAGTTCCCCAGCGTAATCTCCGTGAGATGCACCATCCACAATTTTTACTCCTCTTAACAAAGTCACACTCAGAGTCCTGGGTTTCCAATAATGGGGAGATACAGGCAGATCTACAAACTTATCGTTCAAGGCGAGTCCAAGATCCATATTCCATAATGTAAGGTTAGTCATCCAGGGTTTGAACACATTGAAAACTGTTTTTGGGGTTCCATAGGGTCGATGAATCGCACTGTCAAAGGCTTCATTTAAATTCACAAAGCGCCAACTAAACGTGGAGCAAAGATACAGTAATCCATCTACTACATGAATGGGTTGAGTAAAAGTAAATTTTGCATTGACAGGTCGCGGGATCTGGGGCGCTTTCCATTTAGCCAAAATTTCCGGTTCAACCGGTTGAAATGCAAATGGAACGCGGGGTTCCAGAGGAAATTTTCCGGAACAGACGGACAACCTTCGGAGCTGCTCCACTTTTTCGTTGCAACCGATCGGAACGGAAACATGCCGTTCCATTTGCACGACGGCGAGATTTTTCCCGCCATTTCCAATGTCCTGTGAGCCGGCGCTCACTGACTTACCTGTAAAATTAATGTTGTTGTAAAAATGGCAGAAAGGAGAGAAGGCGAAAAAACGGTGGGGTTGCAACAAGACGCCCAAAAAGATGACGATGAAGGTACATTTAGACATTTTTAATACTATTCCTAATTGTGGCTGTAACAAGCTACTTCAGTTTAAACATTTTGTATGTTTTTTCACAGGTCTATCACACTCGATGCTTGAACGATGGGAGGACTTTCACGTAAAACTTCTTGTCAGTTTTTGGCAAAAGCAGAGGCTTGAATTCGGAAAAGGGAAAGCTACCAAAAAGGACATATTCAACAGAATTGCCAATGAGTTCAATAGTATTTCTACTGACGTGGAGGTCACGGGGGAGCAGTGTGGTCGTAAGTGGCTCAAGCTTGAAGCTTCCCACAAGAAGATAACGGACCACAACAACACCACGGGAGCCGACAAGAAAACTTGGAAATACTTCCATGAAATGGAGTCTTGTATCGGGGGAAATCCAAATGTACGACCGAAGTTCACTTAGGAGAGCAGCAGCACTGCAGACGTCCTTGCGGACGAAGACTCCGAGGAAAGTGGAGATGATGAAGACCAATGTTCCGCGGCCGAGAGCTCTAGTACAACAAAACGAAAAACCACTGGAAGTGGCTGTAAACGCCGGAAAAGGAAAAGAAAATCAAAATCTTCGGCTGCAGAGATGTTGACATTCCTTTCATCTTACGCAGAGCAACGTGAGGAGAACGAAAGAGAAAAGATGGAGTTGATGAAGGAGGCGAAGGAGGAACTAAAGAGCTTTTTTAACCAGTTACTACAAATTATGAGTAAGCGTAAATGAGATGTGCCCAGCCAAGAGAGCATTGTTAACGTCTTTAAAGTTAACTGTGTGTCTTATGGTACAGATTTTATAGAAGACTGAATTGACGCTTTAAAAGTTTGAAACCATTAATACTTTCGGAGATTTTCACGAATATTGGTGCTGGTGGTGTAATTTGCAAATAGTCTTGTGCTAATTTATCACCTTTACATGGGTATACAAGTCCGCAGTGAGGACAGTGGTATGAATAATTATAAGATATTTCTCATGTTTGATTTTTATTTTGTTTCAATGCTTCAAAATGTACATTTGAACTAATATTTCAAAAAAATCAGTTCTGTAATTTCTGCTACAAACTTGGATACATTGTACTTTGTGACAAACTATGGTATGGAAATTTTAAAAATAGTTAAACCTTAATGTCACATTAGAAGTAAAATTCTCTTTTAATACTGTATTGGTTCAATGTCTCTTGCATTTTGTCTTATTCACTTTTATAATATAACATGACCTGTACGTTTGATCATTGTAATGATACTGGACAGAAAATTCAGCTGCTGATCAGGGCTGTACAATGTTTGCATCTCAAGGTGCTAAAGGATTTTCTGCCACGTTGGACATCACGAGTTCTCGAATTATTATTATTTACACCCCCGCTATCGCCACAAAGTCAAAATCATTTTCATTCCTTAGAAACCTTTCAATTTCCTCGTCACAATTGACGAGAAAGTCGCAAATCAGAGGAACTGCAACATTGTCGTCCATTTTGTTTTGTTGCGCCTCGTCAGCGATTAACCAATGAAATGTCAAGTGTAGGACTCGAAACGAGACTCTATTCCTGGGAGGGAAAAGGCCTTTCCATTTGAACTGGAAATTTTCCGGAATGACAAACCGGAAATTTTGGCTAAATGGAAAGCGCTCCTGGTTTTACACTAGTAGTACCGTATGGAAGCTCCATGAGTAAATTCGGTCCCACTGCAAACACATTGGTAGTTGTTTCTACAACCCAACCCATTTGTTTAGCCAAGATCAAATTAATGGCTAAATAAGGCACACTTTTTCTGTTGGTACTTTCAACATTGTAATGCCGAAGCAACCAACTCGTGTAATTATCTTGAGCAGAAACATCTATTCTCCAATTATCATTACTATCTGCAAATTCATACCCCGTGGGTAATTTTTTGTTTAAATCCTGTTCCATCCACCAAAAAACTTTGGACATAAAATCAAATCCATTGGAGGCATCTTGCAAATCTGCTGTTTTAAGTTGGGACAAAAATTCTTGAGATTGACTAGATTTGAAAGCTTTGGCATATTGTTGAAATAAAATATCGGTATCACTCCCTTTGTACAGGTTGTGAATCGAGCGAATACCGAAAGGCTTGGTAGGATTTGTGTCATGATATTTCGTCAGAGAGGAACTGACATGGGATGTGACAACATTGGGAATGGGATTGGAAACGCCAGGTAAAAACACACTTGCCAAACCCACTTTCCATTTGCCCGGTAACCATAAGCTTTGAGGCAAACGGTATTGAAATTGCGTGGGTAAATTGTCTGGAAATACCTGTGTTTTTTGACTAGTCAGCGTCACATAAAACGAGTTGTCATTTGGCTGAGTCATGATGTTTAATAATGAAATGAGGTAATTTACCTCTTTTATAGTCTGCCCCAACATGTTCAAGTCCCAAGGGTGTGATTAGTGCGAGTTCGTGACATGAGTGACGTCATTGCCCAGACATGTCCAATTCCCTAAGGGATGTCAAGTGAGTATAAATCTGTGTGTTTGATGTGATTTTTCACTATGCGTCATCTGCAAGAACAACCGTTTAACATGGAAGCTCCCAAGAAGAAAGCCAGAAAAGCCAAAAATAAGACGGGAGAAGAAGTAGTTCAAACAGTTCTAAAAACTCCAGAACCTCCAATGATTGAGAATGCAGAACCTCTTACAAAAGAATGGACAGCACCCCATTACACTACAGGCGATAAATTTAGGATGCAGAAATACCTGGACCCAGAACCTCCAATGAATGTCAATGAGAATGCACAACCAGCAACACAGATCATGCTTCCTTCGTATGAGGAAATGCAGCAAGCCTGCCGAGATCTGTTCAATGGTCCGAGTTCTATGGAAACACAACCTGACCTGGCTCCCGTGCATATCATGGAAGAAGGAGGCGCTGTGTTACCAGAGGGTCAACAAGTGGAATGGTGGCCCGTAGAGGGGGAATTCGATGTACCTATTTTAGAAGAACTGGCTTTGCAAGAATACCTGATGGATGCAAGCAAGCCTTTGCATACCAACTTTGTCCTGCCTGAACAAGGACTTGCCCTTTGCTATACATGTCCCGTGTACTTTGGCAATGCAGACAGCAAGCAGACAGTGTTGAAAACCATTTGTAACAGCATTCATCCCAAAATCCATCAGGAATGGGGAACCTTTGCCTGTCAATGTGGATTAGTGCCTAGACTCAAGCTGAGTCAAACACCAAGAAATCCAAACAAAGTGTTCCTATGCTGTCCTAAGAAGAGAGAAGCCAGGTGTAATTACTTTCAATGGATTCACCAAGCACCTAAACCTGTGAAGGTCCCTAAAGCTTCTACACCCTCAGCTCTCAAGAAACGAATGCTTGAGATGGTATAAGAAAGATTACAGAAACGACCAAAAGTAGAGGCAGGAGGATTTAAATTTCCCTAAAAACACTTTGTTCTTGTTGTTGTAAAAAGTTTGTTTAAAATTAAACAATGTGATCTCAGTCAAGCGTGTGTTTATTTGTCTAACACCCTTGGGGATTCTTGCCCGATCTTGCCCAATACCCTGGGGACCTTAGGAGTCTTATAAAATTGGGGCAATCTCTGGTCAAATCACAATGTCAGTCACCATGACTTGTGAAATGAGTAGAGAAGAAGATCTTGAAATGATGAACGTAGATTTTGGCGGTCCTGACGGTCCTTTAAACACTCAATTTTTGCTTTCTATTTTTGACGAAAAGAAACTCTTCTCAAGATTTTATGGAAAAGAATTGGACAAACTGAAAGTGTATGATGCCTTAAAGAAAGACATGCATGCAGAAGTAAAAACCAAATGGGGAGAATTGAAATGTCATTGCTCACGAATTCCTATCCTTCGTCTTAGTAAGACCGCCAGAAACCTGAACAAAGTCTTTTTAACCTGTGGAACACCCGCTTTAGCTGAGACTCGCTGCAAATATTTTCAGTGGATTCACACACCACTGTTTATCGATAAGAGACCCATCCATAAACTCAAGTATGCGACAAACCTGAGCAGAGCAGAATGGAAGCAACAAGCGGAAGCAAATGTTGAAACGTGGAAACAGTGCAATGGTTGGTACAGCAAACAAGATGCCGAAACTCAAACAGAGCAGAAACAGCAACATACATGGTTTGCTGAATCAGCCAAAAAGTTTGCTGAATCAGCCAAAAAGCAGGAAGAACAAAGAAAAGCGCAAACAAAGTATCCTTGGAAGAGCACCCCTCTGCCAAACACCTTTCAGTCAAGTCCAGAGATAGCCAAGGAACTCAATAAACGAGAGCAATGGAGGGAGGCTGTTAGTATTAGTAGTGAGGGACGTCACTGGGGAACTCAAAGGATGCCGCCGCCGCCTATTGTTTTAGGCTATTGTTCTCAGTTGTCAATCAAATTAGAAATTCAAGATGGCGCTCGGAGAAGACTCGGAGATTCGTTACTTATGAGTCAGTAAAAGTGAATTAATATAGGTGGATAAAGGTCATGACTCACGCATGTGGGACAGAATTTTTGTCCTTGCGCACTACGCATGCGCAGTACCGAATCTTGTGTAAAAACGTTTTAAATCGTTTTTAAACTAGTCTTAAATGTTTAGAAGGTTTATAAGTAAAAGAAAAAAGTCTTTCCCAACCTTGCTATCATCACAAGATTAAGAAAGAACGGGCTGACCGGGAATCGAACCCGGGTCTTCTGTGTGACAAGCAGAGATACTAAACCACTGTACTATCAGCCCCTTTCCAAATTGATCACAACAAAGTAGTCAGTTTAACAATGTTTATTATTTCAATAATGGTGTGATTTTATTGTTACAGAATATGTTTCATGTTTAAAGAAGAACTGGAAAAGTTAAACGAGCAAGTGGTATACTATGACACCGATTCTGTGATTTACAGCTGCAAACCAGGAGAAGTCAAAATCCCTACGGGGGTGTTCCTTGGTCAAATGACAGTCAAACGTTTTTCTGTGAATACTGCTTTCAAGGCTTCATACGTCCTGATTTATTAAGCAAACATATGGAAACCTATCGAGGAAGGGAAAAAACAATTTGTCGCAGATTTGATTTGTTATGCTTTAACTTAAAAAATAGATAAAAATTTAAATGGGTTACAAAGTTCCTTGACATCCTTGTCTTCTGGTTTAGGTAAATGTAAACTACGTTTAAAAGTCTCTTGCAATTCTAAAAGAGCCTCAGGGTAATCGTAAATGTTTCTCATTCCAATGATGGCGGTTTTCTTCACGAGTGTGGGTAAAGCGTACTGCTCTTCTGACATCTGATCACAGGCGTAAAACATATGTTTAGTAGGATTATACCACAACCACACGTTTCGTTCCACATCGTACACATACACTACTTTGTTGAGGAGTTTACACATTTCCACGGTCCAGCCTGTTCCGCCCATGCAAACATTTTTTTCTGGTTCAGAACAGGTAAATGCTAGCACCAGGTCCGCATCTTTGACCACATGATAATTTCGGTGAATATACTGTAAACTGATGGGGTTGATTAACTGTTTCTTGAGACGAAATGCTACTTTAGTTGTGATAGGAATCGCTTCAGCTAATTGTTGATGAGTTAACGGTTTAATGGAGGCTTTTCTTGGATGACAAGGAGGTATGAGTACACGCACTGGCAAACCGTAGTGTCTTGCTAACTTTTCTGCTTCTAAATCCACTCCATTAGTGCCGCCAGAGATGATCGTGAAAGCCATGGTAGTATGTAGTGATGAGTTGAACAACGTGAGTTTTATAGAAGACCATTGACGTCACTGTCCGGACATGTTTAAATCCCATAGGACTTAGTTTTTTCTGGTGCATACACCTCGTAGTAAGAAATAGCTTTTTCAACAATATCATTCATGACCTTTTTGTGTAAGTCCAATAAACAACTGTTTAAAGTGTCCAAAGTACAATTGTCATAGATGATACCTTGTATAATCACCTCATGCATAAACTTTTTGTATCCTTGTAGTAGTGAAGGATCCATATGCTGTAAAATGTCGTCTAAACTCTTTGATGGCTCCATAGTGAATGCTTTTAGTCTGAGGGTCCATCGGATATTATATCAGGTCGTTTGTTTGCCAAGAACATGTAAAAGGCTGAGGTTTCTTTGTTCACTTGATGAAATATTTCACGGTTCAGCTCATACAAGTTACAATTGAACTGATCAAAGTTCATGTCGCTGTTCCCTAATGCCTCAATCATCAAGGCTCGTATAAATTCTTTGTAGGAAGCAAATTGACACGGCTGTATTTTTCTTAACAGATGTTGCAATTTAGTAGACGGTGTCGTAGCCCCCATGTTTTTCGGTGAGATCTTGTAGTAGCTGTTCTTGTTTGTCAATCAACATTTTCAACCTAGCTGCTTCTTCTTGGAGTGTCGCGACCTTTTCCTTGAGTTCTTTAATCTGTTGCAACAGCTGTGCGCAATAAGCGAGTGATTTACTTGCGACGTTGATCCAGTAGGTCTCACACATAATGAATGATCTGTGCTGCCAGGCTTGCTTATATGGGTTGGTCATGGTCGATTGATTCATCCAACTTAATGTATTTGCGTTGTGACTCTGTCAGCTTTTTCTTGAACAATAGGGTGACAATAGTTGGACTATCCTGATTAAAGTCGGGAATAAGATTATTCCATTCTGTCACAGTCACTTCTAAAATGTCCACCAAATAGCTCCTCAAGGAATAAAACTGAATGGGGTTACATTCAATCAGCGTTTTTTCGTTATTATAAGCGACAGATTTCATGATGGTTCTTTTTCCATCAATGCTTTTGGTTAAATTGCATGACAAAAACAGAGGGCGTAAATTGTCTGTTCCATGAGATTTAGGATGTGTGGAAGCTTTCTTGTCCCCCGTACTGGTAGTCGTTGTTTTGGTGGTTGTGTGAGAAGAAGGAATGACCGGGTGATCGTCATACACATCGGGTACCTGTTCTACATGTCCATCCACACCATACAGCACTAAAAAAGTGTTGTCTTTCAAATCACCTGAATATTTTGCAGGCAGTGGAAACCCTATTTCAAACTTGATGCTTAATGTGGCATTGCTACTTGAAGTTTTGGTGAATTGAATAGTTAAGGTGTGGTAATAAATCAAATGGGTTTTGTTTTGCTCATGAGTATGTTTTTCAACCCGCAAATGATGAACTTGTAAACCCGTTCCTTTCACTGAAAATTTAGAACGGTTAAACAGCCACTCATTCTTTTGGTATCACTCTAATGCCACCGTATAAGTTTTGTTGCGAGTTAAGGAGCTCATATCAATTCCCAGTTCCCCTGAGTAATCTCCGTGAGATACCATATCCACAATTTTTACTCCTCTTAACAAAGTCACACTCAGAGTTCTGGGTTTCCAATAATGGGGAGAGACAGGCAAGTCGATAAAGTAATCGTTCAAGGCGAGTCCAAGATCCATATTCCATAAGGAAAGGTTAGTCATCCAGGATTTGAACACATTGAACACTGTTTTTGGCATTTCATAGGGTTTATGAATTGCTTTGTCAAAGGCTTCATTTAAATTCACAAAGCGCCAACTAAACGTGGAGCAAAGATACAGCAATCCGTCTACTACATGAATGGGTTGAGTAAAAGTAAATTTTGCATTGAGACAGGTCGCGGGATCTGGTTTTACACTAGTAGTACCGTATGGAAGCTCCATGAGTAAATTCGGTCCCACTGCAAACTCATTGGTAGTTGTTTCTACAATCCAACCCATTTGTTTAGCCAAGATCAAATTAATGGCTAAATAAGCCACACTTTTTCTGTTGGTACTTTCAACATTGTAATGCCGAAGCAACCAACTCGTGTAATTATCTTGAGCAGAAACATCTATTCTCCAATTATCATTACTATCTGCAAATTCATACCCCGTGGGTAATTTTTTGTTTAAATCCTGTTCCATCCACCAAAAAACTTTGGACATAAAATCAAATCCATTGGAGGCATCTTGCAAATCTGCTGTTTTAAGTTGGGACAAAAATTCTTGAGATTGACTAGATTTGAAAGCTTTGGCATATTGTTAAAATAAAATATCGGTATCACTCCCTTTGTACAGGTTGTGAATCGAGCGAATACTGAAAGGCTTGGTAGGATTTGTGTCATGATGTTTCGTCAGAGAGGAACTGACATGGGATGTGACAACATTGGGAATGGGATTGGAAACGCCAGGTAAAAACACACTTGCCAAACCCACTTTCCATTTGCCCGGTAACCATAAGCTTTGAGGCAAACGGTATTGAAATTGCGTGGGTAAATTGTCTGGAAATTCCTGTGTTTTTTGACTAGTCAGCATCACATAAAACGAGTTGTCATTTGGCTGAGTCATGTTAAATAATGAAATGAGGTAATTTATCTCTTTTATAGTCTGCCCCAACATGCTCAAGTCTCAAGGGTGTGATTAGTGCGAGTTCGTGACAGGAGTGACGTCATTGCCCAGACATGTCCAATTCCCTAAGGTATTTTAAGTAAGTATAAATTTGTGTGTTTGATGTGATTTTGCTGTATGTGTTATCTGCAAGAACCAACGTTTGACATGGATAACTCTGTTCCTCCCAAGAAAGAAAAGAAATCCAGAAAAGCCAAAAGTAAGACGGGAGAAGAAGTGGTTCAATCAGTTTAGCAGCTGGAGGAAAAGCGGCTGCGTTAGGAGGTTTAAGTGCATTGACGAAATATTGTACTAAGAAAGCAATCCAAGTGTTAAAGAAAAAGAAGTATAAAAGGAGGAGACGCCAACCAACACAAAGAAAGAAATAAACATGGAACGTATGACGAGACAGAGTCATTTTTTAAACGATGTGTTAAAAGAAGCTAACCAAAATAAGCGGCAACAAAAATTACGGTATGCAAATGCAGATCAAATTAATGCTGTGAGTGAGTTAGTGATGAACACATTGCGGGGGAGTGTTAAACCTGGGAGAAAAACAGTGAGCCGTTTAAAACCCTATCGTCAATCTCTCCGAGTCATTGCCAACCCTCGTCAGAGTATAAAAAAGCGCAAACACTTGATCAGTACTCAAATAGGTGCGGGTGCGTGGAAAGAATTACATCGCTGTTATCACTGTGCTAAAAGGCAATATCAGTCATGAAACGTAAAGTGTTACAACGACTTCTTTGTCTATTAGACTATTTGTTGCTACTAGCACAAATGATCAAAGAGTTTCGACAAAAAGTCAAAGAGAGATGCAGACTCAAACCAATATAAAGACAAGGTTTAACGCTTATTTTCATTAGCAAGCATGGATGGCGTTTCATCCACACCGATTGAAAACTCAGTGCAATTTTTACGTTTGCGAGATAAATATAAATCTAATCTTTTAGACGATAGCCGTTTAACCAAAGCAGCCGGTTCAGCCGCTCAAAAAGAACTTTTGCTGGAGAGTCCTGCGCCGGATACATGGAAAAAACCACGTTTAAAATCAGTCAACCGAGAATTACAACAATGGGTTAAGAAAATTCGTCAACCAGGAGGAACACGAGGAATAAGTCGCGATGAAGACGACAGTGATGATGAAGGAAATTTAGCTGTTGGCCCGTTACAACAATTTATGGGAAACATTTCAAAAATCAGTAAGGCTATAAAAAGGAAACCAGAACCGGTCACCCCTCAATCAGGGTCAGCGTGGGGCTGCGTTGGATATTAAAAAATTAATTGAAAAATCAGGCAAAGAGTTTCACTGGCCAAAAATGAATTATCTTGGTCCAGGGACCCGGCTTAAGGAAAGACTGAGGAGGGGTGACCGAGGCGTCAATAGATTAGACGAATTAGCGAAAATCCATGACATCGATTATTCCAAAGCGAAAAATTTACAGGACAAGTGGAAAGCGGACGGTAAAATGATTCGTGCTATTTCAAAGCTCCCGGGCAAGAAAACCATGCAAGAACGGATTGTTAAAAAGATCATGCAAACAAAACGCAAACTTAAGCTGTAACTCTGTTTTTTATTCACTAAATAAAATGTGTTGTTACCTTTAATTTGTCTCAGTCTTTTTTAAAATGCAGTTGAATCACACACTGACTATTCGATTGAAATTGAACTAGTGTACCATCCAGTTCTTTCAGGGTAATTTGTACTTCTTCCCAATGATTGTCTCGTACCTCTTGAAAGGTTTCTTGAACGGGAGTAAACGCATAGCGCTGTCTTCCTTCAGGCGCATAATAGACTTGTCCTAAGGATTGCGTGACGGTTTCTTTGTTGGCCGTCATGTTGGCGGTCACGGTAAGCGGGCGGGGGTGAAGATTTAAGGCATCTTTAAAACATTGGTTGAGGTTAATAAAACATCAATCGGAAAGAGTACTTAACCAAAGCCAATTGCCCTGAATGTCGGTCACTTTTCCATTATTCAAAGAAGTGGGTCCTTTAGTGTGATTTGGGTAGCTATGCACCATATTGGGGCCCATGCTATCATGTTGATTGGTCTTAGGATTCATCCAGCGCAAAGATTTGGCGAACGGGTTGGAAATATAAATTAAATTACTTGTAGTGTTTGTTAAGACAAGTTCCGGGTGAACTCCTTTTTTGTCCCAGGCTAAGTTAATCCAACGCGTTGAGCTAAACTTAAAACCGTCATCGAAACTAGCATGCGCTGTTTCTTCTAGTCTATGTTTTACGGTATTGAAAAATTCTTCCCCTGTATGACATGTTCCTGCTTTCTCCCATTCACGTAAATCGGTTGCTTTCAAATAACCCTTTTGCCAGGTATCGGATTGTCCTGCTTTTTCAGTTTCACCCCATAATTCGATTAGATTTACGTTTGCACTTTGTAAATCTTTGAATAAAGACATTTTTGGTAAAATGGCTCCAGCCACGGATACTTTCCATCCTTCCCCGGGTAACCTTAACTGTGGTTTGACTTTAAACTGATTGGCTACATTACTCGCGTACTTTTTGGTAACATCGTTTACGAGGGTTTAGTAAACGTTCGACATCTTACGACAAGTAACTTGACCGTATAAATCCCCCTGCTATTTATACAAACAAACACCACACCAATCCATTGGATCGCGAACTTAGTTTAATACGTCATTTCAACTCCCTTCGATGAAATGTTACAAACCCTAATTTAATCTCAAAAACGAAAGCATGCAAATGTTCTTCTCAGGGGTTCGTGCTACCAAGCAACTGTGCCCCTATAAAAAACTGTATACAAAAAAAAAAAAAAAAAACTAAAGCGGGTTGGCGCTACCAAGCAAACCGTACCCTCACTATTTACAAGTCCATTAAAAGTTCAGCGTCTCCCCCGAACCAGTTGTAGCCGTAGGGCGT
>OZ037775.1:25672993-25832993 GCA_964035525.1 Porites cylindrica
AAACAAAGTTCATCTTTATTCTTAATGGTAATCACGGATCGTTTATTGAGCAACTGCTCAAACGACTTGTTGCCTGGCTTGTTTCTGGCCGGTCTTCCGCCCCGTTGCTGGGTCTTAAAAAAAGACAGTTCTGCGAAAAATTCGCCGCTTGCAGCATCAAAACTTTCCGCCGAGTTCAGTTGTTTTGCGAGCTTTTCCAACCACTGGCGCGTGAGGGGCGAACCTTGAAGCCACTCGCTCAGGGGAACTCTAGGACAACTGGTCCAGGTATGAGTTCCAGTGCTGTGATGGATCGCCATCGACATAGAATACTTGTCAGGGTTTACAATGCCATTGCGAGGATTGCGGATAAAATTAATTAGCCCTTGGTGGAAGGCTTCTGCAACCGCCTCTCCCTGATATTCTCCATTCGGTGGGCGTAGTTGCTCTAGAGAAAATCAGACTTGCATTTGGAGGGCCACGCCACGGTGAAATGAACGGGGCACTCTCACTCGCTGCATGTTCACGGCAAATAACGGATTCCCACCATGCTGATCTGCACGGCGCGCGGCGATAAGCATTTCGTTTTCATCGTCCGAATCCATTAATTCTTCTCCTTGACTAGATGTCCAGTCGGGCACATCTGCCAGCCAGGAATCAAGCGAGTCGTTCATTAAAGCAAGAATATAGGGATCCATCGTTTTCGAAAATTGATTTAGCAAAAAAGCTCAGCACGGTAAGACAGAATAAACTGAATGACGCTCAAAGAGACGCGAATAAGTTAAATACGTGATTCGATTTGCATTCAGGCGTCATAAACAATAGAACGTTCTAATGAGGATTTCAAAAAGCTGTTCAAGACTGCACAAAATTGTTTGGCTGAGTCAGCTATACTCTTTGTTCTTTTCCCTGAATTTGACAATGCTCAGTTTATTAGTTCTCAGAAAACCCCTCCCTGCCTGAACGTTCATTTGACAGTTCAGTTCATTAGTTCTAAGAAAAACCCCTCCCTGCCTGAACGTTCATTTGACAGTTCAGTTCATTTCTCTTTCCCCAAAAGACACAAGTAAATTACACGCAAACTCTTCCTTCGGTAAAATTTTACAATAACTTTCTTAGTAAATGCAACGAGAGGAACGTATTTTAACCGCTAGTCGGCTAAAGTCCTTTTCAAAGCACTTTCTTCTTATTTACAAACTGGAACATATCAGATTCCTAATGAATCTGGTCCAACAAAGTCATCTTGATAATCTTGAAAAAAACAAGGAAAATCTAATTTTAAGTGAGCGTAGGTTCGCTCAAAGCGCTCGATCATGGATGTAATATGCGGAAAAAAAAGGTTCGTCTATTAACTTTAAATCATCCAAGGTTACATTTAACACAGTAATTCGAAAATCAGTTTTCTGCTGGTTCATTTCAATCCACTCCGTAAAAGGATTACAAGGTGAAAAACGAATGTCCAGTAACACTTTTCTATAAAAACAAACCAAGAGATTGCATTATTCTATCTTCAAGTATCTCACGTCTTTCTAAAATTGGAGTACCCCTATATAACTTAAAAATTTTCTGCCGTTCACTTTCAAAATTCACTCTTTCATAGCGGTCATGTTTCATTTGCCCCTCCACGCTCAAACCTTCCACGGCAATTCTAAGACACTGAGAACAGGTTTCTCGACTAAATGAAACCCATTGGGCTGATCTACAAAAATGACGGTTCTTTAGTTGACGCAAACATTTTCTAAAGAGATGAAACAAACAAACATTTACAATTCTAAGCATCTACGAATAGGCGAATAGTAATAGTTTTGAATTACACGCGCCTCCGCATTCTTATCCACAAATTTCTTTTGCCTTTGCAATCATAAACCGTCTAAGGTTAAACGAGTTGTTCTAATTCGTTTACAATGTGGGCATCTTGAATCTTCTCCGTACTTTTGATACTTAACAGCAACCCACTCCGTTTTGTGACAATACGTGTTCCATCTTCGAAGTTTTAAGGCGTTTACAGTATTTCTAAAATAAAACAGTCAACAAGCGCGTTTAAAAACACGTTTACAGTTCAATCATGCAACATTTAGTCTTCACACTTAACCAGGTGCAGTCTTTAATCCAAAACAGGGATTCCAGAATCGGTCTAAAACACAACATTCACTCAAGTAAATCGTGAATTTGTTTCCACAATCGATTTAAAAACGCAACATCCCTTGGATATATTTTTGAGTTTGAAAACATGGTTTCGATAAAACACAAATCTGCGTAGACAAACCTGATAAGGACGCGATGTTCTTCTCTATATCTATCTCTGTCTTGGGTGTATTGTAGCATCTGTAAATCTCTGGCAGCAGGATGGTGGGGGACTAAAAAGATCTCGGCCATGAACCCAGGGTTGGGTACTGCTTGTAAGGCGAGTTGATATAAAGTCTTCATCTTGAGTAACGTAAACGTTGATCTTAACACTGGGATAAGCAGAGTAAAGTGACTTAACCAAATTCACCCTTCCTTTATGCTGTTCACGTCAGATTCACGCTCATTGGCGCGGAGACCACAAATGTAGTGCGGCAAAAACCAATTAACTTTTCGCCGTTCTTTCAAGTTTTAAACTTTAGCGCACCGCTCTTTTAAGTCGGCAAAAAACAATACCCCTTTTCGCTCTTTTTCAAGTTCAACTCTTTGTGTTTTGCAATCTGTTTTAAGATGAACCAGAAAAAATTTTATTTTCAACGATGGCTTCGCCTTTTGAAACCGAGAGAACTTTCCTAACGCAAGAACAAGCAGACCATATTAACGAGAGGCATGTTTTTAAAAACGAACATTTGAGAGCCTCTAAGTTTGAGTCACAAATCGATTTAGTCGATTTGTTAAAGGCTGTCTCCGAACTCACCTGGGAACATCACGAAGACGTCTCCGTAATACACGAGCGCTGGAACGAATACCATGGACGCTTTTATTTGTTCGTGTTTAAACTAAACCGGCAAATTGGTACAGATCCGGAAGGCTTTCCTGCCAAACACATAGTGGTGTATTATTCTGAGAAAGTGCCAGGCGAGAAATGGCAAATAATTTCAGCCTACCCATTTAACTTCGCGTACTATTGTCAATTTCTAAGTAGGAAAAACAGATCCTACTAATTGTCTTATGACAAAACGGTTCTTTTAGGAACCACCAAATGATTAGAAGTCAATTACCAATAATGAGAAAGACTAGTTTATTTTGCAGTAAACTTTCGTCAGCACGGGCTTAGCGCAAAGCGTTAGTACCGACGCCAGGTAACTTTTCATTACGTTAAAGCTTACGGGTTCAAATCTTTCTCTCTTTCAGGTCTTTCTTTTTCTAAGACCTAAAAGCAAAATAGCTGACTCAGCGAGTTCTCATGCAAATTTGAAGCAAACATGAATTAGCATACAAAACCACTGACTGGAACTTATAAACTAGACACACATTCTGGGAACTTTTAGAAGGCTTGCGCTTTAAAGATGTCCAGAACTAAAGAACTCGGAGAAGCTTGGTTTGGCTGTCAAGCAGAATTAAATCATCTCAAGGCTATTTTAAAACTCAAAGAAACTCATATTCTTACCCTCAAAGAGTATATTCAAAGCCTCAAAAGAAAAGAAATGAGAAGGCAACAAAGAGAGAAGAAGAGAGCCGCTGAAAAGAAAGCGGCAGACCTAAACAAAGTTGTCTGGATTGGGGCTGGCGAAATGGAAGCTTTATGCGCTAATTGTAAACGATTTGTTAGAAAAACGAAATAAAATACTTCTCACTATATGCGGCTCAGTGGTGTAATGGTAACACATCTGACACTACATCAGAAGATTTCAGGTTCGATCCCTGATTGAGTCAATACTTTTTTACACAAGATTCGATACTGCGCATGCGTAGTACACAAGACACATTCTGTCCCACAAGGGTGAGTCATGACTTGCCTCCACATATATAAGTTCATCTTTACCGATGTTTAAGTAACTAAGTTCCGAACACTCTTCGAGCGCTCTCCGCCATCTTGAATTTTTGATGAGTCTTAAACAATAGAACTTTGATTGACAACTAAGAACAATAGTGGCGGCGGCGACATCCTTTGAGTTCCCCAGTCACGTCCCTCACTACTAGTATTGCCAACCATAGGTTTAATTCTCGTGTTAAGGGGTGGCATCATCTCCCTCCAGCTGATGCAGATGTAGCTGAGTATCCAGAAAAACAAAAAAGCAAAGGTCATTCTCTGTCACCTGCGGATGAAAAGTTCTTAAATGCATGCATAGCAAGTAAACATGATGAGTAGAAACCTCCTCCCGGGGGTGAAAAGTATGAAAAGAACGAAGTAGCCATCGCCAAAGCAGTGTATAAGGACTGGTCTTTTGGTTATTTGCCTGAAAAAGTGTGCAGTTTGGCTTCCTATTGCCGCAACAGAAAGCAGAAGGGATTGGCTTTAATGCCAGTTGAGGAACGTTTTTTTGCTCAATTGGTGAATGTATATGAACCTGAAGAAACAGACAAGCAAAAACAAGAAAGAGAAAAGAGATTTTTGCAAGAATGTGATGCAAACAATGCTCGAAGAAGGGAAGCGGGCATGGAACCCTATTCATACGAAACATTTAGAACATTTGGAACTGGTATCTTTTGAGTTACTCTTTAAAGAATGCATAGCATGGAAACAGGCAATTACTAGTTCTGTCAATTTTTAAATAAAAGTGTTGAAAAGGAATTGTTTGTGGTTGTTTTCTTGTTAGGGTTAGGGTTAGGGTTAAAATGCTAATAAGGTTAGGGTTAAACCCTAGCCCCTTGGGATTAGGGTTAGGGTTAGGGTTAGGGTTAAAATGCTAATAAAGTTAGGGTTAAACCCTAGCCCCTTGGTATTAGGGTTAGGGTTAAAATGTTAATTAGGTTAGGGTTAGGGTTAAAATGTTAATTAGGTTAGGGTTAAACCCTAGCCCTTGAGAATTAAACATGTTCAAACAGGGGGAATGAAATGTGTTCTAAAAAATAGAATATAAATACGTATAAAAATCGATCATTTGTTTTGAAAAGTATTCATTCAGTCATGGGAAACCTTCAGTATAGAAGTACGGTGTGGATTTGTCGTCGTTTGTTAAACGACCTATGCTCTGAAGACACTTGTCCTCCTATCCTACTGTTTCAATGGATGATAAATCATAACCATACAACCTGGGGACATTATGCTGTGTACATCACTTGGTTGCATCGACACTTTCCTTCAGAAAGAATCAAGGTGTTTTACTATTTAAAGAAGCATCATGCCAACAACATGTATTCATTTTGGTATTTAGCAAGTTGCCCTTTAGTGTACTATGTCAAGGAAATTATCCTCTTCGTATGTCGATCCTACCGAGCCTGGATCACTGGGAGGTGTTGCCAAATTTGCCAAAGCACACAAGATTCCCGTGTCCAAAGCCAAGAAGGATTTGCAACAAGTACTGAGTTACACCCTACATAAACCAAGACATCAACGCTTTAAAACGTTACCAACCCTGGTGTTGAAAATCAACGAACAATTTGTTATGGACTTGGTGGATTTGCAAAAACTAGCCAAATACAACAAAGGCTACAAATATTTACTGACGGTGATTGATGTACTGTCGAAATTTGCGTGGGTAGAACCACTTAAGAGTAAAAGTGCGACAGCCATGGTGGAGGCGTTACAAAGACTATGGGCACGATTAGGAGATCGTTTGCCATTTTTCGACACATGGTGATCCTCACGGCTCTGTGGTGGAACAATGGAATCGAACATTGAAAACGAACATGTTTCGTTATTTTACTGCACATAATACATTGAAATATATTGATGTGTTACCTGCTTTAGTCAAAACGTATAATTATACATTTGATCGTAGTATTCAAGAAAAACCTGTCAATGTCAACTTGTCCAACGAAAAAGAAATTTGGTATCGTTTATATGGTACTAAAAAAGACAAAAGTGAAAAAACCACAATGTCAAGTAGGTGATAAAGTGAGACTTAATAAAAAATTTCGTCCCTTTAAAAAAGGTTATTTGCCAGGGTGGACTGAAGAAGTGTTTTTAGTCAAACAAATTTATACGACAAAACCGGTGGTAACGTATAAACTCACGGAATGGGACGGAACTCCTATAAAAGGAACGTTTTATCATGAGGACGTTCAAAAATTGATTGTACCGGATGATACGTTATTTCGTATTGATCAAGTCTTAAAACGCAAAGGGAAACAAGTCTTTGTGTCTTGGAAGGGTTGGCCAAAAAAATACAACAGTTGGGTGTGGAAAAAAGATTTGCAAGCGTTATGAAGGATTTTCGTTTGACCTTAATCAGTGATCCAACGGATGAACACCCCCAAAACAAAAATAATAGTTTTAAAGTTCGTTTACCAGTGCGACTCAATTTAGAAGGCAATACCTGGCAAGCCAGTTTGTGGAGTGTGTCGGTTCCCGATGTAGGACATAGTTCTGCGGTCATTCACAGCAATAGTGACACAAAGTTACTCAACTATCGCTACACCATGACCAAGCGTCATGCTGTGGCCAGTGATTGGCTTATTGACTTTGAGTCCAAAGACAAAACTGTGACTTTGAAAGATGTCATGGGTAGTTCGTGTCCTGTCTATTCAGGTCATCAATTATGGCAGAATATTGTGACCCATATGGAACAAACCATCGTGGAAGATGTAAAGTCAACCTTCGACACTTGGAAAACAGCCAAAGGTAATACAGCCTCTGTTTCCCTGAAATCTACTTGGAAACCCACCTTTGAATGGAACGAAAACATCCTCGTGTTGAAAAAAGTACCCAGTGAAGATGTGTTTGCTCGTAACAGACAGCTAAACATTCACCCCCTTTCCTCTGTAAGGATACATGTGGATTTTGCAGAAAAGTTTGGTTTATTGTTCAAAGACAAAAACAACCAATACCAATTAGGACCCAATTTAGACGTTGTCTTACCCACAACCACTTATACGACAACCACCCCACCCGTCAAAAGCAATGATAAGTTTCAATGGCTAGGAGAGCATTTTGTGAGCGTTAGTCCATCAGATTTATTAGGAGGAAACTCGTTATTCAAAGTCAAACAAGAGAATGGTCAATCGTATCTGTATCTCACTCGTACTGTGGATTGGCATTTTCAAAATCTAAATGCGTTGTTTAATACGCATGTGGGAACCGTAAAACAAACGGTCATGATTTATTGTGACGCTGTAGAATCTACCATTGTAGGATCACAACGACATTCGCTGTTAAGAAAAGTGGAATTAGAAAGAAAAGGAGAAGGGAGAGCGACCATAGAACCTTACCATCGTGAATGGATTCGAGTTCGAAATCAACACATTGAAAGCATTGAAGTGTCGTTGGCTACACCAGATGGTTCCTTGTTGGTCTTATCCCCAGGCAAAACCATCATTACTCTTGGTTTTCAACAAGTATAAAAGAGACCCTGTATTATGGAAACATCACAACTACAACAAACAACATGTTAGGAGGATCACTGACGCGTTATCATACCCCCACTATGCACGGGAGTGGTTTTATGCAAGAATTGGTAAAATTAGCGGGACCAAGTGTAGTGCGTTCGATTGGACACGGATTGCAAGCTTATGAAAAAGGGGCGTCAGCCTCCGAAGCCTTAAAAGGTTCAGGAGAAGTCTTAAAAAGAGGACTCAAACGTAAAATACCAGCCGCGATTGGTCAGGCTGTGAAAAGCAAAGCCAAACAAACCTATAAAAAGAAACGACAACCTGTGAAAGACATTTTAGGGGTGTAAACCATGAGACAAGGACAAAAATCACAATCTCACATAAGACATCAACGATCTGTAGGTCGTTACCATTCACCTTATCAACGTGGAGGCACTATTTTTAGACAACCTCCCAACCCATGGGGATCCACTAATTATAAACCATTAGATCCAATGATTCTTCGTTCTTTAAGAAAACAAAAAGGAGGGAAAGTCCATCCAGTCATCTACCGTTGGAAAAACAAAGGACGGAAACGTATAAATAGACGACGCAGACGACGTTAAGCTATCAGTCCATCAACATGTCGCTGAATCTGTTTGACATTCCCTACATTGACTATAGGTATGAAGCCAAACGGTGGATTCCTTTCAAACTGGCTAATACTGGAACACGCCCTATTCTTTTTACAGTACCGGCAGGGGATGATTATTATGATTTGAATGAAACCAAGCTAGAAATCAAAGTGCGTATGAACACCACAGGGACAGGAGGACTTTCCAATGATGAAGCAGGGGCTTCGGATGGTAATGATACCAAATATGTCTATTGCGTCAACAATTTTGGTCATTCTCTCTTTAATCAAATGAATGTGTCTTTCAATGGAGTGTTGATGACAGAACAAAGCAATGCCTATCACCAGAAAGCTTACCTAGAAACCCTACAGAATTTTTATCGTCAAGAAGGAGAAACGACCGTGGCCGCTCAAGGATGGGTGAATGAACTCAATGTCCTTGAAGAATTAACCCCTACCAATGCAGGCACTAATGATAAACCCAACCCCAACAACTGGAGTGGAAAAACAGGCTTGAAAGCACTCACCAGTCGTTTAAACCCCACATCGCCGTGTTCAAAACAGGCAAATGTTTGGTTCCTAACATGCAGACTGATTTGGAATTGTATTTGAATGACAGCAACATGTTTCTGTTTGGTACCCCAGACACGACTACGACTGTCAACAAAAAGATTCCTACTCTGGGAGACAATGATTTGTTTGTCACACAGTGGATGAAAAAAGTCACGCTCAATGCCTCTGTGTATTCCAGGGTACAAAAAGAAAGAAGTTTAAGTAAAACCAAAAAAGTTCGCTACCCTGTAGTTCGAAGTGAAATCCGAACGTATTCTTCGATGGAAACAGCACCTGTTGGTCTCAGGACAATGTGTTCTTGAACAAGGTTCCTGTCAAAGTCATTATCGGACTCATGAATTCCACGAATTACAATGGTAGTCTGAAGCATTACCCTTATGCTTATGAAAAGTTTGGCGTCACCCGAGTGCGACAGCGAATTGACGGAGAATACCCTTACAGAGCCTTAGAACTAACAGGCAATTCCAAAGCAGAAGATTTAGTAGGCTATGATCGCTTTCTCACAGCGTGCGGCGCCACAGGGTGCCCATGCTGCTCCCAAGCGACTGGGGACAAGGTAACAATTGTACCTTGTTCATGTTTAACAATGCTCCAGGGGATGCTGACGATTCTAGCTATAGAAATCCTAAACTCACGGGGAATGTCAGCTATGAAATTGACTTCAGAGCCAATGTAGGTCACAACGTGACCGTGGTAATTTGGAGTGAGTATGAAAATGTCTATGAAATAGACCAGTGGGGAGGAATTCTTTATTCCATCAACAGCTAGGATGGAGTTCGTACCTCTCAGTGATACAGTCCTCAATTACTTAGCAGAAGACGATCGCGAATTACGACCCTATTTTCGTGGCATGTTTCCAGCAGACCAATTACCTCCCGTGTCTAAGAAACGAGTGAATGCTTACATTGTTAACACGGATCGAGCTAGTCAACTGGGTGAACATTGGTTAGCGATTTGGACGAATCCCACTACCTGTGAAGTCTTTGACAGTTATGGGTTACCGCTATCTACCTACAAAAACCCTACCTTACAAGCTTGGTTCAACCAGTGGAAAGAAATCATTAGAAGTGATCAGTCTTTACAAGCCATGGATAGTTTTACGTGCGGACATTATGCCCTTTTCTTTTTAAAAGCAAAAGCCAGACATGCCTCTTTTCAAGATTTTTTAGCTCAGTGGCATTCCAATAATTTACTGTTAAATGATAGGAGAGTCGCAGACCAACTGCAACGTCTCATTAAAACAGAGCTGACAGAGTATGAGCAATCTAATGTAAACCGTTCTTTTTTCATTCATTAATAAAATTGTGTGTGTTACTTCTGACTGGGTCATTTCTATCATGATACTACGGGGTGATGTTCAAAAAGTGCTCAATGCACTGTTAGAAAAAGAATGGTCTTATTGGAAAGATCACGAACAAGGATGGATCAGACTCTGTCTTGACCCAGCGGAACTGTGGGATGGGTATCATTGGCAATTTGTACGATGTTTAGTGCAAGCTAAGTTGTGGTGGGACTTAAAAAATCATATAAAAGGAATAGGTGAAACGCATTTGAAAGATCAAATACTAATCCTTATTCAGTTGAACTCACCGCGATTGTATCAATCACTATGGGGCGAAGACATCGTAGAGTCCTAAAAAAACGAAAAAGTCAAAAAGGGGGTGCACGATTTAGACGAAAACCACGTCTGGTGGATAAAATTGCAGAGGGAGTCTCCATGGGGTTGTCTGGTCCTTCTCCTAGTTTTATCAAATTAGGGGCCTTTTTAGGAAAACAAGCGCTGAAAGGTATAAAAGATAACGTACAACATTACAGACGGCGAAAATGATTCGACAACCTGCTAGCGTGATTGTAGCAGGTCCCTCAGGTAGCGGGAAAAGTGAATTAGTGGAAAAATTACTCAAAGAAAAAACATTGTTTGACCCTCCGAAAAAAGTAGTGTATTGTTATGACCGATGGCAACCCCGATTTGATCGCATGAAAAAACATTATTTTGTACAAAGGACTTCCTGCTGAAGGCGCTCTCGTGAAATGGTTTAAACCAGAGCATCATGGCATACTCATTTTGGATGATTTAATGGAAGAATCGGGAAGTGATAAGCGTGTGTTGGATTTATTTACGAAAGATTCTCACCATTGAGGCATCACTGCTCTTTATATTACACAAGATCTCTTTCCCCCGGGCAAGTTTGCGAAAACCATTAACCGCAATGCACACTATGTGATTTGTTTTAAATCACCCAGGGATAAGACAGGTATTCGACATTTACTGCTTCAGGTGTACCCTGAAAAATGGCGTCAAGTTCTCAAATTGTTTTTAAAGCTGACCTCCCGTCCTTTTGGGTATTTTATGTTGGATTTACATCCTGCCTCAGATGACTGTTTTCGCATTTGGAGTCATTTAACCGAAGAAGAGGGAGCCACGCATGTTAACACCTTTGACGAAGATATAAATAGCCGTTCACTCTCAAACAAACGCAAATCCAAACATGAAACGAAAAGGACAACCAAAACGAAGAAAAGGTAAACCGGGGGTAGGAAGACAACGAGGAGGGATTGCTCCCATGTTAGCCGCAGCGATTCCAGCTTTAGCCGCTGGAGGAAAAGCGGCCGCGTTAGGAGGTTTAAGTGCATTGACGGATTATGGCACGAGGAAAGCAATCCAAGTGTTAGAGAAAAAGAAGTATAAAAGGAGGAGACGCCAACCAACATGAAGAAAGAAATAAACATGACGGGACGAATGACCAGACAGAGTCATTTTTTAAGCGATGTGTTAAAAGAAGCCAACCAAAATAAACGGCAACAAAAATTACGGTATGCGAATGCGGATCAAATTAATGCAGTGAGTGAACTGGTGATGAACACGTTGCGTGGGGCTGTACGACCTGGTAGAAAGACGGTCAGTCATTTAAAACCCTATCGTCAATCTCTCCGAGTCATTGCGAATCTTCGTCAGAGTATAAAAAGGCGCAAACATCTGATGGCTACACAAATAGGAGCCGGTGCGTGGAAAGAATTAAATCACTGTTATCACTGTGCTAAAAGGCAATATCAGTCATGAAACGTTAAGTGTTACAACGACTCCTATGCATATTAGATTATGTGCTTCTCATTGCACAAATGATCAAAGAGTTTCAACAAAAACTCAAAGGGAGATGCAGACCCAAACAGATATAAGCGCATGGCTTGACTAGGATGTTCATTTGCCATCATGGACGGTATTTCATCCACACCGATTGAAAACTCTGTGAAATTTTTACGTTTGCGGGATAAATACAAATCTAATCTTTTAGACGATAGCCGCTTAACCAAAGCGGCTGGTTTAGCCGCTCAAAAAGAATTTTTGCTGGAGAGTCCTGCGCCAGATACTTGGAAAGAACCCCGTTTGAAATTCGTGAACCGAGAATTACAACAATGGGTTAAGAAAATTCGTCAGCCAGGAGGAACGCGCGGGATAGGGCAGGATGTTTCCAATAGCGATGATGAGGAGGGAAATTTAGCGGTTGGTCCATTACAGCAATTTATGGGGAACATTTCAAAAATCAGTAAAGCTATAAAAAGGAGAGCAGAACCAGTCACCCCTCAATCAGTGTTGCAAACGCCTGTGGTCAAACAAAGTCCTTCTACGAGTAAAAAACCCAAGTTAACTTTTAAGACAGGATCCAAGGCAAAGCTGCTGTTACCCAAGACCCCTAAAAAGACTTTTTCCTCTGGATACAAGACTCCTAAAAAGAAAAACACTCCTTCCCCTCCTACCAGTGTTTTTAGTACAGCGGAAGAAGAAGAAGATGGCCTTGCCGCTGAATCCCCTTTGGTAAAAGCGAAGGAGAGTATTAAAAAAAATTTAACGAGGCAGCGAAAAGAGCTCAAGAAAGAGCCTTAAAGAAACTCGCCCCTGCTCCAGGTTGGAGACCATTTGGGACACCGGCGAAAAGAAGATTGGATGGCAAAGACTGGTAAAAGGAAGGTTCGCAGAAAAAGACCACAAAAGAAAAGAAAGCAGGGTCAGCGTGGGGCTGCGTTGGATATTCAAAAATTAATTGAAAAAACAGGCAAAGAGTTTCACTGGCCAAAAATGAATTATCTTGGTCCAGGGACCCGGCTTAAGGAAAGACTGAGGAGGGGTGACCGAGGCGTCAATAGATTAGACGAATTAGCGAAAATCCATGACATCGATTATTCCAAAGCGAAAAATTTAAATGCTACTAGGGCTATGTGTGTGAAAATCGTGTGAAAAGGGTGTGAAAAGTGTGTGAAAAAAAGGAACCATGTGAAATCAATGTTGGGAAAAATACAAGTTCACCACATCAGCATTTCACATGCATGTGAACTTTTTGATGTGCATGTGAAATTTTGTAATACATGTGAAAAATTTTTGTCATATGTCTGAACTTTTTTTCCATGCATTTTATTACATGTGAAATCTTTTCATACATGTGAAACAATTTTGTCATGCATGTGAACTTCAAATTTCACATGCATAATAGATGCTATGCATGTGAAATTTTTCACATGCATGTGAACACTTTTAGGCATGTCAGAGTGAGCATGTGAATTTTTTTTAGGGCTTGTTAAATGCAACCACTATGAACCATATTTTTATGAAAATGCTATGAATTTCTAGTGAATACCCCATGAAAGGCATTTCATGGCTCATAAAAACTGCAAAATTAAATTTCATGTCATGCCACATCTAGCATTCTACTGCTCATAGCTGATAAATATCAAACTAAGTTGACTATGAGGGTCATGAATTTTTGAAGAATAAGATTTGATAAGTTACTAACCTAGAAAATTCACTATACTTTAATGCGTCAGACCTTTAAGGCAAGTGATCACAACAAATGTGCTGTTACAAATCATCATCATCATCACCATTAAAGGCGAACCCCAATATACCAAAGTGCCAAGCCCCAGAAGGGCCCTCTTGTAAAGCATCGGACTGGAATTAACGTTCAAAGCTCTTGCCATGATCTAGCTTGCAACCAGATCTCTCAGTCAATAACTGTATTAATTATTGTTAAATACACAGGGGTCTCAAAACAAGCCGGAGACTAGAGTTGTTGTGCTGGTCATAACAATTAGCTTGTGACAAACAATCTCGATTGTCACAGCCGCCTGCTTTTCCAGAGTTGGCGCCTACTTCGAAACATTTTGAAAGCCCTGAATACACTGTACGTTCTTCATTATATTTGGCTTGATTAAAACCTTTCGAGTATCCGATCCACATGTGCATCTTTACAAATATCATTGTCTTCATTGTTTGCTAGATCATGCTATATAAATTTATGTATTTTATCAACTGTCTCATCTAAATTTGTGGGTTGTGTATCTTACCACTTGAGTTTCCACCCAGAAAGATGTGTACCATGATTTTTGTTAAGTGGGGAGGGCTAAATCCTGGGAATTAAACCATTCTTTCAACAGATCTTCATTGAGGACAAAACGGACTTAATTTTATTACTCCATCAGAAAACTTACTTTGCTAACATATATGACATGTGTAACTACACTTTATGAATGTTTTGTTTCTTACTGTAACGTTCCTCGTTGTAACGTTGAAAGTCCACTTGAACATGCGAACAGTTCCTTGCTTTGCATGCTTTTTGAGTTTTCATTTGATACCGTTCGTTCAACTAATGATTCCTTGAAGAAAACAACTGGCATGCTCTTGGTTTGCTCAAGTTGCCTTTGGTTGAATCAGCTTTCCGTACCTGAGCTTATCCAACATGAAAAACGTCCACAACACGTATTTAGTCGCAACTTAGATTCATGTAGTGAAGGCCAGCATTTCCTTAAATTCTCAAAGGTTTTCCAACTTAAAGGAACAATGTTAAGTTTTTCTCTTGCTTCTAACACTTCAAATGCACTGGAATATTCTAATCAATGCTGAAAATAACCGCTTTTTCGACTCAAACGAGTGCACTTTCTCCATCGCAAGATTAGCCGCCATGTTTGTTGTTTCCCAGGCTTCCCCGTGATTTTAGCACATGCGCAATTTGATTTACAATAGAAAATTGTAAAATGAAGTTCCGTTGAATAGTTCAAATTCTCGCGGACTTCACAAGCAACACAGCGATGCAAACAGAATATTTTCGTTACTTTCGGATAGATAGAAAGAGAGTCTTTCAATAATACCCATGTTATTTTCGAGAGACAGTGGTCAATTGCAAAATTCTTCACAAAAAGCATGTTTCCAAGTCAGCAACTCAGCTGGATTATTGCAGAAAGGTATGTTCTTCTTGATATCGTGGTTCGTTAACAAGAGCTTACTTTGGTTTTCTAATGACTTTGCGTAAGCTTGAACCTTCAAAGATACATCTTAATTTAAGATGCATGCACAGATATGCCATTGATTGATTCCTTTTTGTTTACTGCAGAAAAAACTGTACTCTTTGTTGCAAATCGTCGATGGAATACTCTGAAAATTTTATGTTCTGGCGCTAGTAGGCTGTGGCAGACTTGTCAAGACCAATGTTAAATAAAATAGGAGAAGAAATAACATAAGTTTCCGATATGCATGCAATGTATACTACAAGTTGGAAGCAATTAAGTTTCCAGTTAATTTACAATGACTTGAGAGTTGAACTAAACCTATAAAATTTGAGTAGGTTTGTTTATTTGAGCTTCGATTCATAATATTCATACTTCTGCAATAAGGTCAAAAATAAAAGGCAGCTCTATCTAGTCTGATGTGTGGACCTTCAGTTCAGAAAGCTGTTCAGCCACTTTGAAAGAAGCAGTCAGTTAGCATTATTTTTTTCCATAAACATGCTTGTATTTTTCAAAGTTGTTTATTTACTTTGTCTTTTCACTGACATTGAGTGCTAGATTGCTTTTCTGTAACTTGGTATTCCTTAATAAGTGGAAATTGTAAATTGGCCACTATGTCATTTACTATCATAATTATTACAATTTATAAGAAATATTTCTAACCAAAAATTAGTATATTATTAGTTATTTTATTGATGTAGGAATTAAAGGTATAAAAACTAAGCGTGATAGAAAGTTTTGTTTTTATTATTATCCTCCAGGCAATAAATATTGACAAATATACAGGATTAGACATTGATGTTTCCATTAGCCTTATGTGCCTTTTTGAGTAACTTAAATTTACATTTAAGTTCATTTTGGGACATGTGAGTCAGTTGAACTGACTTTCACCGTGTTGATAATATGAAACCACTTTCCTTTGCCAATCAATTCTATCCAGTTTGCTTTTCACTTTTTGCCAGTTTTATATAAATCAAGTTCTTCTGAAAATACCGTAAAATTATAAATAAACCAACAGATCAGGCTATAAACCTTTTTTCAAAATCATTGTACATAATATAAACGGACTTTTTAATTTTTAAAGATTGTATAGTCGTAATTTACGCAGGGCCCCTTTTGATACGATCCTATGGTTGACAGGGCTACTCGATCTGCCTAAATAAAGTTGACTGTGACTTGATCAAAAACGGACTCATTTTTTCCCTAATTTGCTGATTCAAATCCACGTCAAAGAGGGATTTTCATATGGCAAAACCACCTTAGGGCTTTGTACCGTTTAGTTGGAAATCCAACATTTGCATTATCAAATCTCTATCCACTCTTTCTTTCGTTTCGGGCACTATCCCATCGCAAGTTCGACGAAGTCAGGGTGTCCAGCGGCATGGTTGCTCCAAAAAAATAGGAAAATAGGAAAATAGGAAACTCAGGATTGAGAAAATAGGAAAAATAGGAAACTTTCCATTAAAAAATAGGAGAAAAATAGGAAAATCAAAAGTACTTTTGTCGACAAAGATAGCCTTCCTGCATCCCATCAGGGTTATAATAAAGGTTACGAGTCCTCAGATTCTATGTTCACAGGATTTAGATCAACGTTTGCGGCTAAGAAGGAGTGAACATGACCAGTTGCTTAGGTATAGCTGTTAACAAGGTGTAGCGTCCACTCATAGCTACTTGAAACTGTAAACTTTAATCAGCTGTCTACTTGCTAGTTCGCTTCTAATCTGCACATAACTTGTATTCATTCCATTCACAAATTGCAAGTGAAAGAGAAAGATTCGCTGAAATAACAACAACGCGACTATTACAAAGATGATGTTTACCGAATAAACCGAAAATGCTGCATACTTACAAGTTATTGTGCCTTCTAATGGCAAGGAAAACTTGTCCTAACGAAACAATTACAGTACAACTCCATAACAAACATGTGCTTCGAGGGAAAGAGCGCCCGCGATATCTCAGTGCGCGGTCACCGAAGACCACACCATATAAGGTTCATTTTCTGTCTCTTACACAAGGGTTCACCAAGAGAGCTAGTCCGCAAACTTTCATGTAGTATAGCATCCAGAATAAGCTAGTGATTGGTTTTTTAATCAAGAAGCTGATTGGATGATTTATCTGGCCAGTGTTCTGAGAGGACAACTTGATCCTGTTTTCAGTTTCAAAGATCAAGATAAAAGCAAGCAAGACTTCAAAATAAAATATAACATGTACAGATACTGAAATGCAGTTTCAGTAGATAGTTTTCAACTATCCTGTAGATGGTAAAGGTTAGTCTGAAAAAAAGGGAAAACACGTGAGAAAATACACTTTTGCAAAACTTTAGAAACAACACTCAATAAGGATATTCCTCTGTAATTATCCACGATTTCTTTATCATCAGACTTGAAAACTGGATCCAGGTTTGCCACGTTCCACAATTTTGGGAAGCAACCACTACCAAGTTGTTTGTTGAACAAGGTACACAACGGAGAGGAAATAGAATTTACACACTCCTTCAATAGGCGAAGTGATATCATGTCCGGTCCGCAAGATTTGCCAACTTTCAACTGTTGCTTGAGTTTCTTTTACATCAGCAGAAGAGATTGAGATGCTACTTAGAGCATCGCCATCAAAGTCACTGAAAAAGAAGTCCTCGTACAACGGATCACCATCATCCATCTTGAATACTGAATTGAAGTAGTTGTTTTACTTCCCTTTATAAGCTTTTGGGTATGGTAATGTATGATAACGAATTTTAAACGAATATTGAAATTAAGTAAACAGTGAACAACAACCAGAATAACAATTCTGTTTAAAATACTGAACTGTAAGTTTGAATGGGAATCTGCATTGCTATTACTCGTTACCTGCAATCAGGCGATCCTTCTTCCCAACGCCTGGTCACAGATTACATTACTCGTAGTTATAGGCCTCGGACTGTTCTGGCATGACTCCTCCAGGGTTCTGACTGTTAGCGTTGTATAGCCTGGGGCTCCTGATAAATGATGATTTTCTTTCACTATACACCGTATTCACTAATGGCGGACGCGCGGGAAAAAACTGGTGCCTAGTCATGAAAGCGAGGCGTTGGAGGATAAACAAAAATTGCAAATGAAGAATTCCAGTGAACTTGCAGAGTGTTTAGCACGGATTTCACCTAAAATAACTTTGTACGGACTTCTTTTTAAATACAATTACGTGGGATGCCTTCTGCTTTTAATGTTTAGTAATGATTTGCTGTTTGCAATCAAAAGGGACGCGTATATCTTCAAGGAAACAGGATGAGTTTGTTGGTTTCTAAAGCATCAGAGGCTCGACAATTGGACGATGGCTGGAGAAAAGCGGCAAACATGTTGGCCGAAACCTCACATTGAAACGGAGTACGAAAGCCACCTCACTAAATTCGGTGAAACAGAAATATAAACAAATCTTGGTAGCAAGAAAAAAAGAAATAAGCGACAGATATTTGGCCTACTTGTTAACGCAAGAGACGTCTGCCGTTGAACAAGCCGCCAAGCAAGAAAAGCGTACTGCATTTTTCAAGGTAGAAAGGCTAATTATATATGGGTCGCTTTACCGCGGCCCAGAGACAATTGTTTTCCCTCTCTACGGACATTTAATGGACGTATAAATTAGCTCAGAACTTTTATGTTATTATTCACGGCCATATTTTAGGGACCGGTAGTGTGCTTTACAAACCAAATTAGCTCGATGCGCAGTCAGTCAACGCCGCTCAAATTCAGAGGTAAGTCATGGAGTTTTTGTTCGTGCGTTTCGTGTTTTTGTTTTCTTTCTTGTCTCGTCTTAATTTTTGCACAGTCAATTTTGCTTCCCTTCCCTAAAGGGAAAAGCGATCGAGGCCATATAAATTTATACTTTTGTCTATAGATTGTGCCACACAGGCACAAGGAAACTACTTCATTATATAATTGAGCAATAAATATGTCACATAAGCTTTTGACACTGAATGTCATTATAGGAAAGTATTATTTTTACGTAAAAGCTCTTAACGGTAAATTTTACATCTTTAATGAATTTGTTTCCGTAGCTCGTGATAAAATTAGTCTAGAAAAATATTTTTCTTGTACGACTGGTCGCGAAAAAGATTTCAAAACAAAATGGTTTGTTTTTTCGTCTCTTTTAAATATGGTAATATATAGATTTAGCCACGGCTAAAAGCGAAGCTCCCATTGATAAATTTATAACTTAAATCAAACAACAATTTTGTATTCCACAAATCAGTTAACTTAAGGGCACATTCATGTGACTTTTGAGGGAAAAGCTAAGTGATTTTGGAGTGAAACAAATCTTGTATCGAGTTGATATAGCTTTATATGTACACCCAAAAAATAGTCTTCGGTCACATTTAAGAGCAATAATGGCTCTTGATCACAGTAGATAAGGCGTGGAAAACAAATTCTTGGAAAACAAATCAGGTCGAATTTTTTGCGTTCGACAAGTTTACAAATTCTTGCCAATAAATCTGGGTGCGTGCAAACCAATCTTTTATTTATTTATTTTTTTTTTATACAGCACATCTGAGGAGAAAGAGTACCACGAGGCGCTGTTTTTATCATACAGACCTCGTACAAAATGCAGTATTTCACAATTTTTCAAGACAAATTGAATTCATTCAATATTCAGGACCATCGAAGCAAGCGTGGACTTTTAATTAGCGAAACCGTTCAAAAAATTTCCAAAATCATCTATACGGCCAGGCGGTTCTAACTTTTGACAAGCGCCAAATTTGCGAAGAAATTTTAAAAGAGTTACGCTTCAACGTGATAAAGAATTTATTGAGTCTATTTTTGATTAATGGTTTTATAACGATGTGTAATCTTAAAAAGCGTTTGATACGCTCGGCATTTTGAGTACTCCTGCAAGCGATGTTTTTGAACGGCTGAAAACAAACGGAAAAGCGATGAAAATTACACTTTTGAGACTACCAACAATCAATAAAGAAATAGACCTACTCTGGGACCTTAACTCGCCGTGAGATTGTGCGAGCTAATGCGAGTTTAGGCGAGTTAAGGCGAGATAAGGAAAAATTGAGCTCACCTATCAGTTGCGAGTTAAGGCGAGATAAGGCGAGTCAAGGCGAGTTAAGGGAAAATGGTCAACCTAATGTTGAGGTGATAAGGGTTAACACATATATCATGCTTTAGTAACACACATATAAAGATGCCTTGTGCCTTGCAATCTTTGTATGTCTTATGTATATATACGTAACAGTCTCCATGTTGCCCAATTACAAAAAAAAATTCAACAAAAAATTTTAGATGAGCTCTAAAGTTGACTGAAGCCAAATCTTATTTAAAGTTAGTTCCGGTAATTGAACATTTTTTCCTAATTGGGCGAGTGGAGTATGGAGTCCTTGCCCTGGTTGTTCAAGCATTGGATCGCGCTATTCAACAAAATGATAAATCACTATACAGCGGATAAGTACTTGGAAAACTAATTGCACTATCCACTGGATAGAGATTGATCCGTTGGATAGCACTATCCAGCCTTTGAATAACCAAGGCCTGGTTTTTATTAATTATTATATAGCATTCAGATACAAAATTATACCATTTGGTGGCTGTATAATACTATTATTACTAATAAAAGGAGTCATTATCATATATTATTTATTATAGCTGCATAAATATTTGGCAGAAGGCAGAATAATAAATTAGTGAAAAAAGAAACTAATGTACACAAAACAATCATGAATAGATGAGAAAATGTAATTGTAGTACAAACACAGATGGGATATTTAATTTTACTTATTTTTTTAATTCAATAACACTATGTTTTAATTAGACTGTAAGTTAACATAATAGGTATCACATGATGGCATGAATTGTTATCATTAACTCCAGAATTATAAAAGAATAATGTTTTTTACAGTCTGAGTCAATGTTCTTCAAAGAACTAGTATAAAAAAACGGAGAAGCTTACGAATTAAAGCTCAGATGTGGACATTTGTATGACACAATCAATTTTACTAAAATGACATGAAATTCTTTCTCCTTGAAAGTTATAAGACTTATCTTTAAGTCTCCCATTTGGCCCATTCTTTCCATTTCACTAATGGTTTCCTTTGGAATCCAGCCCAACTGTTTGGTTTCACTGTCAGAAACGAAAACACCAATTGCCTTTTCGTTTCCTCGGAATAAATCCATGCCATTTTAATCTCTTGCAAATGGAGATTGATGCCTTTTCACGAAGACAGCAGTTCCCGTATTTTAAAAAACTCGCTCCTTAAACTTGGACAATCCTGCTGGAGAAAAAGTGTTCACAGTTGTGCCGAGAGCTATATCTCATATAAGTTGATGAACAGAAATACTCTCCGCATTTGTGATGAATCTTCCCTGCTTCAAACATGGCCACCGCCTCAGACGTGTTGTAATGTGTTTTGACGTCATGTACGCCACGTTGAAGCTTCCCACCTAAAACCTGCCAGTAGACTGGGCCCTGGGAGAGTTACCAGTATCTTCTGGGTAATTTTAAAAATGGCGAACGGAGTTGGCTATCAATGCAAAAACGGGCTAAATGTAACAAGTCTTTATGATTCATGGCTTATGGTCGCCAGCTTGACTACAATGTAAGCCAAACAGGATGTCATGTGAAAGCAATACACAGATCTTCTAGTACCAGGTAACTTTATAATCAAGAAATATGGACTGCCATCAGTATGTGGAATATTTGAAGGATTCTGGCTACATCCCAGACTTTCATTGTCAGCTAGAATTCTCATAAGTTTCATCAGATTATAAGATGATAATTATGCTGCTGCTTTTCATTATCATAAACAGCTTGCATACGTTATACATTTGGAAAGTAATGTAGCTTAATTTTAAAATTTTCCACAACATCAAACTTTACTGTAAATCATTAGCTATTTAGCTTAAAAGAAAATGTATCTATATATTCTGTTATTACAGTTTTGTATTGTTTTGTCTCGCTTAGAAGTATAAGTAAATTTATTGTTTCATTTTTTACTTAATGTCACTTAATTTGTGGCCCAAAATAATAGCAATCAGTGTGGGTTTCTCTAGGCCCTGTGACATACCTCTGGAATTTCTGCCATGCTTTGCATTGTAGCCTTTTTGTTAGGTAACAAGTTTGTGCATGTTCAGGTTGTTTTCCTGGTAGTTCCATTGGCTGT
The DNA here is from genome assembly GCA_964035525.1 of Porites cylindrica. Classification (NCBI taxonomy): domain Eukaryota; kingdom Metazoa; phylum Cnidaria; class Anthozoa; order Scleractinia; family Poritidae; genus Porites; species Porites cylindrica. The sequence goes on from OZ037775.1 coordinate 25,694,962, forward strand.
CCATTAAGTACTAAGCAAGCCCTCATCAAATCTTAGTGGTGAAACACCCTTACCACAGAGGCTATTGGAAATTCCAGAAGGATGGGACTTACAAATCCCTATTGTTTATAATTTTTGAAATCCCTCTTTTTTGGTGTCTTCTCTTTGTGGATTAATTGTGAAATTATCCTGAAAGTGGGATGACGTATTGGGCACGATCCATTCAACCAAAATTTCCGGAAACTTGGGTACAAAACTCAATGGATTGGTTCGGTCCAACTGGAAAAGTTTCGAAAAAACTGGTCCACCTTTCAGGTGGACCACTTCCAGTCGGACCAGTCTGAAGTCTGGTTAAATGGATCACGCCCATTGAAATTGGTATCCACTTGGCAGTGGCGAGAGTAGGCGAGTTTAGGCGAGTTAAGGCGAGATAAGGCGAGATAAGGAAATTTGCACATAATCGCAAGCGGCGAGTTAGGGCGAGTTAAGGCGAGTTAAGGCGAGTTTAGGTCCCAGAGTAGGCCTAGAAATACAATTCGGTAGAACATTTACAGAGACAACAATTTTCATTCACGAAAACAAATGAGTATTTAAGTGTCTCTAAGAATCCTCAGGTCTTTACTAAGATTAAAGATGAAGTTTATGTTTTAAGCCGCCGGTTTCCCGGTGTTTGCTGTTTTCAAAGATGAACTCACGACAAGAAAGTCGCTCCAAGCTTTCTTTCTACAGCCAAAATTATAACTAAGTATCCTTCGGAAAGTCTTTTCTTTCTATTTACGGTGAATTAAATTCGACTAAAGGCTTTTTAAAGTTCTGTAAGCTTAAGCTTATATCAAACCTCATACTAGGTCAGATCAGTATCTCAGTCAAATCTTAATACAAACGTGCATAAACTAGCTTCATAAACTGCGCCGCTGGACTTCATGAAATTGTATTTAAATACAATAATTACTCAGGCTTACCATAATTCGAGATGCAGCTCCTGAAAGCTATCAAGTAAGGCAAGGATCGCTTGAGCCTTTATAATTCTCGTACGCATCCAGCAAGGTGAAAAACAAAAACGATGCCATTCGAAATCGGACTAGCGGCTTTGACAAGCGACGCATTTCTCGACCAAAAACCCAACAAACAAACCAGCCATGAATAAGAGAACACTCTTGATAGCAGCTGTATTTCATTTTATACATCCAGTGGAAAAAGACAGTTAAAAACATCACAAGTTGACTCAAACTCTGTCAGCTTCAGCTGTCAAAGTAAACAACTTTCAAGATGCTGCATAAATTTTATGCATGAACTCACCTGTCAAATTTTAACCAATCAGAGCATAAAAATTGGACGTGGAGCGTGATCAACACGTGACCATGGTAAGAAAAGATCTTTCCCGCCTTTATTTTAAAAAAACTGGCTGAATTTTTGCGTCTGAGGTCAGTTTGAAATCAAAATCTTAATAGTGCGGGACGATACTGACATAAACACAACATATTTGATGTGAATTTTAAAAAAAGTAAACGTGAGCCTGCGATCATTTGAAAACGAGTAAATTGTCAGCGGATAACTTCAAAAAAACACTCGACCTTGATGGGTCGACACCTGAGCCCGCGATACGGTCAGGTGATACTGGTCAGCGGATACCCTGTTTTGACAGCTGTCAATTGATGACAACATTGATGTGTAGTCAGCTTTCTCCTGGGCCCCCAACCTAGCTAGAAAGTGTGAGAGTAAACATTGGTATGCCTGTGGTGCGGACGGACGGTCGGTCGGTCACGTGATTACCAAATTTTCTGGGATGGGTAGATTTATTTACCCATGGTGCTCCGCAGGCGCGCTTCGCGCGCGGAGCTCCGCTATGAAATTCTGTTTACTTAAGGTGATTCCATAGTAAAAGAACCTAACATAGATTTTAGCTAAAACTTGGTGCACTGATGTAACAAGTCAAGAAGATGATAAATAAGTAATAAAAAGTGGGGGTCACCGTGCTCGTGTTGACGTCACAATGCTGAGAAATACGGCTATTTAGGACCCTTTTACAAAAACCGCGGGCAGCGCAAAACTAGACAAAAAGGAGAGATTTTTTCGATGATGCATGTGATATCACACAGAATTTGACTTTAATGTATTGTTTATCCACTTACGTACCAGAAAAATGCCTTTTAATGCCCTTGTTTTTACTTTACGCTCCAAAGTAGAATTAAATTGGACGCGCGCTTTTCGACCCGTGATGGCTCAATCCGTACAATTTAGTAAAATTGCCAAAAAACTGAACATAGATTTGTGCCAATTTTTTTCTCATCGAAAGGAAGCACTGTCCTTATTAAAATCATGAAATAAAAAATGGGGGTCACCCTACTCGTTTTTGCGGTAGAGCTGCAGAGGGTGCGCATCAAACGCATTTTCTCCGATTTTTGAGAGAGGACTGGGGCGAGTTTCAAAATAGAATGTATGTGAAAGGGGGAAGAAAGTGTTAAAAAATCCGTTTTTACAGAATTTACGTCGAGATATCACATTTAGGACACAATGTGATAAAGAAAGTGTTTAAATGAAAATCAAAGTGAGTAAGCACAAGTTAAACATCCACTATCGAGGTTCTCCGAGAGGAGGTCGAGCTCAGCAACACGCGTACTGCTTACGTTATGCACATTCCCAACACATTGTGTCTCACCTCGGCAAGTAAGTAAGTAAGTAAGTAAGTAAGTAATTTTATTTAACCACATATCGCATATGAGCGATAGCTCGTTTAAATGCAAATGTGCCATAAAAATTACAACGTGATAATTTACATAATCTACATGTACAAGTAATGAATAAAAATAAAAAATAGAAAAATTAAACCAACTAAAAGATAATAATAATTAAAAAAAAAAAAATATTGGTAATCAGATTGTCTATTTACAAAATTCACAGTTGCAGTCATACGATGAAGACAACTGTATGTTTTGTAAGTTTTTCCTAAAGATAGAGAGGGACTCCGACATCCTTATTTTGTCTGGTAGACTGTTCCATTGTTTGCCAGCCTGGTACGTGAAGAAACAACAGCAAGCAAAAATTCCAAGTGCGTTTCTCTTCAGTCAACTTCATTTTAATAATGTTACTCCACATGCTCTTTTTTACGGCGGCCATCTTGTTGTGCGCAGTAAGAGATGCGCAGTGCAAAACTAGGGAATCACCTTAACTGATTGCGCTCCCATTTAATTTTAGTTACCACTAATGTTTTTACTGTGTTAGGTATCTTTTTTGTCGGTTTCAAGTTGTAGTTTTCGTTTTGTTGCAGATTGTCTTTTGTGAATGTTAACTGTGCGTGTGTATGTTCAATAAAGTTGTATTGGAAATGAAAAAAAAAACCATCAGAGGCAGGATAGGGCAGACCAACAGTTGAACCCCATACCATATCAAGCCGATTACTTTGGTCACAAACTACATGTTGACCAAAATGAGAAACTGGTTATATACGGTGTTGTTCACGTTTGTGCAGCAGATGGCTACAGTGGGAAGATTGTGAGCCATGCTCTTATGCCTGTTAAAACAATCTAGTTAGTTATGATAATATTTTCAGGTAAGGTGTACATCAAAACGATAAAATCTTGTTTTCCACCATTTGTCAACTTCGTTTGAGTGGCTTTTTAGTATTATACTTCTTCCCTAGCTTTACTATTAACTGTTACCAAAAATCATTGTGCAAATCTATGCGACACCAGCGAGTTCATTATAATCTTATTGCTGGTCCTAGGCTGTTGGTAATAGCAATGATTGTTTTAGATACTGTTTGTGCATTTTCACAGCCTAAAAAAATACACATTTAATTGTCTTGTGTCTTGTAAGTATCCTTATCCTAACTGAATGTGACAGCCACCAGGCGGCTTTACACACAGTCTACTAAATTTAAGGTTATGCAATAAATTATTGGAAGTGTTTTTATTAGTATTATCCAGATAAGAGCATTTACAATAATTCTCCTAAGCAGGCTGAATGAATACCTAGGCTCCTGATACAAGAAGAACCTAGGAAGCTAAAACTGTTGCATAATTTTATCCCGAAGGGGATTGGGGGTACTCCTAGGAATTCTTGGTGGGGGTGTGCCGCCGGCTTCTCCAAATCCTGACCCTATTTCAGACCAAAAAATGTAATTTTCCACACACGTTTTCTGACCTGGCCTCTGAAATCCATACCCATTTTCAGACCGGCAGGTGGTCAAAAAACGCAACATTACCACAGGGTCCAGAGGAGATGTGTTTGTCGTTAGAACATCAAAACCCGTCGAAAACCTCTGATCGCGTTATAGTTTCGTTACACATTCTATATACCGCAAACCAAGAGACTGAGGGCTCGCAAGATCGGCTTACAATATAAAATACGGAAAGGGAGGAAACAAATTTGGGACCGATTTTCGAATCCCTGAAACTCAAATGGAAATTGAATGAAACTTGTCCTTTTTTTTTTACTGGGCACTTGTGCCTTGGTCGCCCTTCGGACGACGTGCTGTGCGCCAGCAAGGATATGGCTTGCGGTTATTGATTTTCAAAATGGCGAACAACAAAGTCGATCTGGGTCAGATAAGAAGCGAAGAAATCGTTTACAGTAGATTCATAAAGATCCCATTGGGCTAATTAATCGTGCTAAGCGACAGGTATAGACGTTTTTCAAGGTGAGACTTAAAATGAGTAGTTCATTTATTCACACGAAACTCCTCTGAACCCTTTGCATTAAGCAAAAATTATGTTATCATTGTTGAAATTAAAACCCCAGACTAAAATGTTAAAATCTTTACCCCTTTTCAGACCAAAACGGCGCAAAAACCCTACCCGATGAGGCGGCACATACCTATATGGCAGATATAGGGCAGTCCCCCCGGGATTTTATCATCCCCTTCAATAATGAAATAAATCTCATTCTACAGGTAAAGTAAAGGAAAGGAAATTTGCTAGAAAATGGAAATAAGAATCGATGAAACTTACCATGTGGTGAGTTGTTGTCCTCAATAGGTACACAAAGTTTCGGGTTAAATAGTCTCATTCATCTTTCTTGCCACTATACTATGTAGGAAAGATGAGACTATTTTTCTATAAACTTCGTGTGCATATTAAGGACACCAACAACTCGTCACCTGGTAAGTTCATCGATTTTTATTTCCATTTTCTAGCAAATTTCCACACCTAAACTTCGCCCTAATATGTTCTCTATATTTACACAAATAATGAGCCTGTGTTACCTGTAGTGAAAACGCTCTATAGTCCTCTTAGCTTGCATGTTTTTTCTTGTATGAATTCAACCTATTTGCTTACAAGTGAAGAGCGACGAGAAAGAGAAAGAAGAGAAATGCAAATAGCAAGAATAAACAGGCCAAGAGCTAGCGAAGAGGAATCACGTGGAAAATTTATGAAGCATCTGGAGACTTGTTTACTGGTAGCTGAAGCTGACAGAGTTTTGTGTCACCTTCTTATATTTCAGCCGTCTTTTTGCACTGCATCTGCAAAATGAAATACAGCTGCTATCAAGATTCTTTTGTTATTCTTGGCTGGCTCGTCTGTTGGGTTTTTGGTTGAGAAATGCGCCGCTTGACAAAAGGTAATCGGAAATCATCGTTTTCAAAAATAAGCTTCTCTTAGTACTTCGCCTTGCTGGATGCGTAAGAGGGTTGAAAAGTCCTTAGCGTTTCTGGCCTTACTTGATGGCTTTCACGAGCTGCATCTCGACCGGTAAACTTGAATAATTATGTTGCATTTGATGTTTGTTTGTTTGTTTGTTTTTTTGGTTTCATAAGTCGAGCATTGTTTCTGCCGTCAATTAACTCACTTTTGTAAGATTTGAGACCGTGATCTGACCTTTGTAGTAGTACACAACTTAAAAAGTGTTCTGACATTTTCTGGCTACGACTCTAAAGAAAACGTTCTGAAGAATACTTAGTTATCCTATCGATTGTACAAAGGAAGTTTTGAGCAATATTCTTGCCTCGAGTTCATCTTGAAAAATAGCAAACACGGCGAAGCCGGATTAAAACTTAAGCTTAAATCTGCAAAGTTTTGTTCATGGCTCAGGATTTTCTGAGACACTTCACTCTCATTACTTGTCTTCGTGAATGAAAATTGTTGTCCTTTTAAATGTTTCATTTAATTATATTTCTTGTCTGGATTGTTTGTCAAGACTCTTTCTTATCGTGCTTATCGCTTTGCCGGTTCTTTTCAGTCGTACAAGAACATCGCATGCAGGAGTACTCAAAATGCCGCGTGTATCAAATTCATATGGTGTTCTAGAAGTAAAATGCAAACGAAAATGATTCTGAGGCCTCTTCCTACTATTATTCATTCAAACACCAACAGCTCGCACTGCAAGTTTGCCGCTTGGCAAAATTCAGAAGTTGCTAGGCGGATGGGTGACTTTGGAAAGTGAATTAAAATATGATTTTTCGAACGTTTTTGGTCAAAGCCCATTATTGCCCTGCATACTCCATAACAGCAGAATGAACTGACTGAACAGTCCCGTCTAATGGTGAATTCGTATGTGTAATCAAATGGTGACGAGTGAAATTAGGGAATAATTTCACGCGCGTTTTGTCCAAAGCCTTCAGGCGAGGGAAATTATTAGGATTTGGACAAAACGCAAGTGAAATTATTCCCTAATTTCACGAGTATACCATTTGATTACCTATTAATATCATGGGTGACGAATTACGTTAGCAATCTTGGATTTTTGACATGTTTATCCGTATCGATCGAGAACTTCACTCTCTCAAATGTTTAGACCTTAAATTTGGCTTATAAAGTTCAGAATTTTTCAGACTTTTTCGGCAAAATACCCGTTAGAATCCTTCTTGATGTTCTCTTGTGTGTTCAGGTTTTCTAAAGCGTCTTTTTGTGCCCTGACAATTTCATTCACGGCATTTTAAAACTTCGTCGCCATCTTGAGACTAAGACGTACGGAAGGGTTGCCATGGCAATTTCGTAATTTCACATGTGAAATTACAAATTAACGCTGAAATTTCGCGCCAAAATTAAGGAGTAATTTGTCACCTATGATATTATCTATATAAAAACGTTTTATGTTGTTGTCATTTTTATAATTTGTTGTGGAAGGGAAGAGCGTGCTTCGATTGTCCTGAATATTGAATGTGTACAATTTATCTTGTAAGATTATTCTGTAAAACTGCAGAATTATAAGGGCAAAAATGACATTGTCATATGTCTGAACGACAAGCAAACAACGCCTGATAGTTCTGTTTACCTCAGAGGTGATGTAATTAAGGCTGGTTTACGCGCTACCAGATTTGTGAAGTAAACTTGTAGCGAGCCGCAAAAAATTCGGCCTGATATTTCATTTTGGCCTTTCTTTTAGACAGACAAAACAGATAAGTTATAACGTGTAAATTGGCTGCCACCGAGGACTATCGTGTCTTAACGGCCTTTATAGCATAATAGCATAAAATTATATTTCGGGACTGTTCAATTACCCTTATAAAATAAAGGCGGTGTAGGTGGGCAGTAGGTCATTTTGCTTGGGAAGAATTTGTTTTCCACGCCTAATCTACTGTGGTCAAAGGTGATTGCTATTTATTAGGTGTGCCTATAACACTATTAACTCGATGTAAGATTTAAGATGTTGTTTCATTCTGGCACTGTTTGCAAATTATTTTTCTGCACTTACCAGACGTTAATAGAAAAACAAGAAACGAAAATAGTCAACAAATACTGGAGAATATTGGATATGGCCTGGGAGTAACGCCATAACCCACTTTAATGATAGTCAAAAAGTGAACATAGCTACAGCAAAGGTAATTAAACTAAAGCTACATGTAAGCGTACCAGGGTGGCCAGAAAAAACCTGCCCCCAAAAAACCCCGTAGGGAAAAAAGGACAGGAAATCTGGGACGGGCTAGGCACATCTTACGTCCCCCGTCAGGACTCTATATATTAAATAAATTACTCAAAATTACAAAGTCAGCAAAAGCGAAAATCTAATTCCGATTAAACAATCGCCAACGAATACTGAAAAATATATAATGATAATTATAATGATAAAAATATATACGAATATCATAGACAACTAAATTGAAAGTTCCTTAGATACGGCTAAACGTTCGCTAAGACCATGCTTAAGTTATAACGTGCTTAGCGGATTCACACCTCCAACCAGCATGAATATCTAACAAGTCACCAGCTATTTTTCTACAAGCCGGGTTTGAAGCCGCCCCAGACTTCATACTATGTGTGCTGTACTTAGAAATATCACTAACAAATGGCTTGATATGCTTCTTAAATTCCTCCCTTAAAGTGGAAACAGAAACACCCAAACTACAATGAAAATACTCCTTAGACTTAGATTTGACAATTCCGCGAATGGAAACGCAGAGGAAGACTGTGGCAAAAGCTTAATCAACCGCTCGGTCACAGCTACAGGACAAGTAACCTTGCCGGTCCTAGCGAGAAAAGCAGTGTGGCCTTCCCTATACTGGTCGTTTTTGCGCTGAGGCACATAGACTGACATATGATCACTATGTATTGAGACATCACGAAGTGCTATATTCCTAATCTCGTCAATGCAAAAAAAGCCTGCAAAACCAACTAAAAGAATAAATAAAAAACGAAGATCGGAAAGTGAAGCGCTTGAGGCAAAACGCGGAGCAATCGTCTGTACGGTGCTAACCGACAGCGGCTCCTTAGGCTGAACAGGTCGGGCAGGCCTTCTTTTGGCGCCTTCTAACGCAAACTTTACTAAGAGATGGCTAACAGGACAAGCCTCAACACCGGCCATGGCGTGGCCCCACTTAATAGCATAAACGGCAGATTCTATAGAAGATACACCGATGTTATTCTCGGAAGAACGCTTAGCTAGCTCAGAGATAAACAATGCGATATGCAAGGGTTTTGCTAGAATAACGGGAACACCAATCTTCGACAGAGCCCACTCGCGCCACCGCAACCAGCCAGACTTGTACTTTAGCACCGTGGACGGAGCCTCAGCATCTAATTGCAGATCAATAAGGCTTGGAACCATGTCACTCAAAGAAGAATCAGACAATGAGGCTGCCTCAAGCCAAATCCCGCAACAAACAAACAATTACTGCGCTAATGAACAATTTCAGCAAAAAATACCGATGAAGGCACAAAACACGCGCGACGAGACCACATTGACTCAAAGCACGCCAGATAAGGCTCAAACTATGCCAATTCAGGCTCAAAATATGCCAAATCAGGCTCAAAAACACTATCCGTGACGGTATCTGTGTTGGGTGAATCTTCATTTGCTATGGCTGTTTCAAAACTTAATGACAGCCCTGAAAAGGGATGGTTATATCACTGTAGAGCAATCCTTGGAGTTATTATTATTTTTTTTACACCAACATACTTGCCCTCTTTGGGTCACAGAAGATTGCTAGCATTGGGGGTTTACCTGTACTGTTTACTTATTAATATTGTGATTGAGTACTTTTAAGTTTTATAATATATATACGCATAATCAGTTCTTGCTTTGCCAAAAAATGCTTTCCAAAATATGGGTTTTCTTCTTTAAGATGTCAGCTAGAGCCAAAAATTGGCACATGATGCTTGTTAGTTTCAGCCGATGAGAAATTTGGTACATCAAGTACAAACTTGTCCAGTTTTCAATTCCAAACCTTTGTCAAATTCATGCTTGCATGATTTATGCATGCACAGCAAAACATTTTGACATCGTTTCATTTTCTTCAACAGAAGACCTATTTACATAACTTAAAAAAGGGTAAGAAAATACATGTAAGTTAAAAGAAATATACATTTCCTTTCGTTAAGTTCCATCATGAGGTCACAGTATTACATCTTTCTGATTGTTGACTGTTGGATTTCCTTTTGTACATGTATCAAATTCATCCATGAGCTGGCTCACAGGAGGCATTGACTATGATTGATAAGAGTGCAGACCCTTCAAAGTATTATTGTACACTGTAGCATCCCATCAACACTGTAGCCAGTTTCAATTAATAAGTTGTTTCATATACCATCTGGAATATTAAGATAAAAAGAACTGCTGGCAAATGAAATTAAGCACCACTTTATGGACAGCTCATTATTACAGACAGTTTCCTTTGTCCACAGAGAACCCAAACTCTGTATTAGCGAATAAAATTATTATTTAATAATAATTTAGAAGTACATGTAGTAACAATGTATTAGCTTACAGCGGGGCTCCCGCGCGCGCGAAGCGCGCGTGGGACAGAGCCCCATACCCATGGAATATGGTCAACCTCTTTTCGTTTGGTTGTCACGTGATTGACCGAGCGTACGTACGTACGTACGTACGTACGCTTCTACAGATTGTAAGGGTGGGGTAGGGGAGACTATCAAAAGGAAGGGAGGGGTGTCTCAGGCGTGTCTTGGCAAGCCCACATCTTTAATATAGGACATTAACAATATGGTCAATTGACAGCTGTCCAAACAGGATAGCCACTGACCAGTATCCCATGACCATATCGCGGGCTCATGTGTCAACTCATCGAGGTGACGTGATTTATTTGGAAGCTGTCCGCTGACCAGTTAACTGTTTTACTAGATCGCGAACAACGTTCAATCTCATACTTTTACTAGTTTGGGAGCACAGGAAAACTGATAATGCACACATATTGGACATCAATGTTTTGATCAATTGACAGCTGTCAAAACAGAGTACCCGCTGACCAGTATCACTTGACCGTATCGCGGGCTCAGGTGTCGACCCGTCGAGGTCAAGTATTTTTTGGTAGGTACTTCATATATGATTATTATTATGTACCTAAACATAATTATTATATCTTACTATATATTATTATTATTACACTATAAACACCTATACCCCTATACAACACCATATACCCCTATATACCCCTATTACACACCATATACCCCTATACAACACTATATGCCCCTATATACCCCTATACAATACCATATATCCCTATATACCCCTATACAACATCATATACCCCTATATACACCTATTACACACCATATACCCCTATACAACACTATATGCCCCTATATACCCCTATACATCACCATATACCCCTATATACCCCTATACAACACCATATACCCCTATATACCCCTATACAACACCATATACCCCTATATACCCCATACAACACCATATACCCCTCTATACCCCTATACAACACCATATACCCCTATATACCCCATACAACACTATATTCCCCTACATACCCCTATACAACACCATATAACCCTATACAACACTATATGCCCCTATATACCCCTATACAACACCATATACCCCCATATACCCCTTTTCATCACCATATACCCCTATATACCCCATACAACACCATATACCCCTATATACCCCTATTACACACCATATACCCCTATACAACACTATATGTCCCTATATACCCCTATACATCACCATATACCCCTATACAACACCATATACCCCTATATACCCCTATACAACACCATATACCCCTATATACCCCATACAACACCATATACCCCTATATACCCCTATACAACACCATATACCCCTATACAACACCATATACCCCCATATACCCCTATACAACACCATATACCCCTATACAACACTATATGCCCCTATATACCCCTATACAACACCATATACCCCCATATACCCCTATACATCACCATATACCCCTATATACCCCATACAACACCATATACCCCTATATACTCCTATACATCACCATAGACCCCTATACATCTCCATACACCTCCATACATAACCATACACCCTTATTCATCACCATACGTCCCTATACATTCCCATACACTACTATACATCACCATACACGCCTACACATCACCATACATCCCTATACATCACCATACACCCCTATACATCACCATACACCCCTATACATCACCATACATCCCTATACATTACCATACACCACCCATACATAACCATACACTCCTATACATCACCATACACCCGTATACATCACCATACATCCCTATACATTACCATACACCTCCATACATAACCATACACCCTTATTCATCACCATACGTCCCTATACATTCCCATACACTACTATACATCACCATACACGCCTACACATCACCATACATCCCTATACATCACCATACACCCCTATACATCACCATACACCCCTATACATCACCATACCCCCCTATACATCACCATACATCCCTATACATTACCATACACCACCCATACATAACCATACACTCCTATACATCACCATACACCCCTATACATCACCATGCATCCCCATACATAACCATACACCCCTACAAATCACCATACATCCCTAGATATCACCATACACCCCCATACATCACCATACTCCCCTATACATCACCATAGATCCATATACCTCACCGTACACCCCCATACACCGCTATACATCACCATACACCCCCATACATAACCATACACCCCTATACAGCACCATACACCCACATACAACACCATATATTCCTATACATCTCCATACACCACTATACACCACCATACATCCCCATACACCCCTATACATCACCATACACCTCCATACATAACCATACACCCTTATATACCCTTATACATCACCATACATCCCTATACATTCCCATACACTACTATACATCATCATACACCCCTACACATCACTATACATCCCTACACATCACCATTCATCCCTATACATCACCATACACCTCTATATATCACCATACATCCCTATACATCACCATACACCCTCATACATAACCATACACCCCTATACATCACCATACACCCCTATACATCTCCATATACCTCCATACATAACCATACACCCTTATACATCACCATACATCCCTATACATCACCATACACCTCTATACATCACCATACATCCCTATACATCACCATACACCCCTATAAATCACTATACACCACTATACATCACCATACACCCCTATACATCACCATACACCTCCATACATAACCATACACCCCAATACATCACCATACTCCCCTATACATAACCATACACTCCATACATAACCATACACCCCTATACATCACCATACACCTCTGTACGCGAAGTTCTTGGAAGGATTAACGTATGGGTTTTGAATAACAGTATCTATTTCCCGGGGGAGGGGGGGTACTCCCATATATGGGCTATATAGGTACGTGCCGCGCAATAGAGTATGGTTTTTGAAGTTCTCGGTCCTTAAATAGGGTATCTTTCTTGACCCTTTTGTTTCTGTGTCCCTGGTGTGGTCCTTAGATAGGGTAGGTTAATTGCATTATCTAATACTGGAGTGGGAAAATGCGCACCTAAACGAACGGTTTTGATTTTGCAACAGAGGTTTAATAGACGTTAAGCGGGTAAATACACGTAACACCTCTTCAAGCCACATGTTTGTTTTTTCCTTGAATAGGGTGTCATTTTTCGGCTTTGGGCCTTAAAAAGGGTACCAGTTTTCTTAGCTTTTTATTGGATAATACCCGACCCGCGATGCCAAACAAAAACAAAAATGAACAAAAAAAATGCTCACACTTTACTAAGGTATATTGAATGTACTTCCTGACTTTCATGGACATGCATTAAACGGCTTAATTTGGTAGGTCACATGAACTATGGCTTGTGGAGTAATATAACTAAGTAAAACGTTGCGAAATAAATTGCACAAGCTTTGTAGCACTTTGATCCCGGCTGAACCGTATATTACCAAGATCGATGCCACCCAGCGACAGTTAGATGTTCGACATCAAGGGGACATAATGAGAAATTTAATCATTGTTTCTTGCTTATTCTTTGTTTTGGGATTTAAAACAATCATCTGTGTTCTTCTTGGAAAAGAAGCAGGACAATATCTGCGAGATGCCTTAAGAGAGTTTGAGTGTACACCGCAAAATGAAAGGTTTGATCAAATTGTTGAAGGGCCACACGCTATGTCAAAATTAATACCAAAATTATTTATCTGGTGTCCAATAAGACATTACGGTTTGACTATTTTATGTCCTATTCATGGCTGTCCTCTGAAATTCGGACAGTGGACCGATCTTCCTGACTCCTCCAACACAAGTCCAAGAAACCCAAGATTGATGTACGACTTGAACGGAAATGTTATTCTGGTGCAGGCGTTCTATGAATGCAGTGAAAGTTTGCCAGAAAACGTGATGATTGGACATCGGTATTTATCCGCATCAAACGATGTGTTAGGCGCTCTCCCTGAAAGTGTTGTTAAGGGATTTCCTCTTATAATGCAGCAGAGAAGCGGTTTTACGCTGCGTCTTTATGATTATTTAATAACTGGTATTTATCAAGGACAAAACTTCATGGAATTATCTGAAGGCATTGCATCAATGAATTACAGACTACATGCGTAATAAACCGGACAGCAAAGAGTTATCTGTAAAAGAGTTTGAGAGTATTCCTTTCATTGCCTATCCAAGCAACGATAAACTAATGGATTTGTTTCTCATGCAGTTTGAGCGGAACAAAAAACGTTACGAGAATAACATGCAGAAACACACAGGGGAGATTCTGTCCTGTGACCACACCTTTAGAACGAGTAAACATATCGGGGTAACCCGCGAGGACGGCAAGTTTGTAGGCCAGTTTAAAAACGTCTTCTTGGGGGTGAACGAAAACAGAGAAGTTATGATATGGAAGTTTACGAAGACGACTTCTTCGTCCGAAATTATCGACTCACTTAAAGAACTGAAAGAGAGGCTTGATAAGGCAAGCACTAACTTAAAAATGATAATAGTGGATGACTGTTGCCAGGTGATGCACCTATATGGACAAATATTCCCGGGGATAAAGGTTCGGCTAGACTTATTTCACGCGTGTATGAGAGTTGTACAAACGGTACCCAAAAGCGAAGATTACAGTAAACCATTTGCTAATGAATTTTCTTTAATTTTCCGTTAAAATGGAGACCTTGGTAACGAGAGAACAATGAGCACACCTTGTCCTGATGAAATAGAATCAAATCTTGAACGTCTTCTATTTGTTTGGAGAGAAAAGCTGAAAACGGAAACCCTTCTTCAAATTGAAAATTTGCGCAAGCATATTAAAAAAGGATGTCTCTCGGAAATACCTGTTGGATGTGGGACTGAAATAAATGAGCGACTTCACAGACATCTTAACCGATCATTACTGTGCGGAGTATCCAAAATTGGAACTGAGTTGGCGGTAGCGGTAATGGCGTGTGCTTTGTATGCATGGAATTGCAAACGAAGATTAAAAACAACCCTCAATAAGAGAACAATTCCGATCACGCCAATTGAATTAGAGCCTTTAGAGTCTTTAAACCAAGCGACCCCTTATCTTCAGTCTCACATGACGGCTGTGGATTCTACGTCAACGTCATTACCGGGTTCAATATCTGGAACTGTCTCTGAAAATAGCAGTAAGGCTAGTAGAATGCCAGGGACATCATCCGTTTTCGTCACAGTTAAGACTGTGGAAGAACTGGAAAACGATTCCGTCTCGAACTACATTTTGGAACGAGCGCTGCACATACAAGAATTTATCACCAGTTGGACAACAAAATGTAACAACAAAACAATAGATTTGATTGGTCTTCTCTGGAAGATAAACTTACCGGCAGCTAACCTTTATAAACAGGAGTCAAAGTGAAACGTTATGGAATTAAATTTGACCCCATAGCACAAAGATAACCTGTTAAGAAATCTCACAGCATTTAATCTTCAGTTGGACCCAATTAACAAAGACGGAAACTGCTTCTTCAGAGCAACAGCCCGGCAGCTACAAAAACACTTGCAACGTTCGGATTTGCAAAATCTACAGCATATTTCCTCACTGGGGCTTGGAATCAACGAGGAACGTGACACGGAAAACCTCAGACTACTTTTCGTGCGTGAAGTCACTGAAAATCTCGATGAATACAGGGAGTGGATGTCCTGTTCGTCAAATGTACGGGAAATTGAACGTTTTAAAACTGATGGCCATTTCGCAGGTGACATTGGCGACATCTGTGCTAAGGCATGTGCTAATCTCCTCCGTGTCCCGATAATTTTAGTTACCGACAATAATTGCAATGTATTTAGCAAATATACCTATCTGCTATTTGTGAATTAGATTTTCAGTGAAAAGCTCAACAGAGTATGGTATCTCCATCCAGTACATATAATAATTCAATATCGTTTTTTATTGATGAACTTGAAATTTGAAGGTCATATACCAATAATGAAAATAAATGAATTGATGAATTAAATAAATAATGTTTTCTCTACTGACCTTGGAACTAGTAGCCGAATTGCGGAGGAACTGCGGAAATCAGACGCATTTGCAGTCGCTTCAGTCCATGTTTAATCTCACCGCCCCCTCCCCCCCTCCACCCCCCAGTCCCATAACGGCACAAGTCGGCCGGCTTACTCTTCGAACCAAGAAACGACGAAAACGAAGCCAACGAGAACGCCCCCAAAACAATAAGAATATGCTTGGATTAGCAAAACACTACGACTTTACTTTGCCGTTGCGTGACTGCGACGTGATGTTAGATTGAGCTTTTTAAGCCACCATCTCTTTGGAACTTAAGCAATTAAAGGACTTTTTGCAGACAGCTATACGACCACGGGGGCAACCATGCTACGCAGGCACACCACTAGTGGCGAGCTTTGACAAGAATTAATGCTATATATGCATTGCTGAATGTAAGACATCTAGAAATAAAATGGGACAATGACACACATAAAAGTACTATATAGGGTTGTATGGTGATGTTTAAAGACGCGTATGGGAATTTATAGGGGTGTATGGGGACGTAGAGGGGTGTATGGGGATGTAAAGGGATGTATGGTGTTGTATAGGGGTGTATGGTGATATATAGGGGTGTATGGGAATATATTGGGTGTATGGGGATGTATAGGGATGTATGGTGTTGTATAGGGGTGTATGGTGATGTATAGGGGTGTATGGGAATGTATAGGGGTGTATGGGGATGTATATGAGTATATAGTGTTGTATAGGGGTATATGGCGATGTGAAGGGGTGTATGGTGATTTATGGGGGTGTATGGTGTTGTATATGGGTATATGGTGATGTGCTGGGGTGTATGGTGATGTATAGGGGTGTATGGTGATGTATAGGAGTATATGGTGTTGTATATGGGTATATGGTGATGTGCTGGGGTGTATGGTGATGTATAGGAGTACATGGTGTTGTATATGGGTATATGGTGTTGTATAGGGGTATATGGCGATGTACAGGGGTGTATGGTGATGTATATGGGTGTATGGTGATGTATAGGAGTATATGGTGTTGTATATGGGTATATGGTGTTGTATAGGGGTATATGGTGTTGTATAGGGATATATGGTGATGTATAGGGGTGTATGGTGATGTGCTGGGGTGTATGGTGACGTATAGGAGTACATGGTGTTGTATATGGGTATATGGTGTTGTATAGGGGTATATAGTGTTGTATAGGGGTATATGGCGATGTATAGGGGTGTGTGGTGATGTATAGGGGTGTATGGTGATGTATAGGGATATATGGTGATGTGCTGGGGTGTATGGTGATGTAATATATCAAACATGAGACGCAGTGTTTCATCACCAGATGAAACACCGAGAAGAGAGTTGAAAATACGACGCGCAGCGGAGTATTTTTGACGAACTTCGAGGTGTTTCATCTGGTGATGAAACACTGTGTCGAATGTTTGATATTTCTTCTCAAACAAAATCATTTTTGAAGGAGAAATTAAGGATGCAAATACTGAGCAGTTTTTCATCCGATTTCCAAACACTCATTAAACATTAATTTTCTTTGTATTTTCTTTATGAATTATTAATGAGTTTGAGAAGTATAGGAGTACATGGTGTTGTATATGGGTATATGGTGTTGTATAGGGGTATATGGCGATGTACAGGGGTGTATGGTGGTGTATAGGGGTTTATGGTGATGTATAGGGGTATATGGTGTTGTATATGGGTATATGGTGTTGTATAGGGGTATATGGCGATGTAAAGGGGTGTATGGTGATGTATGGGGGTATATGGTGTTGTATATGGGTATATGGCAATGTATAGGGGTGTATGGTGTTGTATAGGGGTATATGGTGTTGTATAGGGGTATATGGTGTTGTATATGGGTATATGGTGTTGTATAGGGGTATATGGCGATGTAAAGGGGTGTATGGTGATGTATGGGGGTATATGGTGTTGTATATGGGTATATGGTGTTGTATAGGGGTATATGGTGTTGTATAGGGGTATATGGTGTTGTATAGGGGTGTATAGTGTTGTATATGGGTATATGGTGTTGTATAGGGGTATATGGTGTTGTATATAGGTATATGGTGCTGTATATGGGTATATGGTGTTGTATATGGGTATATGGCGATGTAAAGGGGTGTATGGTGATGTATGGGGGTATATGGTGTTGTATATGGGTATATGGTGTTGTATAGGGGTATATGGTGTTGTATAGGGGTATATGGTGTTGTATAGGGGTGTATAGTGTTGTATATGGGTATATGGTGTTGTATGGGGGTATATGGTGTTGTATAGGGGTGTATAGTGTTGTATATGGGTATATGGTGTTGTATAGGGGTGTATGGTGTTGTATATGGGTATATGGTGTTGTATATGGGTATATGGTGTTGTATATGGGTATATGGTGTTGTATATGGGTATATGGCGATGTAAAGGGGTGTATGGTGATGTATGGGGGTATATGGTGTTGTATAGGAATATATGGCGATGTAAAGGGGTGTATGGTGATGTATTGGGGTGTATGGTGTTCTATATGGGTATATGGTGTTGTATAGGGGTATATGGCGATGTAAAGGGGTGTATGGTGATGTATATGGGTATATGGTGTTTTATAGGGGTATATGGCAATGTATAGGGGTGTATTGTGTTGTATATGGGTATATGGTGTTGTATAGGGGTATATGGTGTTGTATATGGGTATATGGTGTTGTATAGGGATATATGGCGATGTAAAGGGGTGTATGGTGATGTATTGGGGTGTATGGTGTTCTATATGGGTATATGGTGTTGTATAGGGGTATATGGCGATGTAAAGGGGTGTATGGTGATGTATGGGGTGTATGGTGTTGTTTATGGGTATATGGTGTTGTATATGGGTATATGGTTTTGTATAGGGGTATATAGGGGTATATGGTGTTGTATGGGGTATATAGGGGTATATGGTGTTGTATAGGGGTATATAGGGATATATGGTATTGTATAGGGGTATATAGGGGCATATAGTGTTGTATAGGGGTATATGGTGTGTAATAGGGGTATATAGGGGTATATGGTGTTGTATAGGGGTATATAGGGGTATATGGTGTTGTATGGGGTATATAGGGGTATATGGTGTTGTATAGGGGTATAGGTGTTTATAGTGTAATAATAATAATATATAGTAAGATATAATAATTATGTTTAGGTACATAATAATAATCATATATGAAGTACCTACCTATTTTTTGAAGTTATCCGCTGACAAGTAAACTAGTTTTCAAGTGATCGCAGGCTCAAGTTCAAATTTTTTTCTTAATTCATATGAAATATGTTGTGTTTATGTGCTGCACAATTAAAATTTTGATTGCAAACTGACCTCGGACGTGAAAATTCAGCCAGCTGTTACAGGCAGGGAAGACAGTTGCTTTTGTTTTTTCTCACAATGGTCACGCGTTGGTCACGCTCTACGTCCAATTTTTATGCTCTGATTGGTCAAAATTTGACATGTGAATTCATGCGCAAAATTTATGCAGCATCTTGAATCTTGTTTACTTTAACAGCTGAAGCTGACAGAGTTTTGTGTCAACTTGTGATGTTTTTAACTGCCTTTTTCCACTGGATGTACAAAATGAAATTCAGCTGCTATCAGGAGTCTTCTGTTACTCATGGCTAGTTTGTTTATTGAGTTTTTGGTTGAGAAAACGTCGCTTGTCAAAGTCGGAAATCCGATTTCGGATGGCATCGTTTTCGTTTTCACCTTGCTTGATGCGCAAGAGGATTGCAAAGTCTGAAGCGATACTGGCTTTACCTGATAACTTTCAGGAGCTGCATCTCGAATGGTAAGCCAGAGAAATTATTGTATTTCATGTTTGTTTTTTGTATCTAATTTAATGAAGTGGAGCGTAGTTTATGCGGGAATTTAGTTTATGCGCGTTTGTAAGTTTTGAGACAACGATCTCACCGAGTATCTGATTTGATATAATCTTACAGAACTTTAAAAAGCCTTTAGACAGTTTCTCACCGCAAATAGAAAGAAAATGTTCCAAAGAATCTTTAGTTATAATTCTAGCCGGAAAAGAAAGCTTTGAGCGATTTTCTTGCCTCGAGTTCGTCTTTGAAAAAACAAACACCGGGAAGCTGGCTTAAAACATAAACTTAAGCAAACTTAAGCTTGAAGCTTGAAGACTCAGGATATTTAGGGACACTTTAATACTTGTCTTCCTGAATGAAAATTGTTGCCTCTGTTTATGTTTCACCGAATTATATTTCTTTTATTGATTGTTGGTAGTCTCTCTTGCAATTTTAATCGCTATGCCGATTGTTTTCAGTCGTTCAGTGAACATCGCTTGCAGGAGTTCTCAAAATGCCGCGCGTTAAACCAAATAAAAATAAACATGATAAATTCTTTATTATCTTGGAGCGTAACTCTGTTAATGTTCATTCAAACACTCGCTACAGCTCGCACTACAAAAGTGAGAACCGGATGGCCGTATAGGTGATTTTGGAAAATTTTTTTAACAGTTTATGAAAATTGAATGAGAGCAATTTGTATTGTGAAATACTGCTTTCTGTCCATGGTATAAAAGGTTGGTTTACACGCACCCAGATTTGTTGGCAAGATTTTGCAAAGTAAACTTGTCGAACGCCAAAACGTTGGCCTGATTCTTTTTCTAAGCCTAATTGATCTAGGGTGATCAATAGCCATTACGGCTCTTAAATGTGATAAAAGATGATTACCAGTTTTTGAGTGTACATATGAGGCTATCAACTCGATGTAAGATTTGGTTCACTCTTGGGCTGTTTGCAAATTATTTTTCTCCAAAATCAGGTAGCCTTTCCCTCAAAAGTCACATAAATGTGCTCTAAAGTTAACTGAATTGTGGAATTCGAATACAAGTTTATTGTTTAATTTAAATTATAAATTTACTAATGGGAGCCTCGCTTTTAGCCCTGGCTAAATCTATATATTAAGATAGTTATCTTGAGGTGTAACCGTCGCATCCGACTCGCTTGACAAGCAAGCATTTGATACTGGCAATGTTAACCATCTCTGATTCAAATCCCTTGTAAAACGAATCATAAAGAAACAGGAACACCACACAGGTTATTACATCTTATGTTATTAGCTACTACAGCATAAATGCATCTTAGAATTATTTCATTGGCTAGTACAGCATTCGAGTTCACTGTGTCCAGTCTTTGGGCCATAGCAAAAGGGGACTGCTCTACAATGTAAACTGTAGCTGTAATCAAAATACCAAGCTTTTCAGCATAAAACAACCAAATCTAAATCTAATGTAAAATCAGGTGAAAAAGTCGGCAAAAGGCGATTTGTAGGTTTTTTGATTAAGGGATAGGTAGCATAAATGATGGTCATGGACTGCTTGCGTGTGTATATCCAACAGTGTTTATTTACTGTGCAATATCAGGGCTGTCAAAAAGTTTTTAAGTAGCAGGCTCATAATAAAATAATAGTAGGCGGCTTTGGAACTCGCACCAAAGGCATTTGTTAGAGTCTCAGTAATGTCCCAGACCATCCACGACATTGCACCGTTCTAATGTTTCACAGATCTAATTACTGTTTAAATATGCATTCAATGTGATTCAAACCTGGGAAACAGATGCTTTGCAATTTTATTCGATGGTACTTATTTTTTGTTAGATCCTGTGGCAGGAGGAGATGAAAGTAGCCAGTGAAGGATGGCTAACTAGCCAGCGGTTTTGGCTGGCTACCTGCCTTTGTTGACAGCCCTGCACTATTCCCCAGAAACAGCAACTCTAAGAATACTTTCCAAAATGCTTTGTTGAAATATAGTTTTAATACTGACTGTTTTTTTTGTAGTGTACATATTTAGCTAATACATCAGTACACTAAGAATGATCAAAACGCTCATAGTTAAAATTACTGTACTGTAATACTTTACCTTCATAGTTTCATTTGTTATTATTGTTTGTTTCTATTCCTACAAACTTCTCATCAGGTCTCCATTTTGCATGAATTTAATGTGATATATATTTGAAGGGGTTTTTGTCTCACCATGAAGTAGTTTTCACTTTGTCTTTTTGATATGAAGTTCAGTTTCTTCTTAGTTGTTGGCTAAGACAGTGTTGAAGTATCTGACATGTTAACATACTTTACTTTTCATTTCTCTTCAGAAAAGATTGATTGATCCTGAATCAAACAAAGTGCAGCCTCACAAACAAGATTTTTTTGACGAACAAATGTGTACTCAAGGAAAGCTTATGTCCCTGACATTGTCAATAAAATTTATTAATGGAAAGATCTGGGTTTTTTCTCCTTTGTAGCACTTTAGACTATATGCATCAGTTTTTTAGCCCTTATGTACTAAAAAAATAAAATATAATCAGTATTTTTTCTAACTAACACTTAAATCAAAGTTCTCTTCTTTCAAATATAGTATTCCCCTAATTTTAAAAAATTCATTATCTTATTCAGATCAAGCACAGTAACCATTGAAAAGAAAAAAGAAAAAAAACCTTGCTCGGTCAAAGACGGCTTTAAAGTTTTGATATTAAAATTGCACCCGTTCACAATGAAAAGAACAAGGCAGACACTACAGTTCATTTAGCTTATGTTAAAGCTTCTTTTTTATAAATTAGAAAGTCATGCTGGAGAAAACATAAGTTTGCTTTATCTTTTCGGTAAAAAAAAATTATAAAATAACTTCCAGGTGTCTAAGCAATTTCAAAGGACCCATAGTGTCTTATTTCTCCGCTGCATTGAGCTGTGGACAAAGGGAGTTCTTTCTAGTGATCCGGCTTTTATCAGAAATATTGTTGTCCTTCGTCATCGTGAAGAGTGATCGCTTAAACAAGTCCAAAGTTGAATCCTGTAAACCGGCCAAAACGCGAGCATCGCAGGGAACGGATCCCATAGGAATAGGTGAAAAAGGATAATAAAAAGTCTAGGCTATTCTAAAAATATCCGTATATGCATTTGCAACCCATATTAAGCCGCAATTAATCTTCTTACAAACGATGGAGGTATTGCCGCCATTTTGAATTTGGCAAAGTCACGTGGTCGCGCGTCGACCAATCAGACATTTTTCGCTGGTGAATAGTGTTCCAGTGTCAAGGAGACAGTACTGTTTAAGCCAATTCACTACTTCACATTAACCATAATACACCTTGTTTACCCCCTAAAAATTTTGCATAAGAATTGTTTTCAAGTTCTCTTGGGAGCATTGTAAATCCCAACAGGAACTGAAAACAATGCTTATGCAAGACTTTTGGGGGAGTAAAAAAGGTGTATTATGGTAATGTGAAAGAAGCGAATATGTAATCATGTTTATTGATTAGTTGCATAAATTTACCATCATACTTCGAGTCGACGCACCTTTGGCTGTATAAATATGATTTATTAAAACTTCATGAAAATGACAAGACGACTTACTGTTGGTTATAAGAGAGGTTAAGATTCACGTTCACCGCAAACGGCAAATGCCAGACTCAAGTTGAGAATTTCTCAGAATAGAAAATAAGCAGATAAAACCATAAGCAATAAACAGTTAACGAGAAGACTTGGTCACGTGGTACAAATTCACGTCTGCCGTTTGGCGTAAAAGTGAATCTTAATCTCTCCATTATGTGAAATGGGCCTCGTCGCGAATATCCAGAACATTCACCTCCACTTCGGTGAATAATTGCTAAGGATTATATCTTTTGGTCGATGACCGATGCACACACTCTGAAATCTCTGAGGAGAAAATTAAAGGGTACTGTGGTCAGTCATCGTCTAGCGCGCATCATCGCATGTGACAATAAATCCCCCGTTTTCCGTTTAGAGGGTGGGTAAATGAGAAATAGATGGCGGTCGCGCAACTCGCGTGCTTGTTACAAGAAAAAAATGAACGATAAAACATCTGGAGGACAAGGCTATGTTGTCAACAAAACATGTAAGGATGAAAGGATATTGGTTAGCTGCGGTGTTTTTGGTTGTCTGCTTGCAGACGGGTCCTACGCGCGTGGGCCATGTTTTCGGCTTCTTGAAGAGCTAGTTTACGATGCCTGAAATTTCTGCTGAGAGGTGAAATGATCAGTGTTCCACTACTTTTTTTTTTCATTATAGGTATTTTTGTTTTGTTTTGCGCTTTTGTATTTGCTCGTCTGTTTCGAGTGGACAGATATAAGCCACGAGATAAATGTAAAACCTTGAAACAAAGGATCGCTTGAAATCATCTTTTAAAAATGTTATCAATATCGACTGACATCTTCTCTTTTAATTTTTTTGAAACAGGTGGCATTTAAGGGATCGTTCAATAATCCAAAACTGAGGTAGTAATTACAAGAATTAATAACCTTCATTCTTAACGAGCAACGATGAAAACATAAGTTAACATCTATATAACCTGAGATCAGGCTCTATTTACGTTTCGCTTATTCTGGCGGGAAAAACGACTACGTAAGAGAGAATGTATGGAGGCTACTAAAATTGGGCCTGATCTCAGGTTAGTATCAGTGTTTTATTTTGTTTCAGTTGTTGATAATGGTCACATCCTGACCGAAAAGACGAAAGAAAGTCGTGAGCAAATGGTGGAAGCCAACAGTTTTCTCTCTTTCAGTGTTTTGTGTCTGTCCTTTTATGATACAGCTCCTTTCCAGCAAAAATCTCGCGACACAGGCTCCCAAATTTGCTTACATGCGATCAGGCTGTACTTGCTTTTCCAGGCCCTTTGGGTGGGGTTTAACGTTTTTCCTCATAGTAGAAATACAACGGAACTGTTAGTTCTTTCAGTATTTGCTCTGTATTTTAGTTAGTAGTTAGTAACGTAGTTATAGTTCTGCAGCATATTGGTTTTTGTAAATGTCAAGCGTGTGTGTGTTTTTAATAAAGTTGTAAAAAAAAAAAAAGAAATGCAACGAAACATTAGGGTGTCTGACCTAGAAATGGGTCTTCACATTTAAGACATTTCTTAGAACAGAATATTGAAGCTGAGCGCTCAAAACCATGATTTTTGTCAGCGAACGGTTTTTTTTGGCAATCTTTACTGAAACGATTGGCCAAAATCTAGAATTGTGTATTATTTTGAATGCATGATCTTTTTAAAGGGTTTAATTTCAGCTGGCTGGTTCAATACTTATCTCACTAAACCGGCTAATTGCAGTTAGTAATTACGTTGGATGTTTTCCAATAGCTTCTTGCGGCGATTTAAACAAAACACACGAATGCAAAATTAAACCTATAACGCTGGAAACAGCTGTTCAGTAAAATGTATACATCATGCTGTTAGATTTTAAACGTCTCATTTTCTTAAATAGTTCTTGACTTCTTCCACCAGAGCAAACAGAGGAAAGAGCGCGGAATTGGAATTCCAGAAGCCATTTTTCAGGTATTTTATACGCTAGTCTTTGCAGCTGCTGAAAATAAGAGAACAATAATAACTATTTAGTTTTCTTTGAATAATTATATCAGTCCTGCAAACCTGGATAGAAAGGAAGCATTTCCAAAGGGGTATGTTTAGCGGAGTCTGATTCTCCTTGAATGCTTTAAAATAATGTAACCACTTGCCAAAAGCTACTAGCAATCTGACGGACAATCGGCAAACAATGAATGAGGAATGCTTGCTTGTTTAACCATTTTCCCGCCACCAACACACACTCTTATGAATATTTACCGATCTCTTATCGCACTTTCTTTAACCGGTGGCTTGAAAGTTTGGGCGAAGCATGTAACACGAGCTCTCCAATTCTATTTTTACTCAACCGTACTGAATCAAGTTGCAGTCCTCTATCGGCCAATGCCGGTGTTTTACCTTACAATTTCCCTACTGTGAACTAACAGTCAACTAGGACACCAGACCCAGAGAAATACACATAGCTTTATAGTACGCAAGATCTTTTTAAGACATTTCGGATATTCACCCTTAGTCTACACGACTGATCATCTGCTTCCAACGAATTCCCACCAAAATCTCTTAACCTTAAAGTCCACTTATTAAATCCATTCACTAGAGCTAGAGGAAAAATATGGAATGAGATGCCTATAACACATTGTAAAATCTTCCGACAAATGCTTTTAAAAGGAGAATAAAAAATTTCTTGACATCCTAACATTAGAAAATCCTACAGATGTCGATGGAGAGCCAAACCGGAGAGCTATGTTTCTTTTTAAATCTAGATTGAAAGCATTTCTCTTTGGCTGATCCTCCTCCTGTAAATATTTTTGCTTCTTTTTGTCCGTTTAGCGTGTTTAGTGGTTGCTTTATATCCTAACTTATATTTGAACATAATTTCGCCGCTTATTTATTAAATTTAATAAGCGCAGCCCTTACGGTTTCAATACGAACTTCCTTGCCAAAATACTACTAGTTGTTCCACTTAACTTCAAATGTCACATGCGCACCAAATTCCTATTAGGCTATTTTGCTAACAACAACAACTTAAACATCTGCCAGATAAAAAAATGAGGACCTGCACAAGTAAGTGCTATCAGTCATTAGTAAAATCCAGCTAGTGGTCTATTATCAATGCTGCGTTTGATTGGTCGAGCTACTACTAGGCTATATGTTATAGCCCACTAATCGCGTTTTGCTAGCTAAACTTGTTTCATCTCAATATTTTTGACCAACCAGTTGGATTTTACTAAAACAATTATTCTTCTCGCCCTCATGGCCTCTGAGTCAATAGCCCTTTCGGCCTTCGGCCTGACTCAGAGCTCATTCAGGCTCGAGGAATAATTGTTAAATGTAAGATCATTTAGATAGACTGCATTCGAAAGACCCTTGAAAATGGACGCATAACAGAACGGGTGCGTGATGATGAATAAACCAGCCTTGGAGCGTTGGTCCTTGTGTGGAGCGAATCAAAGGATTGTGTTGTACACAGTATGTCGAATTGTTGGGCTAGGCTATTGGTCAAAAAATGGTTAAATTAGTGTTTCCAAAATTTGTAAGAGCGTTATGCCTTTCTTAGACCGATTAAGGGCTAGTGCTCGTTCGTAGTTGGACCTCTTTATGGCTTCCAATTCATCTTGTAAGCT
Organism: Porites cylindrica; assembly: GCA_964035525.1. Classification (NCBI taxonomy): domain Eukaryota; kingdom Metazoa; phylum Cnidaria; class Anthozoa; order Scleractinia; family Poritidae; genus Porites; species Porites cylindrica. The sequence goes on from OZ037775.1 coordinate 25,722,081, forward strand.
CAGTTTATGAAAGTTTTTTCACTTATTCTAATCTTATGTTTTTCCATCGTATTACAGGTTCAGCCAAGGCATCCTTCATTTAAAGTATGTCTAACCCAGCTGATGTTGTCATAACAACATTAACGTCCATATTTCTAATAACCACCATCTTTGGAAACCTTCTTATTTGTGCCATTGTATTCAGAAATCGTGACATGAGGTGAGTGCAGTTCTCCTTATTCTGCGAAAGAGACGTACAATTCTCTTAGACCGCGGGACTCTAAGGACGAGCAACAGGTACCCAGAGAGCGCGGTTTAGTTTCCGCCGTGTAATAGTTTGATAAAAGTTTAGGTTGAAATCATTACATTTATTAAGACCACATAACAGACTCAAATGTCATCTTGCAGAAGTATTCGATGTTGTTCGTGTACATCTGGTTCAATGTCGAGTACATAGCCCTTTTTATCTTTTGATGAGCACAGATTGAGAAAAAATGTCTAGCCGGAGACCGATTATTAAAAAGTTTGTCAGTTCACGGAACCCGGCCGTACGAGTCACACTTCAGTTACATCGTAAAATCACTAAATTTTCCGAATTATATAGCCAGTTCCAAGGAGAAAAAATTAATTGTGAAAACTGGACAAGAATACTCCGTTCCACGTCTCTTTTCTCTTTTTTTTTCTTTCAAGTTTTGATAAAGACCAGTTAGCGAATATCCATTCACACTCCTGGAAAGAGCGCTTTAAAATTAGGAAACTTGAAAACTTTAAAGGTTATACGTTAAAAGCGAACGAATATAGTTTCTCCACAAAGTCGCGAAATTTTACAGACGTGTGTGTGGTGGGGGAGGGGAGGTGGGGGGAACAAACTTGCCCACCCCCGCCATACAGAATTCTGTACAATTCGGTGACTTTGTGGAGCTATTTCTTCGGCAGTTTTCAACAAATCGTGATCAAAATTGGCATCTTTGAAAATGAAGAAATGATCGTCGCAGTGAACGCAATTTATGCAATTGCGTAAACAAGCCTGAAAAAAAATTCAGTACTTCAACGGGGTTTGAACCCTTGACCTCGCGATACCGGTGCAATGCTCTTCCAACTGAGCTATGAAGCCACTGACGTTGGGAGCAGGTCAATTGTGGGTTCATATGTTCCCGTGAAAGAAATGAGTGTTAATGATATATGAAATAAATCATATCTTTGCTGATTTTAATGCGTTCTTGTCAGCCATGTTGACCATTGACGGATTTTCGCTAACTGGTTCCAGTCAAAAGTTGAAAAACCCGTGGAAGAGTATGTTGAGCAGAAACTGCTAAATGATCTTCAAAGAAAGGAAAAATAAGGGAATACCTCCTTAATCGTGCCATAAAGTGGATTAATCTTAACTTCCTCACTTGACAGGATTACTATAAATTTCCTACTTGTGAATTTGGCAGTGGGGGACATTACCTACGCGACTTTTAACATACCACAGTTAGTTATCAGCCACATCAACGGACATCCGGAAGGAGTGGCGGGGAGAGTTTTATGCATCTTCAGAAATGGACTCTTGGCGTGGGTTGGAGAAGGTGCTTCGGTCTTCACCCTTGTTGCCATCGCAACGGAACGTTATTATGCCGTCATATATCCTCTTGGTAATAAAGGAAAGCTGACAATACGCAAGCTAAAGGTAAACTTTACTGGAAGCACTGAAATGTTGACCCCCAATCCAATATTTTCCAATTATCGCACATTTTTTAAGTCCCCCACGAATTTTCATTCATTTAAAACATTCGAAAAATCATCTAAAATTCTTAAACAATTGTTGAACTAAGGACTTTGACCTAATAACAATACACACGTTGACGTTACTTACTGATATTACTTTACCGAGGGGAAATTATTTTTGTTCTCTTACTGGACCAATCTTAGCGTGCTTGAAGATTCAATAGATAATTTGAATTCCAGAAAAGCTTTAAAGGTTAAGAAACTAATTGGTTCACTTTCTTTGGCTACGGTGTAGGTGCTACAGGTCAAAATTAAATTCAGGCTAACTTTTTTAACCTAGGTTGATTCTCAATTTCCTTTGTCTCCTAGCCTTAATTATTCAAAACTTAGGGCTAGGAGAATTAAGAAAATACTGAGAATCAACCTAGCTTAAAATTTTTTAACCTGAATGTAATTTTGACCTGTAACACAGATGTAAAAAAGAGCAACTATCAGGCAAAGATTGAACGTGTGGAAGGAACGTTTCTTTTTTTGTAAATTTTTTACTGGTCAAAGACAGAATGGATAAGTTACTGCCGTTCCACCAAGAGGCAAAAAGGTTCCAGAGGGGTAGAGATCCTTGCATTCTACAAACAGATGCTTTAAGGTCTGCATCAATCCACACACGTGACAAGAGTCACTGTCAGTAATTTTGGCCTTGAAAAGTTTGCCGCGTGTGTACAGGATGTGATGGTTTGTTTTGTTGTGATTGGTTAATGTTTGTTGTGCATTGTACAGATATTGTTGAGTTTCTTTTCAAAGTCGTAATTATAGCAATGACATCATAAGCAATACCAAGAAGCAGCCCTTCTTTTCTTTCATTTGGAATTTCTCAGAATGACTGCACTTACCAAAACCTTACATTGTCTAGGGTAGTCGAGGGGATGATGACCTCGACATATTTTGTTTTACAGCTAATAATTCCCGGTTCATGGATCCTCGCAGTGATTATTAATATTCCAAACTTTTGCATGCAAGACTTTGTGGAGGAAAAAAATCCCAACCATTGTATTTACGATTACGACTGGCCACAAGAATGGATGGAAAAAGCCTTTCTATTGGCAGGAGTTTGCGTTCCTATGCTTTGCTTTACACTGATGATGGGGTTGTATTCCAGAGTCATATACACTATGTGTTTCAAGCGTGATGATTATACTCAACACACATGCCAACCACAGGTATGACTTTATTGTCCCATAAATGTTTTGTGTGGAAGTACCGAGAAAAAAACTTGCAATTAAGTAGAGAAAGTCTTTTATTTTAAAGGGGTCCTGTTGTCTAAAAGACTGCCCGTGAATCTGAGAATATTTATACATTCAAAAGAGTTCTCAAAACACCTACCAACAAAGCAGCACTTGAGAAGGTTTATCTTATTAGAGGAACCTGGATGAACTACAATAAGGGTCTTGTTATCTTTGTATATTTTAAATTTTCTTTTAGTCTTAGCTTTTGTATTAAGTCTTAATTGCCAGCTTGTAATTTTAAACTTTTCCTTTCTTATGCTAGTATATAGTTGTATTTCGTTATAGTTGTATACAGTATATATAGGTTTAATTTAAAATGTATCTTTTATCTATTTATTTATTTATTTATTTTATTATTAGGCAGGTCCACATCATCAGCTTTAATTAGTTGCCTGTATTTTCTAACCTGAAGTATCAAATAAATTATGTGTGTATGTATGTGTTTTTATTATGGGCTGTTTACAACTGGTGTCAAAGCATCTGTGCCTGAGGGTACTACTGATTGGCGTTGTGCTTGCAAGGGAGTCCCTGATATGCACCTTGCATTTGTCTTGACGAAATTTAGCCAGTTTAGAGGCCAAAAACAAATACACTTTATTTTAGTGTCAATGTGTTTAGCACGAAAGTACTCATTGGGGACACTATTTTTTACGTCTCTTACTGGAGACGGAACCACCATTTTACGTAGTCATCCGAGCAACGCGAAGGTCTAGCCGGTTGCATTACAAAGGTAGTACCTTCATTTCTTAGGTCCGGCCCCGGGAATCGAACCCGCGTCCTCCCGCTCTGCGGTCACACGCTCTACCGACTGAGCTAACACTACAGGAACTAATGTATTTGTTTCACTATATCTTTATATTATCTTAATTGCTAATGCCAGCACAGGTTTTAACGTGGTTTTAAGAGAGGGATACTGATAGAAACGTTCGACGGTCAAGTGACCAATAGCTGTCAGCACAGTAATTTATAAGTTAACTGTAATTATTCATAACGATTCTTACAACTTGTATTACAGAACCTCAGTTATTGGTGGCCCACGTTTTATCCCATATCGTTTTTTTAAATTTGTGCATACTTTTTACTTACTTTTGTTTGTTTATTATTTATTGATCTCGAAACTCTTTTCAAAGCAGGCTAAACGCTTCAATCGACCAATTCCGATATATTAAAATCCATAAATGGCTGCGATGCTTGGAGCCACGTATGAATTTTAATATATCGAAACCATTCTTTTTAGTGTTCACGAGTTTTCGTTCCTTTTTTCTTTACCCAGGCTCTACTGAAAGTGCGTAAGAGAGTCACCCTAATGGTTCTTATAGTGACTGTCATATTTGGAATATGCTGGGGTACAGACTGCATACTCCACGTGATGGAAGTTGTTGCCTCCTACAATTTCAGCCGGGTAGCGATTCCCGTGGCTCACGTCATGATCATGTTTAATGCCGCTGTCAACCCGTTCGCATATGCTTTGGTTAACCAAAGGTTCCGAGAGAAGATGAAGAGAATCTTAGTCCGCAGCTTACGTTTTTCGTCTGCGAGGGTGCAAACAGCAACAAAATCGCCTAGCATTGGGTCGGCCTGGCACGTCACACAGCCAAGAGAGAATGTCCTTGCACGAGACCCAGTTTGGAGTGATATCGAGCTTCAGTCTTATAGAAACAGTTCTACAATTAAGCAATAGAAAACATTTCCCTTGTTTGCATAGCCTGATATAATCACGAGAAAGACTTTGGAGAATTCGAGACAGTTGCACAAACCTGGAAACGTCTATGTCTGGTTTTGCAAACATGGAAAAACGTGTTCAATAATTGCTGTTATAAAATAACTTGTGTCTTTCTGACAGAAAGAAGCTTAACTCTTTGTTATCCCTGAAAAAGTAGATGGAATCCATCGAGGATCTTTTTATTTTTTGCATATCATTGCGTTTCTTCCTTCCATTTTTAGTCAGAAATCTGGCCTTTTCGTCTTCGGTTAGCCGTGAAGGCCATTTTTTTTTTTCAGTTCACTTGGGGCCTTGGCTAACTGATAAGCTAAATAATTGGCACTTAAATAAAGTCATTATTATCAGATACGATTACTGTTAGTTCTAAAAGCCATATAAAAAATTGAAAAAGAAAAGAAAAGATGAAAATTTTTGTTTTTTAAGAAACCCAAAAATGAACAACCGCTCAGAAATAGTTGTCCTTGTTTTTGCTATTCGCAGTTTTGCTTTTTCATAAGTTATTCATAGGGTGTTAAACTAGCTAGCTATCACTAGCTAACGCACATAGACAGTATGGATGGGAATTAAGGAATTCAAATAGTATGTCATAAGTAATTGAAAGTTGCTTTAAAAATTACAATATAACCATGATAAACTCTGTTTTCATTTCAACAATACTGATTCGTATATTAGCAGGCTAGCTGCTACTTTTGTTTTTCAGGCATTTGAAAGTGAAAGAAAAATGATTATTAATTATATATCATTCAATTATATTGGTATTTACTAAACTTTCTTTGTTTATTATTGTATTCCTATCGGTAACACCATGTATGGCCGAAATGGTAATACTGAATAAACATGTTGTTGTTGCTGTAATCAAAATTTGTGCCATTAAACTGGTTTTTAATTGCTGGCATTATTAAGATTTCTTTGTGAAACGTTAAGAGTTTTAATTTTTTACTCACAAAAATAGCAAACCCTCTCCCCCTTATCCCCCGGCTTCCCCCACAAGGTAACGACCTCTGAAAGCTTCTAAGTCCAACAGTAATGAGAGTGGACATGGTGGTAACCTTAGCAATGCTTATATAAACGAAACACTTACAGCACGTGACACACCGGGACACCTTAGTTACGAGCTGTCCAGTGCCTTTCGCCTGTTCACAGCCATATCGCCCAAATTAGGGAGAAATTACTTACTGGGTGATATGGCTGTGCGCATGTGTAAAACACTGGCAGAAAGTGATCATGCTTGCATGGACTCTTTATTTCCCACAAGGCAAAGGATCAACGGGCAATTAGTGTACAGTGCCAATAGATTACTGGGTAGGGAGGTTCAGACAAGGTATACTCGGGCGGCAACCTCCTCACGACTAGAATTGAAAAAAAAAAAGAAGCTACACTTCGATCGAATTGGAATATTTCAGTAGTGTTGTTTTCAGGCGAGGTTCTATTGTTAACTTTTTTTGTTCATTGTTTTCCTAACCAATCCTGTGAAGGCTCCCGAGAGCTGCAAGGTCGCCCAAATTTTTGGGTTTAATGATTTGCACATTTCTCTTTTTTTTGGGGGGGGGGGGGGGGGGGGAGGGGTTGGGATGGGTATGGATATTATTGTCACGCTAAAAAAAGAATCCATTTTTAGATTTTCTAGGTGATTCGAGATCAAGAATCTAATTTTGGATTACCCCAGAGAAACGCACCCTCATGACATGAAACGCATCAAAAGAAAAGTCATGCATACAACATTACGACGACAACTTTTATTTACATTGCAGAGATTTTGATCCTGAAAAAATAATCTTCGCTTCCTGATTTACAAAAATAAATATTCAATTATTTACAGTCATTTTTAACGTTGAAGTATGTCAGCAACATTGAAACGCATTCTCAGGAAAGTGTTTTTCAAGATTTCCAAGCGAAACAAATCTCCTTTTGCCCCTCATGAATCAAAAAACAACCTACTAGATTAACTTTTGTTAAATCAAGTTTGTAATCGAACAAAAAATCATTTACTGTTACATGTAATATCACGGATGACAATTACTCCTTGATTTTTTGATCAAAAATATGAAGATTTTAGGGCGTTTAAAAAAACAAAAACACATGAAAGAGCACAATATTTAAAAGAGGAAACAATGATTGTAACGAGTATTTTAGCCAAAAACTCGGAAAACTTTGAACTTTAAATGTTTGCATCTATCTTTTCAGCGCGTGGAGTTCTCTATGCAATGAGCAAGTCAAAAACTCACAATTGCGGGTGTAATAATGTCACCTAGGATATTAATAGGTGATCCACCGTTATACTGCTGTGTGAATCAATTCCAATAAAATTACTCCACAGAAATTTACAAAACGCGTGTGAAATTATTTCTAGTTTTACTCATCACTACAAATTTTAATCACGTAAAGAGCGCCTTTAGTCAAAAAAAGATGGTCCACAAAACCAGCTTTTCACAGGAGCAGTGTAATGTCCAACGCGGTCAAACGTTTCAAGATTGTTACTTAGAAGGCTATTATGTTACCACGAAGTGATAATGCAAACATGATTTCCCGCGTTCGTAAAAGGAAAGTAAAAGAATTGCAATTTATTGACTGAGTTGGACACGGCAGTAACATGACATTTGAAACCAAGTCGTGCTACTAACGAGTAGCACAGCAAAGCTTGGAACACGTTTGTAACACGAATTACTCTCAAACGTCGTTCTATTGCCGAGCTCAGGTCGTCACGGTAGTAGCACAAAGTTTAAAATGAGCCTCTTTCAGCGAACTTCAAATTGAAAACTTAAGGGACCGTTCATTTTTTATGGGGTAGGGGGGGCTGGTGGGATTTGGAGGAGTGTAATTTGAAAATTGTATGACCCCCCCCCAATTTCCGATTTTTTTCGCATGGCCCCCCCCCTCATCAGAGTAATTTTTTGGAAGGCCCCCCCCCCCCCCATGAATAAAAAAATACATAAGGTATTAAAAAAGTTACTGCATTAAAATTTCGTTTCGTTACATTTCACGTAATTTAGTGAAAGAGAGCTGAAAGCTAGAAAGCTGTTTTTAACAAATCCTCACTCAAAAGAATGAAAAGTCAATTTCAGCTCTTCTTGTTACTGCTCGTCCTGAGCGTGTTGTAGCTGGCCGCTCGTCTACATATTCCTCGTCTGAGGCGATAAAAGCAAGAACGACATCATTTGAGTCGTCTTCAGAGTCAGGGGCATCACTCTTGTAATCATCATCAGTTTCTTCTTCCTCACTGCTTTCACCACTGCTGTCTAGTTGACCCGAAGAGGAAGAAGAGGAGGACAACGAAGAAGAACAGGAGGAAGAAGAAGAGGAACACAGCGACGACGAGATCGAAGAGAACGTCGAAAATGAGGAAGGGGACACCTCGTAGTAGTTTCATGCCCCTCCCATTAAATTTCTCGGAGAAAAGCTCTGGTAACGAGGTCAGTTCCAATTCAGGACTCAAATTATTGGATTTAATTATATGAGCTTGACAACAACATTTTTATGAATGAAAAGAAAGTTGTTGCTATTCAAGACTGTTATTATGGTATGTTCACTGTCCTTATAAAATATAAAAGCTGTTGAGAAGTTTTCTTGTTACCCTGGAACTGTTTTAGCATATTTGTTATAAATAAAAGAGCACAATTTTTCTTCCATTTGTAAACATCTCTTATCCTATTTTTAATCTAATTTTTTCGTCCGACCCCCCCCCTTTCCTTCATTTTTTTTCGGCTGGCCCCCCCTTTTAAGCCAATTTTTTTCGAGTGGCCCCCCCCCCAATCCCACCAGCCCCCCCTCTCTCATAAAAAATGAACGGTCCCTAATGTGTAATATTCCTTTACACTGGTCAAATAGAGAGCATTTAGAACTGTCAACGAGTGTTCATAGTTATTCCTAACATCACTATGGAATTTCTGCTCTCGTTTCTCAGACGTCATTTTGTGGGAAAACCTGTGGCGTCGCAAAATGGGGGCTGTTTTCTCGGGCTATGCTTAGCGCTCCTTAAAAATCTCGCTAAAATTTGGCCTGTCCGAACGCTTCCTGGCGCCCTTAAATTACACGAACGAGTTTATTATTTAAAGTTGAACAAGATAATGAGTCGAATTGCACTATGGGATTGTCGCTCTTGTTACTGGCTGTAACGAGGTTGCGTAGGATAGTGGATCAACTCGTCTCCCACAACAACCCCATGGTACAATTCGACACTACACTGCGCAACTTCAAAATGGCAAACGTTAAATGTAAACTTCACCACTTTCTCCATCAAGGGACAAGACCGCAAAGGACTCGCGTCTGACCGCATCGGGGTCTGCATCTTCGTCAGAACTTGTCGCTGTATTATTCTCTGAAAATTTTGATGGAGTGTTCAGTTGAAATCTAGAGGGTGGTGTGGTAAGAACGCTGGGGGGTGGGGAAGGATCAGTGACTCCATAGTTAGGGACTCCTGACGTGACGAGTGGTCGGTCTTCTCCCTTGGGACTGATGACGTCATCTGAGGACTTGGCTACTTGAAACTGAAAATAAAAATTCGTTCACGTATCAGTTGCAGAAGTAACTTGTATATACTGGTTACCGGGATAGTGGGGGCAATCGATTTGAAGCAGACAACATGAGTACGGTTCGGGTAAATCAAATAACATAATTCGCCACTTGCACATCTCCCGTAATACACTTTGTTTTCCTCCCAAAATTTTTCATGAGCAGTGTCTTCAATTTTCTTGGAACGACTGTAATACCTAAGCAAGTTGAAAACAAAAGCTACGCAAAATTGAAGGGGGGGGGGGGGGGGGGAAGGGGCAAAGAAGATGTATTATGGGAGATGTCCAAGTGTCGAATGGAAAACGGGAGCACAATAAAATGCAAAGAGAAAAAGAGATTTGCATGTGAAAGTCCGGATTCACAAATTCCCAAAAGAACTCGATATACTTTTTTCAAAATCATTGTACATAATTTAAAGGGCCTTTTTAATTTTTAAAATTTTATTGTATAGTCGTAATTTACGCAGGGCCGCTCTTGATACGATCCTATGGTTGACAGGGCAACTCGATCTGCCTAAATAAAGTTGACTTGACTTGATCAAAAACGGACTTATTTTTCTCTAATTTGCTGATTCAAATCCGCGTCAAAGAGGGATTTTCATATGGCGAAACCACCTTAGGGTTTTGTGCCGTTTAGTTGGAAATCCAACATTTGCATTATCAAATCTCTATCCACTCTTTCTTTCGTTTCGAGCCTTATCCCATCGCAAGTTCGACGAAGTACTAGCGCACGAAACACATTCCTTTTTCATTCCTTTTCAATGGTACATTGACTTAATAAGCTCCGTTGATAAAAACAAATTTTTGCCTTATTCCCTCACTGACGCAACACCAGTTTCTTGAATTTCACCTTTTGGTTCAGTTTTACTGAGGTTTGGATAAGTCTTTTTAGCTGTACTTGACGGGTTGAATTTAACCTTGTCGTACATTCTTTAGTAGGTTCATAAAGCCAATGTAATGCACGCTTGTTTAGAGAACACGTGACAACGACTCAGCTACTCGTATTTATATTTTGTAATCACGTGAACGGCTTACATGAAAATTCAACCCGTAACTGAACTTGGTAAAACCAAATTAACTTCAACTACGCCACAATGATAACTGCTATACTCCAAAGTCCAAACTTTCGCATTCAAAAACACCGGACGTTACAAAAAAAGCCGGCGTAGCTAGGCCATCTCGATTTGCGTTTGTTGAACTTTGTTTTCGTTTTTGGTATCCTTGCAAGAATCGTAAGCTAACAAAGAGGTAAGGAGAGAAGTTGGATGAACTATCAAGTTTCATAGACTTGGCTGGTACTTACCTTATTATAGGAAATTAACGCTCCATGAAATTAACGCGAATCGTTAAAATTCGCGTTAATTTAAGTCGCGTTAATTTTGTTGAGCGTTAATTTCCGCACTCTTAATTTCCACTATTTTAGACCCAATTTTGGAACCTGTCCAGACATTCTTGACACCTAAAAAACATTAACTAAATACTTTTTTTCCCGAGTTTCTCGAGTTCATCTTCATCGTTGTCGCTGTCAGAAGCGATGTCAATATCTCCTACTTTGATTTCGGCCAAGAAAATCGCGTTAATTTCCTTTATTATGAAATTCTACCTCCTCTTTCCCCTTAATTTTCTTTATTCGAAAGTCGTTTTCCATCAAATTCGCGTTAATTTAAGTCGCGTTAATTTCTAATACCTTAATTTCATGGGGCGTTAATTTCCTATAATAAGGTATGTTTTGACTTACCCTTGATCTTGGCATATCAATCGGTTTGGAAGATTGCATTTTCTCTGCGGGAGAGCTATCCTCCTTTACCGGAGACCTTGCAAGTTCTGTTGAATTGTCTTTCACAATGTCGTTATCAGGAGGTTTGACTGAAAACCTTGAATTCCCTGATGATTCTTTCACTTTGGAGGGCGACGAGTCATCATCTTTTGACATTTCAACTTCGGGACACTGGGAAGACGATTTAACTGCAAATCTTGAATTTTCTGATAACTCATCACGAGAATTTGTTCTTTTAGGAGTTGACGACAGAACTGGCGAACTTGGCGACGGGACCGGCGAATTTGGCGAGGAGTCTTGTGAAACTGGGGCTGCACTGTCGACGTCAAATCTCATTTCAGCTGATTTTTTTCTCAAGGAAAAGCCCGCTGACTGCTGGCAACTTGCTTTTAGAGGAATAGAAACCGTATCAGGAGGCGAGGGACTGATTGGTGAATTCCACCTTCTTTCTTGTTCTGGGGTAGTTGGAGCTGAGCGGCTAATACGAGAGTTAGGTAAAGAAGCAAGCTTGGAACGAGAACGAGGAACACTATCCGTACAAGCTAAAGGGGATATAGGAAGAACACGTGGACGGGGAGTTTTATTAGGAGGCGATACAACGCCACTAGGCGGAGGAATTTTTTTGTCCTGATCTTGCGGAGGGCCAAATAAATTTCTCAAGGAAGACGGCATAGCGGCCGGTTGCGGTTGGCTTGATTTAGAAGTGACAGGTCCATCTGTTGTATCTAGGTCTCCTTCTGGTTGTCTGTTAAAAAGATTCGCCAAACTTTTAGGAGTATCATTACTTTTTTTCTGAACTGAGAAGCGTCCATCAACTAAAGTAGTACCAGGAGAATTCTTTAGGTCCTCGAAGAGATCTTCAGGAAGTTGTCTACGCTCCAATTCAGATGAATCTAAAGGAGTAGAGGCTGTTTCAGAAGAACGTGTAGACCCTGTATTGCTGCGTGACTGAAGCAAAGGTTCATTTTCATCTAACATCCATTCCGGACGGGAATAGCCTGCTGGAGCTGAATGCGATGGAGGACGGACAAAAACACTGTCTTCGTGATCAGAAACTGCCAGTCCATCTGAAAACCAAACCCTCTTGGAATCATGCGACTCCTGCCCATTAACTTCAGCTCCCTGAGCTCTGAAAAATTCAGGCAAAGAGCCACGCGAGTTGTTAGTGGTCAAGCTATCGCTGTTGGACCTCTTCAATTTCATGCCCGGAAGTATAGTGGTACTTCCGGTCATTCCACGTCGTGCCAAATCTTCCAAGCGATGAGCAGTGTCCGGGTTCAGAGACTTCTTAGAACGTTCATCCTCTGGCTCTTCTTCTCCGTGTTCTACTTTTCTGAAGCTGGCTCTTCTCAGGATTGGTTTTCTCTTATGAGGCACCTTAGCAGGTTGGATTATCTTGGGAATAGGACTATGGCCCATATCATTGTCACTGTCACTGTCCGAATATGGTTCGTCCTTTCCTTTTGCTTTTGTGGTGACGGTGAAGCGACCAACTGTGATAACTCTATTTGTAAGTAGGGAGTGCGCAGTCCAGTCCTCCAACTGAAACAACAGAAAAAAAGGTGGTACTACAATACAGGGACTCTCTCTTAATGGATACTTCTACAAGAAGACAACTCTGTATAAAGAATACCAAGTGTCGATCCCTGTTTGGAGTATATTTGCAGACCTGGATAGACCTTTATCTCCTAAACTTCCTGATAAAGGTGCATGATCGATATGAACTTACATAGACCAAGGTTAGAATGTTTTAGCTTGATTTTAAACTTAGAATTATTCTGAATGAATAATAAACAATTCTTGAATTCGGCTTTCGTAGGATATGAAGAATTCTGCAGATCTCTGAGGGTGTTATCCACCTCGGCCTTCGGCCTTGTTGGATAACACCCTCCTCGATCTGCAGAATTCTTCGTATCCTACGAAAGCCGAATTCAATAATTGTAAGTTACATTTAGTCTAACCCTGTAATTACGCAGCACTGGTGTTATTCCCCCAGCGGGGGGAGGGTACTCAACAAAGTTTTATACGAGAGGCTCCGCCCCGAGGTCCAACCCCTTACCCTTTTATTCAACATTTTTGACCGAAAAGGAAGTGGCACCCATTTCGTGTACCTTCTATCGAAAAATGGTACCCCTTTCACATACCTACAATTGTAGTTTAGAAATACCCATTTCGTTAAACTGCTGTAAATCCACTGTCTTTAAGTCTCAATAAATCCCGAAGACAGAACATTTTTTTCCGACTTTTCACAACAATAAAATGTATCTGCTAGCTCTTTGGGCTTTTTTACAGCCTGAATATCCTTTCATATAACTCAACTCAGTAGTAACATCCCTGGTCTTTCATATACCTGAAAAAAGTACCCCTTCCAAGCGGAACCTTCCCGTATAGCGCATTATAGCAAGTACCTCCACCCCTCCCCCCCCCCCCCCCCCCAAGGTGCTATGCATTGAATCTAAAAATAAAGATTACAGTCGACTCTCTCGGCTTAACGGACACCTCAGTAAAACGGACACCTGGAGTTCATCCCTTCCTTACTTTACTCCCTTTATTTGACTCTCTATAAGCCAGACATCACTCTCAGACGGGCACGTATAGTGCCGGCCCCAAAGGTGTCTAGCCAGTTCCAGGCTGCTCCGTAGTTGGGACCGCTGAACTGAGAATGCTCGAACATGAGAGAAAAAAAAAAACGGAGGTTCCTTCCTTTTTGCCGTCCCGCCAACTATTCGCGTGCCTTTTACTTTTGCGTCTTCCCCACAATCTGAGAGCCCGGAACGGGCTAAAAGGCGTCCGTCTTAGGGTTCATTTCCACGTCGCGTAATTTTTCCGTGGAAACGCACGAGAAATTTACGCGCGTAAATGAAAAAGAAGCAATGTATGAAAGGCAACGCGTAACCTTGAAAGTTGAGCGAGGTTCAACTTTTACGTTTACGCGTGACCTTCCATACATTGTCTCTATTTCATTAACGCGCGTAAAATTTACGTGCGTGCGCACGTAAAAATTACGCGATGGCGGAAATCCACTTTTAGAGAGAGTTCACTGTATTCTTTTAAACACGCTTCCTACCTGACCGAGATTAATATCGTCCGCACTTATCCCATCAAACGGATCATCCAACACGTCCTGGACGCCTTGCAACGTACCAAATATGAAAGACGTCAACACGGCGATGTAATATGGACTCCATGTGTTACCCGACTTGATCCCCATGTGTACGTAATATGGCGACAATAAGATTGGCATAAGAAAAATAAACACCTTAGTGAATGACCGTATGGTCCGCGGGGAGCGGTATTCCCTGATAACACGAAGCCTCTCGAATGCATGGCACATTAAACTGTAGGAAGAAAGGTGAAATATAAATAAAGGGCCTGTTTACATGGAGTGGGGGACCCCGGTCTAGTGGGGTAGGTCTCTTTTGTTTTGTGTCCCCCAGAGCGTGAAAACAAAAGAAACCAACCCCACTAGACCGGGGTCCCCCACTCCATGTAAACAGGCCCTAAGAGGCCAAGTTATGGCATTGGGTCATGTGCTTTAATTATCTCTGTCTGAAATCCACATTTCCGGTAAGAGCTAGGATTTTCACTAGGTTACTCCTAAAATGTGCTACCATGTTTCATTTTATCTCTACAACAAAATTTCATCTAAGCAAAAGCAAACTGACCCAATCTAGCCGAGTACTAATATGAAAGTTCTTAGTTGTGAAGGCGAATACAGCACATTCTAACAGAACTTGACTTTTCGGGTAACAAGATGGTGAAAGTTATTTAACATACTTCATAGTAGAAAATGGGGAGTCAAAATGTGGAGAGGGAGCGAGAGAGCTCGTAAACAAACTCTCCACACTGACTCTTACTGTACTACTTCCACCGTTCGTTCTTATCTTGTTCTAGCTGGATACACTGGAGTGGAATTCATGGAGGGCATTCAGTGAGAGAGCAAAGCCACATGACTGACCTGTGCACATGCGTCTGGTGTATGCCTACGTTTGTACTAAAGGAGGTTTTTTCCAGATTTATTCCATCTCGGGTATCCAAATTTGTTGACACATATCACTAATAAACGAGAGAACATTCAGGTTTACCACGGTGTAAAAACCTGTGAAGCTTTCCTCTGTTTTCTAGCTACCGGGTATTATTTTCCTTGGCTCTAATGTGTTGAGTTCTCAGTGGCTTCTCTGTATTCATCGTTTTACGTCACTCGTGAGTTTCACAGGTTTCTACACCGAGGATGAGCCGAACATTCAGTCGGATGCAAAGTATTCACTTTAGATTCCGGATTCAAAATCTTCAGACACGTGAACAATTGAACCCACTGGGGCGTTCTTATTTCGGACTGACGCAACTACGTTTAAAGAGAAAAAAGAATCCCCTACAAAAATGCTCCAGATTCGCCATCACCCCGGAAAAATCTCCTCTAGTCTACATGTAGACTACCTCTAAAAACGCTTACAACCTAAAACTGAGTCTTAATGACTTTATGTCTGTCCACAACAGAACTGTGAAGTTATCCAATCTGGCGACTGCTTACAACTCCCAGTTTACATTATCGTTCACGCGCAGACTGAAGCCGTAACACATACGACAAATATTGCACGAGGTTCCGGATTTAAAAACGTAAACTCACGAGGAAAAAGCCTAAGTAAAAAATTTTACCAAGTAATCAAATCACCAGGAGATTATCCGCGGTTTGGAAGTGTATGTTGCGCGTTAATTTCATGCTTGGTTTAAAAGTTATTTCCATTTGTTTTAGAGTATAGTAATGTATGGTAATGAGTTTAGAACAAAGGGAAGTAAAATTTACACAAAGGATAAAATTGAACCACAACATAGACATGTAATAATGTCACTCACTTGTGATAGTGTATGAGTCTGGTAATAAGAGGAGAATTTTTCGGTAACGTTGAAGCTCTCATCCTATCATTCAATTGACTTATGTCACTAAGATCTTCATAAATGACCTGTAAGAAACGAAAAACAGTAGTACTCAGCATTATAGAAATTATTTTCCCTTTCGAATCTCGTGTTTTCTGTTAGTAATGTCCGTTAACCACCGAGAAAGGGGGTGGGGTGGGGAACTGCGCAAAAAATGGAACAGGGAAAATACATTAAATGGCTCTCTCCAAGGTCTGGTCTCTTTACTTTTACGCCTGCTAAGAAAGCTAGAAATAATCATATCTGCCAAAAGAGGGTGAAGAATTGGAAGGTCGTTTTCAACCTAGCCTGCGGGCTCTCCGGCGGGCGGCAGGGCGGGTAAAGGACGGAGAGCTTGCAACTACGTGTCTGGAATTTGAATTCCACCTCCAATTCCCCTGTGGCTCCCCGTCGACTGAGCTGTCAGATTTGCGCCAATCAGTACAAAGCGGAAATGAGCGCGAATGTAAACAACACACAAAAAACACATACCAAGCGTAATGACGTCATTACTAATGTCATCAACGCAAATCTACATTTCACATCGACTTTTTCGATGCAGATAGTCAAATTCCAGAGACGTAATAGCCATCTCTCCTTCCTTTTCCCGCACCGCCTCCAGAGCGCCCCGGAGAGCTTGCTCGCAGGCTACTTTTGACCCAGTCAAGTCTCATTTTCTAGGTGTATTTTTAATGGCATCCGAAGGTTTGTCGAGGAAGGAAGGAGGAAGGGACAAGCATTACTGTTCAGAAACAATTTTCGTAAAATTGCCCATATTTAAAAGGCCCCGTCCACACGAATTGGAGATTTTTAAAAGCGCATATTTTGTTACCCGGATTCGTGTTGACGAGGCCCTAAACTACTCTGGAGAGCGCTTAAAAAAGATGTGGTTTCAGTGAGTACAGTCAACTCCCTTTATAGCCGACACTGTAGGGACCTCGAGGTGGTGTCCTCATTAGCGAGAGTCCGTAATAGCGGGAGTTTATTTCAGTCAAACGTCTGCAACTTGTTTTTGCCGGGGATTTAGCTGCTGTCCGTATTATCGGGGTGTCCGTTATAGCGGGGTGTCCGCAAGGCGAGAGTTGACTGTAGATGCACTTGTTTAGTGTAGATGGAAGGTCAATTCGCGTAAAAAATATATACGCTTTCAAAAATATCCGGATTTGTGTGGACGAGGCCTAAAACGTCACGCTTATACTTCACTTACACACCTCCCAAAATGCACCTTATCATTCCCAGCATTTTTTTTCCTTTTTATTGGCCGAAAGCCTACCACGTGACCTGCAAATAACTGACTACAAATGATGGTCTTCTCATGCGCAATGTCGTTCAACTGTGTTGGGCTGCAAATATTATTCTGCTCATGCGTAAACGAAACAACACTTTTCTCCTTTTTGCGGTCGTTCTTGCGTGAGAAAAGACAGATCGCTTCGCTTCCCGAGGATATTCATTAAAAACAAACTTGTTGGTCGAATGATAAAACAGTTTTTAAACTCGGTTATCGCAAAATATCGTGATTTGTCAGTGTCTCTCAGATCAATTGTTTACCTCAGCCTTCACCTCGTCCAATAATTGTTAATTATTTGTCCCCCGCTTCCCCCCAAATTTTGCATAACCTTTGTTTTTCATTTCTCCTGGGTATTACAGCTGTCTCAAGAGAAATTGAAAACAATGCTTATACAAAATTTTTGGGGGCAAATAAGGTGCATTAATGGAGATGTGTAAGTGGTGTATTCACACTCTTAAACAATTATAAATATCTGTGATTTGCAAATAACCTTCAAGTTTTAACAGTACAAGTGCATGACACACTCTTGACCACTTAACCCATACTAAATTCTGATGACCTAAGGCTACAGGTGCGACTGCCTTTTATAGATACGCTTGGCAATCAGTAAGCATTAAACATGCATATGTTATTATGGAAGGGGTAACGTTGAACAATTTATTAACATTATGTTATAAAACAAAAAGTCTTCACTTACTGACAAAATGTAGGTTCTTCTAAAAACTTTTTCAGTTAATAAATACTCTTTGATGTTTAACACCAGTCCCCTTAACTTAGTATTTACAGTCTTCAAGAAGTCAGGTGGCAAACCTGTGAAATGAGATCACAATATGACTAAACGCCACAGGACTAGACAATAATATCGTGTCCATTTGATTATAATGGGGTATATCGTATTGGGGGCTTATTCCATTCATTTTCTTATAACTGGGGTGAAAAATATCGCTGGTATGTTATGGTGGGGTCTCCATTGTAATAGGGTTTGTTACCAATAACAAAAGTTCCAATGTGCTGTACTAACAAATTGGCACAACGTTGTGCACGTAGTCACCGAAAGCTGTCAGAAGTTTATTTGTCTCAGGCCACAAAAGCCCTAGGCAATTAATTTTCATAGAACTTTACCTTTCCAACAAAGACTCATTTAGAGAATGAGCTCTACAGTCTGAAGTTGAACTATGTTTGTGCATTCCAAGACTACACAGGAAATGACATACATCTGTAATTACGTGTACGTAACTGCACTAAAAGGTTTGTTTGTTTTTATTGTGGCTTACGTTGGACAAGGACAAAAATAGCTATCTGACTCTAATGGCAAAAGGTTAATCTTGTTCATGTATTTTTTGTTTGAGACTCTTATCACAGGTTATTACTCTTACTCAACTCAACAAGTAATTATAACAGAAAAGCACAGAACAGCAATGTTAGAAAAATTCATAGTACATGCATACATTGTACAGGTTTTAAAATTTGAATACAAGGCAGACATGGCTCAAAAAAGAAACTCAAGTTAAAACGGTTTCAACTTCAGTTTGATTCCCTTACTACCAATTGAACCTTAAATCCTTCTTGTCTTTTATCCCTACGGAGCACTCGGCAGACTAGGTTTAAACAACCTGTCACATCAAGGAGTCTTACTACACTACCCATGGATACTTCGACACCTGAATAACATTGTAACTGTAATATTTATATATCTACTGTACAAGTTACCTGAAGCTTGAAGCCAGTCCCTGTGACAGAAGAACAGTATGACTAGAGCTCCCTTGAATTGTGCTAAGTCTTCAAGAACTCTTTCACGCCTTTGGAAGTCAGCTGGAAACCATCATATGAAGTAAAAATTTGTTGGTCAATATTTAAGTACAATTTATTTTAATTGTTACTTGCCACAATCAACTTTAATTAATGCAAATGCAGTGACAAAATTGCTCCAATGGGTTAACTTTCAAGAACAAAAAAATTCACACCCCTACCCTCTCCCCTCCATTCAAAGTTGGGGTATTTGTTGTTTTGTACAGGTAATTTAGGGGATAGGGGATAGAGGATAGGGAGGGAAAGCTTTCTTTTCTCTTTTTGAAGTTGGCAAAATGTTAGAAAGGCCCCTAGGACAAAGTGTTTCAAATAATTTTGTACCCGATTGTTTGTCTTAATGCATAGCCGAATACATCTTCCATCTTCATGTACCTGTACCCTCCCCTTGAAGAAGGAAAAATAACAGTTGGGGATGGCTTAACATGGCCTGCATCATGTGCTGGGTGATAAATTTCTGAAACTCCTACATTCCCTCATATCCCAGGAATCTGATTTTATTTTCTGGAGAGGGGGAAATTAAACAGGAAATGCCTTGTTAGGGAATTTTGTGAAGTGTAACATCATTCACAAAAAGGTTATGTTAATTACTTTCAGCTCTTGATTCTAACTTACCATTAATAGAGAAAGCCAAAGGAAATACAATTGGTGAAACAAAGATGCTCATATGGACATCAAAATCCAATCCTGTCAATTGAAAAGAACAACACATTGCATGTATGTGGTGAAAGCTTTCCTTCATCTACAGGTATTTGAGTCAAATGATTTAACAGCATAATTTCTCAGATAATGAAGTAGCTGTATAGTACGTGACTACTGTACTGGAAGAAAAAGATGTGCATATTATAACATTTAAACAAAGGTAAAGAATGCACCCCTATTGGTCAATTTCTCAACTATGAGTCCAGTTGTCTTAGCACTGATGAAAGTATCAGTTTGTTTGGCAAAAGAATTGAAAAATTCCTTCTTTCTTAGTCACATACAGTCTTTGTTGAGCTACATAGTTTTCTTTAATTTTATGATAATCCATTTTTATTCAGTATGCACGGTGTACCCTATTTTCTTAGAAAGCCTATAGTTCATAAACTGCCAAATTCTATTATATGGGCTTCCCTGTCACTACCATTTTGAACATTTGTGAAATAAATTATTTAGAATGGTGTCTAGCATCTTAAAAAGATTATCAAATTATTGCATTAATAGTAAAATATATTTTATGTGGTTAATAACAAAATAAATGAATGAATGAAAGCTAGCAAAAACTCACAGCAGTAGTGTCATCTTTACAACCAAGTTTGCAAGTTAAAGAGCTATACTGCTGTTGTGCAACTGCTAAGGTATGGATGCCCTTGGAAGGTTTGCTGAGCACTCAAGGACAAGAATCTAGAGTTACTCTTAACATCTATTTTGTGCTTAGTAACCTTCTACTGCAGACAACCATAATGAGATGGTTACACACTGGTGCATGCTGACAGTTGCATAATTTTGTTAACTGTCATAAATTATCCTGCTCATGTCCCACACTTGTGTCATAATGATTATATTACACTTTCTCAAGAACAACTACCAATCACCTTCTTATCTGTCAAAAACAAGACAAGCTTTTCATGGTAATTTTATAGACCTTCAGTTTTATGCACTGGTGGCAGTTTGAGAACAAAAATAACTTTTGAATTTTAAGTTGGCTATGTGACTTATTGGAGACTTTTAGCATCAGGTTTTTCATGGTTAATGTCAAACAGCAAACCTGAGGATGTCACATGACCATAGTCTTGCAGTCGCATTTGCAGTTCAGTTCATGTTTGAATAGCAGGAAGAGCTTCCAGTGGTAAGCGATTTACAGCAAGGATTTTTTGCCATTAAAAATTGTACAGCCTCTTGTTTAAAGTTAGATTTTTGCATTTGAATCAATGAATTCTTTATGTTCTTCAGACAATAAAAGTGAAGCACTGCGACTTGACGAAAAACAAAATGGAGGCACTAAGCAACAAACGCTTTGCTAAAATTCAAAATCCTGACAAAGTGAAACTAGCAACGTGTAACTGCAAACTGCAGATCAAGGTTTGCGATTTCCCAAGAAAGAAGTCACTGAATGAGATTAAGATAGCAGGTGGTCATTGACAGAATGGGAACAAGACTTAATTGTGACATCACTGAGTCAAGCCATTAATACACGATTTACAATCTAAAGCATACCTCTTTCATGGTTATAAATAATATTTACTTACCCAATTTCTGACAAAGAAATGTTGCAAGTGCTGTGAAAAAAAAGAGTGAAAATATCAGTACCTATTAAAGTAATCTCTGGGGTGGATCTAGAGGGGGTTCAGGGGGTTTGAATCAAACCCCATAAATTAAAACAGCTCATGTCAAAAACTTGTAAAGATGTAAAATACATACACTCAATCTTAAAAGAATGAGATATTAAAACACACTGACTTTGCCTCAGACTGGAATTTCAGGATGCTCTCAGACCCCCCTACAAAGGTGGCCCCCTTTCATCAAACCCCCTCTGCTAAAAACCTGGATCCACCCCACAATGTTGGATTTCAAGCAGGGGTATAACCTTTGCAATATAAGAAATATAACATTTTCTAAACCCTCTAGGTCCCCCCGGGGGGGGGGGGGGGTACTACTATTTCAAGTGACTGGGATGATTGAATGGGGGCAAAATTCAAAACCCAAAAAAATCCCTGCACCAAAATTTAACCCCCCAAAAATCCCATGCCGCATTTCCGAGCCATAAAATTTTTGAGAAAGCATTAAATCATATAACACGAAAAATAAAAACATTAGTTTAGAATACCCGGAAAAATTCCTACTTAAATCAAGCTACCCAAAAAAAATACTTGCCAAAATTTTTCTTCCCCGAAAAATTCTTCGATCATCCCTGTCACTAGAAATCCAGACCACCCCCCCCACCCCCGGGCTAAGGCCCAATATCCACATACAAATTCTCCAGACTCATCTTCGTATGTTTCCAAAAAGAAGAAGATAAGAGAGTTTAATAAAAGATCAAAATATTTTCTCTTTGTTGATCATTTAATTAATTCTCACATCCATTTCTCTTGACAATGTATGGAGATTATTAGGAGAAAATTGATGTTGGTGACTATAAGGGTTAACCTCCCTTTGGGGGAAGGCTAGATAAATGAACATTACGGAACGGCGCCTGTAAATCCGTGTCGCCCGCAAAATCGCGGGTCCCATGACTATTTGCGCGCTCACAAAGGAAGCCGACGCATGTCGCGTCCTTTAATTCAAGACTCAAGTGTTAGGGTATTGTTTCCACGATACAAAGGTAATTTAACTTAAGAAAATCAATAGATCGAAGCTGTCGCGCTACTCTCTGTTTTATAAGGAAATGCAAATGCTCAACTTGATAAATATTTTGACTTCATAAGATATCTTAACAATTTAGGCCAGCAGAATGTGTAGAATTCCAGAAAAACAATTCAGGAAGCCGAATGGTTTTGAACTGCGCTACGCTTATATGCAAATTAATGTTCATCCGCTGGATTTCGCTGGAGACAAAAATATCCATTTTGAATTCCCAAATGCTTGCCTTTTGGGGCACCCTTTTTATTTTGGCTATCAAGGTTTTAAAAGCTAAGCTTCAGATTTTTCATTGCAACGTTTTAATGCGGGAAAGTTAGGAGAAATGCTGCAACTGATTAAAGTCACGCAACACGCTTTAAGACCGCATAACTTAATCTTTCTGTTATATTTTGTTCTTCTATTGTCTCCAAAACAATAACGATGTTCCACCAATTTCCACCTACATATAATGGGACACATTTGATTGACAGAAAAATTTGCATTTACTAGCGACGCGTTTCTACAGGCGCAATTCCGTAATGAGGATGTTACTCTGCTGTGAAAGGAGAACCAAAGATAATATAAAACACACACATGGTTCAATAAAAAGTGTAACAAGAAAGAGCAGCAATTTTTCATGTCTGGTTTACAATTAGCCTGCAAGAGCAGACGTATTTGGAGAGTAGAGATGACTGAAGATATGTCTGCATTCAAAGGCTAGTTTACACTTCTTCCTTTGTCCCATGCTAATGTCTAAAATAAATGGTCTGTAATTTCAGACATTTGTTTAAGGTTACAGGGTCAAGATAATCTAAGGTTTGGGGCTAAACTGGCTATAGGTTTGACTACCATAAAAGAAATGGGTTTCCAAGCTCTACATGTATGTTTCAAGCAATAGGTCTAAACGTCAGAGAAATAAATGGCCATTCTCTTATTTTGACAAGAATTTCATAGTGCCATCAGCAAAACTCTACCAAAAATACACAAATTACCCCCATTTTTAAAGCATCTAAAGAAAAGAAGTGGGAAGAAGCATGTTAGGGAGGGCAATCATTTGATTCTTGCTATGTCCTGTGGTATTTGGGGTATTGATCAAGTCTTTTTCAAAAGGGTATACATTTTCACTATTTAGTGCCTTAAAGTGTCCATCACTCGTATTCAGTTATCTTAAATTTCGAACATTTATGTAGTTTAAAGAATTTTTAAGAGGAAATAAAAGTTATTTTTTGTTTCAACACACTTTTATCAAAGGACAAAATTGGCAATTTGAGGCTAATTTTCCACCATATTTATTCAAAAAGGAGTGATTGAGAGACTGGGCACTAAATGCTTGTGACGTCAACATGGTATCTTGTAGCCAATCTTGTTATCGCCGAGATACCGGGTTGACATCACAGGCTACTCGGCCCAGTCCCCCATAAGGCGCGTTTTTTACTTCGTGAACCAGGATTTTGATCGCTTGTTAAAAATCGAGATTGAGCTCAAATCCCATTCTATTTCTTGTTTTTGCATGTCATATGTTTCTACGTCTTGAAAAGAAAGATATTGGCTATGGGTTATAGGCACTTTAAACAGGGTGTCTTTCTTTGACAACAGGGTACAAAAATTGACAGCAGACAATCTGTATGCGTGGTTACAATTTTCTTTAAATATGACGTAATTGTATTTCAGTTTCATCTACAACAAAATGCGCTATGTAAAACAGAGAACAAGACAAATAGCAAATTTTAAACACTGCATGTTCTTAATCTTGAACAAGGTGAGGTTTAAAGGCCTTGAAGGCACACCCCCACCAAAATGTCCCTAAAGTACCTCACCCATGGGGGAGAGAGAAAGGGGGGAGGGGAGGGTAACAAGGGACTGATTATGACAATAACTGAACTGAGATACATGTATCAACATTACATGTCCTGCAGTACTGCTGTGAAGATACCAGATGGGGGTTGTCAATGTTAAAAACAAGATTTCAATTTGCATCAAAGCCCATGCATAATGCATACACTGGAAGGAAATGTTAAGTCGCAGGTAATAGACCTTTTCACGGTTTTGTCACGGGAAAAAGTGCCTTAATATTAGAAAGTTGCTAAATTTTAAAGTAACACGTCTTAAGCGAGCAAAGATAATTATAGCTCCGCAAAGTTACGAACATTTACAGACGTTATTATGGTGGGGGCAAGTTTGAGCCCCTCACCATACAAACGTCTGTAAAATTTTGTGACTTTGAGGAGCTATACTAATCTTAAGGCGCTTTTGTCAGTGGTGTTGACGGATTTTCCCTAACTTGCCCATGTCAAAAGTTGAAAAAAACTGTGACAAGGTCTATTGCCAACATAACATGATTTCTATCCACAAGTTTTCAAATTCGGCATGTACAGTGTCTACAAGAGAAAAATCGATTACAGAAAGCTGCGATGAATATATTAACGAAATGAGTTTTTACATTGCCAAATCGAGTCAATTAATTAAAACAAATTGAGAGACCGGCTTCAGAAGAACTCGGTGTTCTGAACAACCAGTTTGATACAAGATTACCGCTACTAAATAGCTTGAAGACGACTGTTATACGCACCTGCCAGGGCCATTTGAAGAAGAACTATTACCGTCAGATTTTGCGCAAATGTTTTTATCACCTACAAAATAAGATAGCAGCAGCAGGTAAACAATTACATAAATTGCCAAAATTCAGTTTCAATTCAAATTGATTTAAGTTAGAGAGTTCACTTACAGTTTTGTCAATGAATAATTTCTGAAAGTGGTAAAATTTGCCTTTTACTCCTTGGCGTTTTGACCTTCTTTTTTCGCTCCACTCATAAATATCTTGTCTTCCATCTTCGATGTAAGCCGGATCTAAAGTGCTAAGAATGCTGTTCTTGCTGACATGGAACGCCATATTTGCGCTGGTATATTACACGAACCGGCCCAGACGAACCCTGAATGATTCGACTCACTTCAGACTTCACCAAATGCTTCAAAAAACGACATCACGACTGATCGCTCTCTGTAAGGACCCGTTACGATGTGATTGCTCAACTTTCTTTTCGTTGAAACGTCGATTCCAAGAAGGCGCTACCAGGACACAATCAGGATGGGGAAAACTGGGCAGGAGTTAAAGAATCTAGTTCCCAGGTCTTTTCCTCTCGAGTCTCTCGTCGCGCTCTGGGAAGAAGGCGAATTAATCCTTGCGTGAAAATTTTCGTTGCTTTTTTCCCTGATCCAACTGACTGCCTGACACTTTTTCCCTTTACCAACTCCCTATGTCCCCACAGAGACTTTCACCGGTCATTGACTTAACATGCCTTGCAAGGATGGGGACTTAAAAGATCACTGGTCTAACGAAGCGAGATCTCCTTTTAGGTCGTATTTGCGAATATAAGAGGTCCTCTTTTTCCAAAATCGGACAGATTTGACGAGAATTGAAGTTGGAGCTGATTAGGCAAATTCAAAATAGACCTTGTTACACGTCGTTTAATGGCGTTAAGTTTAGCAACAAGTTCAGGGGCACTCAACGAGAATATAGTTCAAAACATTGTTAAACGTATCTTAGTATTTGAACGGTAGATATAGGCATATTTTTATCCCCTTAAAAGTTTTCATCTGTTCAGATTTCCTCGCTGAAATGCTAGTGATCCGAAAATTATAGGGATCAAAACTTACCTTTTCCAAAATTTCAGCCACAAAAAAGGCTCCCGAAAACTCTAGGTGACCTTTTTAGGGTAAAAATCCGTGAAAAATGGGCAATTATACCATTTTTTAGATGTTCGAAAATTCTAGGAGAGGCAGGCAAGCAAGAAATTTTACAACAAATGTTCCGAAAATCCTAGATCTCAAATCGTCTTCCGAACAGATATTTTCCGAAAATTGACGTTGGGTGCCCCTGCAATTTCAGTAGACTGCCGCTGTTGTCTGCGTTGCCTGAATTTGGAGTGGTGTGTCCCAGGACTTCCTAATCCAAAGATTAACAGACTGCATCTTGCTGCGGTTACAAGAATGAACCTCGTGTTTCTCTTGATGCATTCAAGTAGCTTGTTGGTGCGCGTGGCTTTGTGCGTATAATCCACACCTCAAGGTCTTTTTCTGCGGCGTATGTACCAGGCGGGATGTTTTTAAGACTGTAGGTAGATATGATCTTAGCTCCCCAATGGCGGAGAGTTTGGCTAACATTCAGTCTTATGGGAAGTTGAGATATGATCTAACAGCGTGCCTTCGTTCCCATACCTCGCTAAAATGAATGAAGATAAGGCATGGCAAGAGGTACTTACCAGTGGCGTGAAGAAATCTATATAGTGGCAGGTCTTCTCTTTACCAAGAATGGATAAGCGCCGAGCAAAAAGTTAGCGACGGTCGTGGCCATCTAAAAAAATGCTAAGAGAGGGGAAAAGGCAGGGTGGAGACAACCCATTTACGGCCTGTAATCTAATTCCGCGAGACTGGACGTACACTGCACATTGGTGAAATACCAAAAAATAGAAAATAAGAATATCATAACCTCTTTCTCTCCCAGTCCTACTCTGTTTCATACCTAGAACAGCAGACACGTGACAAAAGGCTTGACAAGCGAAAACAGCGATTTCTACAAATTCATATATTTCTCGTTGCTATTGTTCTCTGCAAACAACAACTTCAGTTTAACGATCGAATTGAATGCCTTGTAAATCGAATTGAATGCCTTGAAAAGAAATGAGTGTGAATATATCTTTTTTGTTTTCCTTGCCTGACCAATTTCTTTTTCACTCAGTGGCGTTATGATACCATCAGTGACTTGTTTTGCTGAATTTTCCTTACTATAGAAGTTATAGTGGGTCGTGTAAATTGATTCCGGCATGAGCTAAGAGAAGTCACATAAAATTAAGGCATCCAGAACTGTAAAGTCTTCCTAACAGTTGACTGTACTGACCGTACTGTAAAACAGCTGCGCGATATTTCATTTTTTTTTTTAGGTTCTCTAAATAAACACGCTCCATTATTTGCCTTTCTTTGAAAAGAGAGACAACATTGTCCAATCAAAGAGGCAATTAAAACGGCTAAGTAAAAATTTGATAGCAATTTTAGTGCACCTAGCGAAACAACACAATTTTACACTGCAAACCGCGGCTTTGTTTACTTTCTCAGCGAGTCCAACAACTAAATAAAAATGTCGCATTCATGACATGTACTTGTTGAAAAGCCTCCCTCTGACTATCTTTAAGCGCGGCGGGACGACATTATATTAAAATTTTAAATCACATTTCCATTTCAATCTCTGTCACTTTCCTGTGAAGTTCACTTGACACCTTCAATCGCCATTGTGGTTATTTTGTTGAGTTACTGTGGCTATCCCGTCATAAACAGGCCATGTGGTTTCTGATAGCTTATCATGTAATCGGCCAATAAGAGAGTAGAACTGTTTAAATTGGTTGTCGCCGTTAATTTTTTTGAGGTGATACTGCGCCTTATTTTAACACCTGCAAACTGTGTACACCACAAACTGT
The DNA here is from genome assembly GCA_964035525.1 of Porites cylindrica. Classification (NCBI taxonomy): domain Eukaryota; kingdom Metazoa; phylum Cnidaria; class Anthozoa; order Scleractinia; family Poritidae; genus Porites; species Porites cylindrica. The sequence goes on from OZ037775.1 coordinate 25,749,852, forward strand.
AGCTTAACTTTACTCGCCATATCAGCGACCTACGACGTATTCTTGACAATTTTTGACTGCTGTAGGTTTTCATGTAAGATGAAACACTTACGTGGACGGTTAGACCTGTTATGGCTGCTTGTTCAAACAGCTAATTCGATTCTGCGGTTGTCGAGCGCAAACGAGTGTAGAACTGATCAACTTAGTAGCGCCACCTATAATCGCCATGAAATCTTTATAAACGGGACGTTTATCTTTGCCGGTTTGTTTCCCATACACTACGCTCCTCAAAATAATGCCTCCTCGCAGCTTTGCCGAGGCAAGTTTAACATTCGAGGCTTTGAAGAAGCCCTAGCAATGGTTTACGCCTTGCAACAGATCAACAAAAGCTTGAAAATTCTTCCTGGTATCACCATTGGAGCAGACATCGAAGATACATGCAGCACTGTTGACTTTGCTATACGAAAATGCCTGAACTTTAGTTTTGTCAAAAGAAACATGGAAAATGGTATGTGCGAACGTGTAAAGAGCGTTGAATCGCACGACCCTAAAACTGTAGCAATTATTGGTGTTGGATCTAGCGATGTAGCTATGGCGGTCACTAACTTTGCTGGCTTGTTTTACGTTCCGGTTGTTGGTTACTCTTCGTCGAGCAGACTTCTTAGCAATCGGAATCGTTTTAAATATTTTCTGCGCACAATTTCTTCTGACAGCCTCATGGCAAGAGCGGTTGTAGATCTGTTGCGCATGTTGAAATGGAATTTCGTTCATGTTCTATATTCCGACACGGATTATGGAAGATCAGCTGTCGAAACATTCGAACATGTTCTTGGGTCTTCATCGGGTGCGAATATTTGTTTGGCCGTGAAAAGAACATTCACAAAACATACGGGCGATGTAGAAATCAAACGTATCCTGGACGATATAAAAGCGAAGAAAAACAACAAAGCCAAAGCTGTATTACTATTTACCACTACAGAAGATACGGAAATACTATTGAGCCATTTCGATACGTCTCAAATGAAGGACTATGTTTTCATATCGACTGATTATTTCACAGGGTCAGTGAACAGGTTTCAAAGCTCTCGGGAAATGCTAAAGAGAGTTATTGGAGTCACACCGCATCATAGACGCGTAGATAGCTTTCTGAAATATTTGCAAAGCGTCAACGAAAGCTTCGTTAGCTGTCCGTGGAAAGAGGAATACAACAAACAACATTTGAAAGATTCTTTAGAACACTCGATTTATGCGCCTTACGTTGTTGATGCGGTGTACGCTGCGGCTTATGGTCTTCATAGTCTTTTGAATTGCACTCCAGGGCAAGGTTGTCAACATTCACCGGATGAGTTTCCAATTTTGAACAGGTGGGAGAAAAAAAAAACCGAAACATATGTCTTAGAATAAATTTCACGGGGAATATTTGACGTCTAACGAAGAGAAAAAGAAACTTTCGCATGAGACTTTTTCAAAAGCGCAAATATGAAAGCGTTCGAATAATTCACGTTTTTTGGGTCAAATTAGATTCTCAGTTAAAAAAACAAAACAAAACAAAAACAAAAATATTCTTGAAAGCATGACCTCATTAATTTTGGCCAGAAAAGCGCAACTTAATTAGTAAGTTACTAATCTCCCCCCCCCTTTGTAGGTCGGTTATGAAAACATAGATTCTGATAAAATTGAACGAAGCAGACGAAGGGCCGTATTAGCTCATTCCTTGTCAAAAAAAGTTTTTTTTACGGAAAATGCCGTCAAGAACCGAGTTAGTTCTTCATACGATTCAGTTCTGTATCGAATTGTTCATGTCCGCTATCGACAAGGTGCTCCCGAGAGAAATATTTAGTTTTTGAGAAGTTCAACTTTGGCAAAGAATCGATGTTTGGAAATCAGACATCTGTTCGAGACATTTTATTCAAGGCGTCGATATTCGGCAGGAAAAATCATTAAGGTTGTCAATCCTACCAATCGCAAACGTCAAGAATCGACTCTTAATCATTTTCTCCAAAAAGGGAAGTGTCTCCTTGAAATTCAGTTTTACAAAAGACAATGCCTGTTTTAATGACACGGTACATGTTGTAAATTAAAATGACCCCCTTTGTACATTTCTTTTTTAGCGATCTTAACATTTTTTTTGCGCACAATCTAACCGTGAATGAATACATATTAACGCTATTTTTCGATTTTGTATGGGAAGTTTCTGAAAAGCAGGCTGCTCTGTTTCTACAAGGCAGATGGATTGAGCACTGCATGTTTTTTATTGTTTCATAAATTATATATATTCAAACCCGTCCTTTTTTTATTAAAACGCCAAGTAAATTAATTTAACAAGTTGTCGCACTTATTAAAATATATAAACTTTACCAAAAGCAATTGCTATGACTTCCTTTGTCGGCAAAAGTGACAAATTTTAAGTTAAAAGCTACATGACAAAAACTTCAGCGTTTTTTGGGCTTAAATTTGTTTCAACACCTTTCCCGTAAGTGCCAGCGAAACACTAAATTCAGTGGCATCAACAGAGTTCAGAGTACTTATATAGCAATTGTTCAGATCCCGATTCGAACATCGAAGGTCGAAGGATGTCAGTGGGCAGTCCCACGGCAGAAGAATACTTATTTCAAAATGTGGGCAGTGCTTTCTTCATATTGTCCCATTTTATTGTCTCATAAATGGCACGAGGGTATATCGTTAGAATTTTATTTTTGCCGGTTTGACCTGTTTTTATGAGTCAATGTACGCTATTTTTTCTGACAGAGTATTTCAGTCCCACTTAATACCGTCATTGTAAAAACCCTCCGGAACCGCGAGTTATTCAGTGTTCGTAATTAACGAGTCTGTGATAATAGAGGGTTGCGGGAAATTTCTCTGAAGATATTTGCTTTGTTCAGATAATATGTCTTTTTAGTGAAATTGACTGTAGAACCTTCTCTAGCGCAGGAAGCATTTTGACAGGCTTGAAAACTTATTTATGCACTCATGTGACCGACTTAAGGACGGGCTATCCAAGTTGATGCGTCGTGTGGCTTTTAGTTTATTTAGTCCTATTTAGGGCCATGTGTGTGCATGATAAAACATAAGGGCCGTTTGTACAAGAGAAAATAAGCCACGGCTTACTCTGTCCGCGGTTAACATAAAACGCGAAAGGAACCATTTATACGAGCACGGCTCAGTTACATAAGACGCGAACTGCTCGTATAAATGGTTCACGGCTTACTTCGCGACCAGGTCGGTCCAATGATGACGTAGTTTGCTTTGATGCCTCGTTTTGGGGTAACTGCGTTTGCATCTCCTTGTTTCCACAATGGCTTTAGCGATCAAAAAAGCTAAACGACTGGCTTTGGCCACCAAAAAACGCTGTACTTACGTTTCTCATTGCCCTTTTCATTTTAAACTGTCTCTTAGGTCAAGATTGGTGTTGGGTTCTCAGATAATTAATTATTTGTCAAAGAAAATTCGCAGTTCGCTGCATTAGCAGAATTAGCTTTTCTTCAGCGGCACCCGATACGTTTCTTTTTTTAGATGAATCTCTATCCGTCGTCGTCGCCGTTTTCCACTTTTTAAATGGAGTAAACGTAAACAAAACTCATTTTCCCGCCACTGCAGCGGTCGTCTCTCAGCCATGAAGGTCTGGGTTAATACAGAGCATGCGCAGCAATCGTTCACGGCTTCAGCAAGCCGCGGACAACATTTGAGTGCATTTATACGAACAATTTTACGTCCAAGGTAAGCCGCGGCTTGGATTAACCCGGATTGAATAAGCCGTGAACGTATAGCCAAAATCGAAACCAGTAGCTAGTCAATTATCTCTCAAATAATTCCAGCCAAAACATGGCAAACTGCGGTCTCTCACTACACCAAGGCAACGTGGAAAGCCGAAAAATCTAGCGCAAAAATTTCACACATGTCCAATAAACACAAACGGATACGATTCGTCAAACTGATGGTCCATTGGTGCCAATGGTACGATTGGTACCAATAGAAAAGCACCCTATTCCAATGGTTCTGTTGGTGCATATGCATCTAATTAAGCGGACTTACATTATTTTCCCATGTGACCTGGTTGGGTACAGGGCAATTCCAATGGTCCATTGGTACCAATGGTACGATTGGTACCAATGGAAAAGCACCCTATTCCAATGGTTCTATTGGTGAATATGCATCTCATTAAGGGGACTCAGATTATTTTCCAATGTGACCTGGTTGGGTACAGGGCAATTCCAATGGTCCATCGGTACCAATGGTACGATTGGTACCAATGGAAAAGCACCCTATTCCAATGGTTCTATTGGTGAATATGCATCTCATTAAGGGGACTTAGATTATTTTCCCATGTGACCTGGTTGGGTACAGGGCAATTCCAATGGTCCATTGGTACCAATGGTACGATTGGTACCAATGGAAAAGCACCCTATTCCAATGGTTCTATTGGTGAATATGCATCTCATTAAGGGGACTTAGATTATTTTCCCATGTGACCTGGCTGGGTACAGGGCAATTCCGATGGTCCATTGGTACCAATGGTGCGATTGGTACCAATGGAAAATGATGCCATTCCAATGGTTCTATTGGTGCAAAACAAGTTCACTTTTACACCAAGTGAAAACGCGCTAATAATTATTATGAACGTTCCTCGTTCTATAAGAAAACCACGCAAAACAAGTTCGCTTTTACATCAAGTAAAAGCGCGCTATAATTCTTATGAATATTCCTCGTTCTATATCCCAATCACGCAAAACAAGTTCGCTTTTACACCAAGTAAAAGCGCGCTATGATTCTTATGAATATTCCTCGTTCTATAAGCCAACCATGCAAAACAAGTTCGCTTTAAAACCAAGTAAAAACGTGCTAATAATTATTATGAATATTCCTCGTTCTATAAGCCAACCATGCAAAACAAGTTCGCTTTTACACCAAGTAAAAACGCGCTAATAATTATTATGAATATTCCTCGTTCTATAAGCCAACCACGCAAAACAAGTTCGCTCTTACACCAAGTAAAAGCGCGCTATAATTCTTATGAATATTACTCGTTCTATAAGCCAGCCACACAAAACAAGTTCGCTTTTACACCAAGTAAAAGCGCGCTAATAATTATTATGAATATTCCTCGTTCTATAGGCTAACCGCGCAAAACAAGTTCGCTTTCACACAAAGTAGAAACGCGCTAATAGTTACAAACCGAGGGCGACCTATATATCTAGCACTAATAATATCTCAAGGTGCTGCGAGTATAACAAACATCGTACGAACATTAAAATTGAAAGGTAACGCGTCACTGTCGTGTTCGTTCTGTTTATTGTGATTCACGAGCAAACAACAACATGACATATGAATGTCTTCTTTCCTGTACGCAAGCACTATTTTTCGGTAATTCTTGCTTGTTAAAAGAACCCGAAACAACGCGGAAAGGCGCGAAACTAGCAAAGTGGTATTGAGGCAACAGGTTTTAACAACTGTACTCAACTCACTGTGAAATTAACTTCTGAAATTTCTTAGCGCAATTTCATTATCTACAAGGAAGCGTTTAAACCAAAACAAGTTTTCAATGAAGAGTTTCCGAAAAGGGTGGTTATATCATGCTGTTGCTCCTAAGAGAGCCGTTTTATATTCAAGTGACTGAAGTCACTTTTGACTGTTGACGTGGGGTTTGTCGTGGTAACCCATTGAGGTACACCAGTTTGCTATAATCAAGGTCGTAGTAAAACCATTGATGTATTTAATGTCAATGTTGTCCTTGACAAATTGTATTTGCCGTGCTCTTTTCTCGGCTGTAGCTTGCGATGAGGCCCAGGACTGAGCTAGAAGAATCCATCTACTGATGATTTCAGGATTGCATCCATTGCCGTGGAAAAACAGCAGAAGTTTGAATGTCTCCTTATCACTCATAAACATATGAATCGACGGAGATTTTTATTTTTTAATGGATGCATATTCACCAGTAGAACCACTGGAATGACATCATTTTCTATTGGTACCAATCGTTCCATTCGTACCAATAGACCATTGGAATTGCCCTTTACCCAGCCATACAACATGAGAAAATAATCTAACTCTCTTAATGAGATGCATATTCACCAATAGAACCATTGGAATAGGGTGCTTTTCTATTGGTACCAATCGTACCATTGGTACCAATGGACCATTGGAATTGCCCTGTACCCAGCTAGACCACATGAGAAAATAATCTAAGTCCCCTTAATGAGAAGCATATTCACCAATAGAACCATTGGAATAGGGTGCTTTTCCATTGGTACCATTCGTACCATTGGTACCAATAGACCATCGGAATTGCCCTGTACCCAGCCAGACCACATCTGAAAATAATCTAAGTCTCCTTAATGAGATGCATATTCACCAATAGAACCATTGGAATAGGGTGCTTTTCCATTGGTACCATTCGTACCATTGGTACCGGTGGACCATTGGAATTGCCCTGTACCCAGCTAGACCACTTGAGAAAATAATCTAACTCTCTTAATGAGATGCATATTCACCAATAGAACCATTGGAATAGGGTGCTTTTCTATTGGTACCAATCGTACCATTGGTACCAATGGACCATTGGAATTGCCCTGTACCCAGCTAGACCACATGAGAAAATAATCTAAGTCCCCTTAATGAGAAGCAGATTTACCAATAGAACCATTGGAATAGGGTGCTTTTCCATTGGTACCAATCGTACCATTGGTACCAATGGACCATTGGAATTGCCCTGTACCCAGCCAGACCACATCTGAAAATAATCTAAGTCTCCTTAATGAGATGCATATTCACCAATAGAACCATTGGAATAGGGTGCTTTTCCATTGGTACCAATCGTACCATTGGTACCGATGGACCATTGGAATTGCCCTGTACCCAACCAGGTCACATGGGAAAATAATCTGAGTCCCCTTAATGAGATGCATATTCACCAATAGAACCATTGGAATAGGGTGCTTTTCCATTGGTACCAATCGTACCATTGGTACCAATGGACCATTGGAATTGCCCTGTACCCAACCAGGTCACATGGGAAAATAATGTAAGTCCCCTTAATTAGATGCATATGCACCAACAGAACCATTGGAATAGGGTGCTTTTCTATTGGTACAAATCGTACCATTGGTACCAATGGACCATTGGAATTGCCCTGTACCCTGCTAGACCACTTGAGAAAATAATCTAACTCTCTTAATGAGATGCATATTCACCAATAGAACCATTGGAATAGGGTGCTTTTCTATTGGTACCAATAGTACCATTGGTACCAATGGACCATTGGAATTGCCCTGTACCCAGCTAGACCACATGAGAAAATAATCTAAGTCCCCTTAATGAGAAGCATATTCACCAATAGAACCATTGGAATAGGGTGCTTTTCCATCGGTACCAATCATACCATTGGTACCAATGGACCATTGGAATTGCTCTGTACCCAGCGAGAGCACATGAGAAAATAATCTAAGTCCCCTTAATGAGAAGCATATTCACCAATAGAACCATTGGAATAGGGTGCTTTTTCATTGGTACCAATCGTACCATTGGTACCAATGGACCATTGGAATTGCCCTGTACCCAGCTAGACCACATGAGAAAATAATCTAAGTCTCCTTAATGAGACGCATATTTACCAATAGAACCATTGGAATAGGGTGCTTTTCCATTGGTACCAATCGTACCATTGGTACCAATGGACCATTGGAATTGCCCTGTACCCAGCTAGACCACTTGAGAAAATAATCTAACTCTCTTAATGAGATGCATATTCACCAACAGAACCATTGGAATAGGGTGCTTTTCCATCGGTACCAATCGTACCATTGGTACCAATGGACCCTTGGAATTGCCCTGTACCCAGCGAGAGCACATGAGAAAATAATCTAAGTCCCCTTAATGAGATGCATATTTACCAATAGAACCATTGGAATGGGGTGCTTTTCCATTGGTACCAATCGTACCATTGGTACCAATGGACCATTGGAATTGCCCTGTACCCAACCAGGTCACATGGGAAAATAATCTAAGTCTGCTTAATGAGATGCATATTCACCAATAGAACCATTGGAATAGGATGCTTTTCTATTGGTACCAATCGTACCATTGGTACCAATGGAGACCCTTCTTATCACCACTAACACCAATGGAGTCTATTTGTGAGTATTGGACAACCCTCAAAAATTTGTCATTCAGATCAGCATCCTTGCTCCCTGCTGAATCAACTAATTCTCAACTCAGCTCATTTATTTTTTTCTTCGTGGTATGTCCACTATGTCTGCATATAAACCACACTCAATCTACAATGCTCTGATTCACTTAGACTTGCCACAAGTCGACTGAGTGAGCGCCGGGCGCGAGGGTTGCTCGCGAAGCGAAAGAATGCGAGCGATGCAAGTAACCACCTAACCAGCAAATACGTAAACGCGCGCTTTGAGATAGTCTATGTTTCACGTTGATGAAGGGCTCTTGCTCGAAAAGTTAGCGTTTTAATACTCCTACACTTATAAATCTACCTTATTACACTTATTAACTCAGAAGATAAAAAACAATTATTGGCTAAATCCGAGGGTGTGGAAGGAAAAACGGACCCTGTGCTCTGATTGGCTACCCGAGCGAGTAAGATGGGCCCATCTTATCCGATCGGGATTTTACGCGGTGTTCCCGCAAGAAAACGTTCTCCTTTTTGGCCATATAATAAAAATAAAATAGTTTACTTAAAATTTTATATAAGTCCTGCCAGTTCACATGGTAAAAAGCGGTGAAACTGCTTTGTGTGTCCCTTGTAATAACGTTTCCTTTTTTGTCTTTTAAGAGACGATGGTTTGCTCAAAAGTATTCAAGCTGTGTGCTTCGAGGGGGCATCACGTGACCAAGTTTCTTTTGATTCCAACGGGAATGGATTGGGTGCTTATGACATCACAGTGGTGAATATGGAGACTGAAGAATGGGAAGCAATCGGAACCTGGATATCAAATACGTCAAATGTGCTTGACCTTCCTGCGAACGCTTCATTTCTTAATTTAAATCTAACGAAGTTGAGAATGCTTTGGACGAAGGTCTTCAACAGCTCCACTGAGCCAACGTCATTTTGTGGACAGCAGTGTCCCCCTGGATATTGGATGAGTTCAGAGGAGCGTTACAAGGTATTTTTTTAAAATTACACTTGTATCAAATCAAATCAAATCAAATCATCGCTTTCATACTATGGACACTGAAAGAAATTTGCGTTTCTTTGGCACTACGCCTTCGAATTAAGGCTTCTTGATCTGCCCGAGAAGGGGGGCGGGGGAGCGGGACGGGGGGGGGGGGGGGCTGTTTAAGACAATAATCATTCATTTTGCCACCCTGTTAAAGACAAGATTCATTTTGTTCCAGATTCATTTTGCCTCGCATTTGAACACAAATTGTTGGTACCACACATTTAGACCATTCATCGTCAAACCTTCACACTTCTTTTAAGTCTTTGGTTTCGAAACAACACCCTGTTCAGGATGCTAAACAGTGAAATTGCATACCCTGCTTAAGATTCAAGACCCTGAAAACCATACCCTGTTCAGCGGCACACACCCTTTTAGGCCAAGTAACTAGGTGCCTGATCTCGTAGCCAGATCTCCCACAACCAGCAAAAGAAAAGTGGGATTTAAGTACGAGATTTGGGAGTACCCACCGCGTCGGGGGGGGGGGGGGGGGGGGGGGGTGTGTTTGGGAGAGGTGGGATTGTGGTGTTTCGATCATCCGAAACATCTTTCTTTGTTCAATGACTTTTTACCCATACATTTCATATCTCAATCAGAATATCTGAGTCACATTTAGTGAAAATAAAATAGAGCCGCCCAAAAGGTGGTACTGAGAAATTTCTCTGTAACGAGTTTAGCCCTTTTATCAATTTATCAGTGTCTCCTTTTTTCACCTTATTCTTGCAGAGGTGTTGCTGGAAATGCGTCCCTTGTTCCACGAACGAGATATCTCATAATCCTGTAAACGGGTCCTGTAGGCGCTGTCCATCCCGCTACTGGACAAACGAAAATCACACTGCTTGCTTACCCATAATTCCTACTGCTGTAAAGCTAAGTGACCCAGCCGGCATTGCTGTTGGCGTGGTTGCTGTGTTAGGTGTGGTAGGTGTCGTTGCTATCGGCATTGTCTTCTTGCGCCATGGAAATACACATATTGTTCGAGCATCAAGTAGACAGTTAAGCTTTGTTATGTTGTTTGGAATTTTAATTGGGTACTTGACAGCCATTTTGATATTACTGGAGAGAACAGAGAGGCTTTGTGAAGGAGTGCTCTTTATGTTCAGCATCGGTTTCTGTATTGTGGTAGGGACGCTGTTTATCAAGACAAATCGGATCTACCGGATATTTAGTAAACGAGCCATGAGGAAAGGTAAGCTGTAAAGCGTGGGTTACGTCTGTTAGTCCTGTTACAGTAAAGAGTCTAAAGACCGCGTCACTTCTGCAAACTGAAAAGTGCTTTGACGTCTTTTTGACAATACTGAAGGACTCTTTAACATAGAGATCCAATTTATAGAAATTTAATTATTCCCAAGGCCTTTCGACGGCGATCCATGTTTTTGAGAGATTTTTAAATTTCTACTTCTTTGAATTTTCACGAATTCTTCTTCACTATTTGTTTTATAGTACGTGTAAAAAAAATGGCAGTGGGTATAAAAAAGGAGACATAAAGGGACGTCAAATTCAATTGTAATGATTTTGCTCTAACATGGTTTCTAAAACCAGATATCTGAGGTTCAAGGCTCCCATAAATAAGAGCTGCACCAACTTTTATGATTAATGTTTTTTACTTCAAAGGTTTTCTCGATAAAACTTTGCAGTCTCGTTCTGCCGTGATATTTATCTAAATGCGAACTCGTAGTTGATATGGGTTATTGACTAAGCGTGAAGTCAAGATAGCTAAATATTCGGGCCAAATTCTTCGTCTCGGTCCATAAAAACGCAAAAAAGAACAAGGCCAATATTCACCAACGTTGACTGAATAAGCTTGGTCAATAAGGGATTTATTATAAGGCCAAAAGAGAACGTGAATCGTTCGGGAACAACACGGGAAATCCCGAGCTTGCCCGCACAGGTGACCTATCAGAACACAGGAATCCCTTCATCTTATAACAAAAATCTATCCTTTTATAATTTCAGGCACTCCTCAATGTTTAAGTGACAAGTGGATGCTTGTTTTCCTTTCCTGTTTTGTCGCCATAGAAACAATCATCTGTGTTGTCATTGTTCTCACTACTCCGGATGTTGGACTTAAAGAGGTTGTATACTCCGACATGAAAAACGAAGCCTACATACAATGCAAACTGGTGTCCTACACCAATTACAACATGGCCTTGTGGTGGGGTTACAACACTGGACTGGTTGTAATATGCACCTACCAGGCTTTCCTAACAAGGAAGGTGCCTGGTAATTACAACGAAGCACGTTTTATTGCATTCAACATGATGACCATATCAATGGACGTGATAATGTTCTTTCTTTCCTATTATGGCACGAAGACCTACTACAAAGACATCCTGGTCAGCTCATTCTTGATCGTCGCTGATACAGTCACTATAACTTGTATGTTCTTGCCCAAAGTTTACGTCATTGTGTTTCGACCACAGAAAAATGTAGAACATAGAACTACCATTAGCCTGGGAACGCTGGAGAACGAAGAAGAACATGAAGAAAATAACAGGAAAATTAGCACAAGATCAAACCTATCAGTCATGAGTTCTCTCTCAACCATCAGCAATGGTCCAACGGAAACAGAAGAAAACTCTGCAAGTAATGAAACCCGCAAGGAAAGCAGAACGTCCAAAATATCCGTCTCTTCGAACGGTAGCGCTAAAGGAGATTGGGAACCAGAAGGAGAGGACTGGAATATGCCACCGGCTATTATATCACGTGACTCTAACTTGAGCATGCGCACTGTTCGCTTCCAAGACGAAATACATGATGATTTTGTTGCCGACTGTCCCAATACTACCGATGATTTGATTGCGGGAAAGACTGAATGTTGCCAAAGGGTGTCGGCAATCTGAATCTTTTTGATACAGGAGTGTATTCAACAAATTTATTTCATTTGCCATGCGACTGAGTATTAAAGGTTAGATATTCTCTTGTTTATGGGTGACGACGTTTTAACAGGTGATAATAGCTAAAAATCTGGCTATCGAACCAGCAGGCGAAGGCAAGAAGATCTTGCTTCACTTGCATGGTTACAAGGAATCTCTTTTCCACTGTGATAAATTAAAATGTAAATTAAAAAGAAAAGCATTTATAAGAAAAGATTTATTTTTGTGTTGTGTAGTGTCTGTTAAACCATCTCACTGAATAAAGAATGAATGCTGAAGATCGGTAACATTAAGTCTGCATTCTCATTCATTGATTGCCAAGAGCAATGTTGAAATCTGTAATGGACCTCATCCATAGTTCCAGAAAGAGGAAAAAAACGAGAGTTTATCAATCCCCCTTAACGTCAATCACTTCTCATGTACTTTCATCTTGAATCTAATGAATCCACATACTGAGTGTCCTCAGTGGAACTGATCTAAGTCAAGGATTTTTTTTCTCTTTGGGTGCGGATCCAGTTAAAGGGGAGCTCCTTTGCAGCTTCGTTTTCGTAAAACGTGACAAAAAACTGCAGATCAAACGCAGTGAAGTTATGAATAAAACTCAATGTTTTGGCAAAGCTGCCATCATCAGGGGAAAATATGTCAGTCCGTTACTCGCTAGTCTCCTTCGCAGCCGTTATTAGGGTCGTCACTCACTCCTCTCCACTAACTCCCCACTTAGTGGGGAGGAGCGTTGCGTGACGAGTGACGACCCTAATAACGGCTGCGAAGGAGACTAGTTACTCGCTGGAAAGGCAACGATGCTTTCATCAGACGATCCGTCAATTGCGAGATTTTTTCAGTCAAATCATAAGGCCCACCACTTTTCGTTACCCGGGCCTTAAAAATCCACTTCGGGATTTTCGTTTCTTTCTTCGCGATGAATTCAAAGAACTTCAGATTTATAAGGGATAGTAGATAAGTTAACAGCTGATAGAACTACCGAAGTCGATGGCATTGTTTTGAAGTGCAAGTGTTTGGATGCCACTAATCTTTTGAGTCTCTTTGTTTTAAATCCCGCCGAATTAGTCAAGAAAATATCTTGACTCACAGAACAAACAACGTCGTGCTTGAACTGTCACAAAGTGTCATTTGTTTTAGAGTTATCAATAGTACCGTGCAAACAGTTAATGTGAAATGTTTGACTAAAATTAAGAATTCGTTTTCTCACATAAAAGAACGTAAATTCAATGGATTCCAGTTTCACTATACAATCACACCAGGTCAAAGGTTTCTTTAACTGCAGAGATTAATTGGCTCCAAGCATGGCGATGGCCAAGCAGGGAAGAACCGGAGGCAAAAAAGACAGCATGGTAACCAATAATTTAATTATGAATAGCAAAGAAAACACGCAGCTTAGCATAAAACTCGCAAGTCTTGAAATTCAACAAAGAAAGGAAATGGCAAAATGGGAAAGAGAGAAAAACAAACTTACCTTGCCGAGCCTCCATGCTAACTGTGGAAGAGTTTCTCTTACACCGCCATCTTCTCCAACAAGCTCCACATTGCCTAGCCCTGTGTTAAGGCGACGAAAAAGCGATGTTTCAGCTGGCATCGCAACATCATCAAGAACCGAGGAGAGTCTCGTTTCAAAAGAACGTTCTCGTGGTAACCAGAACATGAGCATCTGCAGTGACAACGTTGGTTTACGCAGATGCAAATCCTCTCAGAATATAAGGCTCAGTGTTAGTCCTCAACCACCTCGCAGTGTGGGGCCTACAAGCCCTAAACTACTGCAAAGAAGATCTACAATGGGCCAAGCCTGCTTATTCAATGAGGGAGCAACGCGAAGCTGTATTGACACAGGAAGACGATTTTCAGCAGACGTTGTTCCAGCCATCCGAATTGAGGATAGCGCAGAAGTTTTAAGTGAAAAGGTAAAGAAATTCAACGAGGGTTTAAAAAAATTCTGCAGTGAGGCTAACCACAACAAATGCAAAGAAACTGATACAAATTCAGCCGACGAAGATCAAATTCCCAACGAAGAGTTATCGATTACCTCAAGGCCGATCACTCACAGATGGAAGTCATTACCTAGTATATTTCCTCTGCCAGACGACGGCCAGAAATCGAATGAAAACATGACCTTCTATGAAGATATGAAAAGATGCAAGTACTTAAGAATCCCTGATTGTCCTGCTTTAACCATCGAGCAAATCTTTAACAAAGATACGAAGTAGGTGATGAGCAAATAGATGGAATGTCATGATCATATCTTTTGTCAGGGAGGTGCTTCATCACGGCTCCGTCAACTTGAAATTTTTCGCCTAAATTAGTGTGGCCTGTTGTTTGTAAACCATGTTAAGCTCCTTCATCCTTAATCATCTTAATTCTGTTTAAATTTCTTACAAACTCTTTTGTGCGTTTTAATTTCAGCAACTTATGGTTGAGTCAATCCGAGCGTGTCCCTATATTTGGGGCATTTGTCAGGCATTTGTCGCGTCGTGTGTTCCCAATGGTGGGGCATTTATCATGAAAGGTCTTCCCAGGAGAAGGGAATTTTTCCTTGTTGAATTTACATGTAATATTTTGTACCATTTTGAAAAAGGAAAATCTCTTTCAAATTATAATTGTATGAAACTGGTGGCCCCATCGCCTCTGAGCATTTGCAGCTTTCCGAAATGATACTGGGGAAGGATTGACGGGCATGCTTGGAATGGACTCAGTAAGCCATTTGAAAAATTTTGTCGTAAATTTACTTCAATGTTAATTGGTATATTGCAAATTAATTATTGCCCCCGCGCGAAATCCCGAGGAGGCACTCTACTAGTAACTCGCGCGTATATTTGCCCCCGCAGGGATTTCGCCCTAGTAACTCGCGCGTATATTAAGGAAAGTACTTACAGCTGAAATATATAGTCATACAGTCAATATAGAAAAAATCTCGATTTGCTTGAACAGGGGCCGCGAGGAATCGGTAGGTAATGATGACGTTTCTATTGTTTGCGCCCGCAAGTACGAAATGGTTAGGATGACGTAAAACACAGAAAGCTTACAATAAATAGATTTTTTGGCATTAATTGTGCAGTCGTGCTTCGATACTCTTTTGCGTTACGTGTTATCGGTGACATTCGGTGGAGTAGTTGTTATGAAAGTTATGGACCAAAAGACACTCGTTAAGCGCAGATGAAGTTATAAGGTGCGTAGAACAGTGTATATTTTAACACTAAGTGAGTTTGCCAGACACAAGTTCACAAATCTTTGATTGAAAACCTTCAGCTGAACCTTGCCAGACACTCTTTCTCTCTCTTTGACCGGAATAAGACTCGGCCCAAAACAAGCCAGACGAGTGAATGATTCAACGGCTAGCTTATCACTAGCAGAACTATGGACGATTACAGGAATTCGCCGACCTTCTGCTTCAAAGTGACTTATTCCCTGCTCACAGATGTCCTTCCCCTATAAAGTTTAAAACAGGACTAGAATGGGCGAGCGTGAATTGATCAAACGTCCTTTTAATTTCTAAGGCTTACTTTCCAGCAAATAAAATGAACTAAATGGAAAAAGTGGCATAGAAATAGCGAAAAATTAAACTTCTAATTAAATCTTTTCTTATGGTTTGGCATAAACTATTCTCGAAACTGAGAATGTTTTGATCAAAGCTGTGTAAATCGAACCGAAACTGTGGATGGAACCTTTCGTTTATTTCCTGTAATTTATGTCACCTATTGTATGGAATATGTGTGAACATCTTCGTTATGAATCGGTATATTTCAAAGAGTTACACAAGGAGCAAGAATACTATATACAGAGCGGGGGCAGCTGTAGTGTCAACTATTACTAATAAGGAAAGTACTTACAGTTGAAATATACAGTCATACAGTCAATATAGAAAAAATCTTGCTTGCTTGAACAGGGGCCGCGAGGAATCGGTAGGTAATGATGACGTCATGACGACCCGCATACGACTGTTTTTTTACACACCACAGGACGCTGGCGTTTTTAAGGACGTTAGGGTTTTAGTGACAAGCAATAAACTTTCTACTGCGAAAAGCAATTAGTTTCTTTACCATTTGGTCCAATCATCAGTGGTCAGTTATTCGATAAAGCGTCACATTTTTTAACAAGATCTAGGCAGCCTCTGGCGATAGAGTAACTGAGAGAGATTTGCGTTCTTAGCTCACGAGTTATCCAGAATAATAGCGCGTGGCCTACGATTCGAGCGTTGTCTTTCTGGTCTTTGCCAGTATTAAAATGTAGCGTAGTTCCATATATTGTATTGAATGTGCGCATTGAGGGTCGCAGAAATCAAATAGAATCGGACGAATGTTGCTAGATAAAAGCGTTGATTCAAAATGTTTATTATGTAAAACCCGCAGTCCGTGAACGAACAGCATACTACTCATGAAGGAAAGATGGATGCCAAAGCAAATTGCAATCATTGATCTCCGAGGCTTTGTATGGGCTCAGGTATGGGCTGATTCAACGAATTTCTTTGGCGCGAGCTTGCTAAACTGCAGTTTCCGCACTGAAACGCGTGTCACGCACGCGCTGGTGCGTTGTGTTCGTATTCTTATGGCATCTCTCTCTCTCTGATAGAATCTTCTACATTCAACGCACTATAGTTAAAAATTTAACCCAAACAATGGAAATATTAATTGACTTTTTCTTTATATGGAATTAGTGTGACATTATGATTTGACCTCGATCGAAACCATGTAAAGCAGGAATTGCATTCTTGAGATGAACGTAAAGGACGGTGTGTGCGTCTGTAGATTTAGATGACATTACGAGAAGAAGACGGTCTTCCTATGCCTTCAAAATGTGTCTGAGCCTAACGATATTACGATAAACGTGTAAGTGGTAATATTCATCAGCAGTCGGGTAGGCATTTTGATGTTAAAAAGGTTAGATCTTCTAATACGACTGCATTTGTTTGGTGACTATATATTATGCATGTAAAGCGTGTGCAAACGGGCTACATAAAAAATTTCCGTTATTTAATGACGACGGGTTGCGGAATACTATTGTTAGTAGATGAAGATGTCATAGTAGAGGCCAAATGGATTCGGTCGAATAGTGAAATCGCCATCCCGCCAAAACGTGTCCAAAGCCAGCCAAAAATTACCAAATCTCGCCGCTGCCGCTATTTAACTGTTTATCCAGTCAACAAAAAGCTATGTATTGCAAGATTTTAGAAAATTAGGTATGGGAATGGAAATCATTGTTAAGGGAGTCTTTTGATCAATAACTGCTTACGGGGAAAAAAGGTGAGTTTCACTTTTGCCATTAGTATTCGCAAGATACTTGCAAGAGGACTGTATAGAAATTAAGAACAAGGAATGGAACGCCGGAGAAAAGCCTGAAGAGAAATCACTAAGAAGCACCTTAGCATATTTCAAGGGTAATTATTTTTAAAAAAAGACAATGACTTTACTATTAAGTGCGGCGAGTTATATTTTAATGCCATGGTGTTCTAAACTCGCCAAGTGCGATTTTTAAAGCAATAGAAACACTAGGCGGCACGCCCGTGATTCTGTGAGTTAGACACCACGGTATTATTTTGCGCACAGAAGGAAATTGAGGGTTAATATGTCTGATATGTTTTAGCTTGAGTAAGCGAGTTTTATTGTAATTCCATGGTGTTCTAAACTCCTAAGTGCGATTTAAAGCAACAGAAACATTAGGTGGCGCGCCCGTGATTCTGTGAGTTTAATTAGACACCAAGGCATTATGAAATCACTTGCGATCCAAGTGGAAATCTGAAGGTTAATACGATTTAGCTTGAGTAAGCGAGTTTTAATGTAATTCCATGGTCTTCTAAAGTCCTAAGTGCGAGTTCCAAAGCAACAGAAGCACTAGGTGAAACGCTCGTGATCCTGTGCGTGAGACACCACGGTATTATGAAATCACCTGCGCACAAAAGAAAATTAAGGATTAATATGTCTAAGATGCTTTCGCTCGAGTAAGCGAGTTTTATTATAATGCCATGGTGTTCTAAACTCCTAAATGCGATTTTTAAAGTAACAGAAACACTAGGCGGCACGCTCGTGATTCTGTGAGTTTAGACACAACGGTATTATGAAATCACTTGCGCACCAAGTGGAAATTTAAAGGTTAATATGATTAGCTTGAGTAAGCGAGTTTTATTGTAATGCCATGGTGTTCTAAACTCCTAAATGCGAGTTTTATCATGCAACAGAAACGCTAGGTGGGACGCCCCGTGATTCTGTGAGTTAGACACCAAGGTGTTATGAAATCACTTGCGCAATAACTGGAAAATTAAGGGGTTTACAAGCTACAAAAAGCTATGTGTGTCTTAGAGTATTCTTTAATAGGAGATTTTCCTGTAGGAGACCCTCCGCCAGTTATATTTTTCGGCATTTATTAGTAAAAGGTTTGTTTTCTCGTTACAAATAAAACACGCGTAGAAAAATTCCTATTTTTGGCACTTTTAGTACGTCCTAGAAACTGGAAAGCACAGGAGGAAACCGTTTATTCGGAAGAAGCCTTTTCTTTTTCTTTTTGATATTTATTTAGAACAATACTGTTGCGATCCGTTCACGGAGAATCTCTGTTAATGCGGTTACATTTCGAAAACAATATTCTTGTGGTCTCGCGTTCTACTCGCGCGCGTCCTTTTGCTTTTAATCACCTGGAGACTTTCGTTTGGTTTTGGTTTGATTATTTTACGTGGTACTTACAAAAAAACGATTCGGTGCGGCACACACAATGTAAATAAATTTAAGTAAAGTGGCCTAGTGTTCTGAAGTTGCTCTGTTTAAAAAGACATTTGTAATTTACGGAGGTTCCGGTTATCGTTTGGGGACAGAAAGCATATTTTGATTGTGTTAATATCTCCTTTCGGAATAAAATGTCATATGAATTAGCGAGATGACGTGCGAGTAATAAGTTCAATAGCCTCCCACGCAGACGTTCTTAGGGATTCGTCACGCGTTTTTGCCCTACGAACGTCTGCTGACTTCAGCGGAAAAAAACGTAGACCTGACGTAGACCAATCACAGCAGATAGGCTCAGGGTCTCTTAATGTAATAGAACCCCTGGTTCAAAACAATAGACTTGGCGCCTCGCCCTTCAGATATATGCGAAGATCGCGATGTTATTTAAAGTCGCTATCCCCCGAGCCTGCGGCTTGTAATGCCAGCCTTGCATTCGGTTTTGTTTGCTATTACACATTAAGTGACGTCCGGCTACGGCATGTCTTTAATTAGAGATCCGGCAACAGGAACCAGTCAGTTTTATTTACGCGTTGCGTGGACTTCTGCATTCATAGACTGCGTTCAGTCGGCCTTTTCTTTTGAAATCTGTCTAGTTCTTACCTCAGCCAGTGCGATTGCAAACCACGATGTTATGTTACAATAATGGGATTGGGACGAGACCAGAAAAGACGGTCCATTATTTTTTCTTCTCTGGCTTACGCCCTCGTTTATAGCAGCTCGTGTGCAGTAACGTTTCAAAGAAAAATAAGAGACTGCTCGCAGTCTTCTGCTTTCGTGTAAGATAAAAGGTCTCCTGCCAGGTATTAATCACCAAAACGGTCCTCTCCCCCCCCTATGAGATAGAGCACATCACCGGGGTGTATGTCCCTTTCACTTTTCAAACAGCAGTGTGAGTAGTTCTTTCACGGTGCTATAGATAAGGAAGGAGGCAAAGACGTACGGCTTGACGTCACCGCCGAGTGACGCGATCATCTGAACACCACAGCGACCATGCTCTTACCCCGGTTCGTGGTCCTGCCGAGATCTGAAGCTGCAACGTCCCGCTCAGCAGAACTGTGCTCTTCTAGCCTGCGATCTAGCCTGCTGAACAGGCGTTATTTTTTCGAGTATTTTTAAGGTGAGTGAAGGTAAGCACGAGACGAGCGAGGAACACGAAACACTCGCGACGGGGACGAGTCGCGCTCCTCGAGTCTCGTCGCGCTTGAATTTGCTCGCCTGAAAAAAAGGGAAAAAATAACGCCTGTTCTGCAGGCTAACTGCAATCATATATCTCTATCTATAATATGCATGTCTATCGTAAAAAAAAAAGTGGTCAATTCATGGAGCCGTTGAAGATCACCTATTTCATGTTTCCTGAGAGGTCCGTCGCATATTGAGAGGCGCGGTAATGAGATTGTGTTTTCAAAAATCTCCGCTATCGTGTCGCTTCACGTCTATACAACTTGAACCGTAAAAAAAGCGGAAGACCTGATTTGTTTTTGTGTAGTTTTTTGTCTAGTTGCAATCCCTGGACAAAAATCTCTTCAATTAAGTTAAAAGTCAAACGGATGAAGGAAGTTACAAGTGATTAAAAAAGCTTTTCCAGTAAGGGTTGATTTCCAGGGTCGCGCCATTTTTAATTTACGTTCGTAGTGCGTAAAATTTACGTTCGCAAATAAAACAGAAGCAGCCTAAAAGTTGAAACTCGCTCAATTTCTCATTTAAGGTCAGCCCTTTTTATGTTGCCTCTATTATGATGTGATTAAAATTTACGTGCGTCAACGTGCGTATCCAAAAACGCGTCTGTGGAAATCAACCTTAAGTGTATATCCATCAGTGACGTGATTCGAGATAGGTATAAACAATTTTGGGGAAAAATTACGGATACTCAGTGTTTCAACGATCTTCTAACCAAGTAAACTTACAGATCGATCATTACGTTAACGTGGCCATGATTGCATACTACCGCGCATTCGTACCGAGCGCTTCAAGCGTTGTTTTGTAAATAGATGTCTTTTTAACTTTATTTAGTTTAATGTTTGTCGGAAAATTTGTATTCTCATAATTAATTTCTCTTTTATGGCCTTGTAAACTTGCACGTATGCTTGCGAGTGTTTGCTTTAACTTACCAATAAAGATCTTATCTTCAATTCAATTCCAATGAAAAGTTTTTTCTCGTAACCTTCCAGGTGAATTTAATCATCAATACCTTTTTGACATTTTTATAGTTTTTTGCAGTTATTTGAACTATTCACCAGCTCTTATTCAGCTTGTCAAGTGAATTCACAGGCGTCACTCCGGCACCAAATTCAATAGAAGTACTAATCTTCGTCATTTTTTTTATTAAAAGTTTATACTTCTACCATGCCAAATACATTGATCGAAACACAATTCAAACCGATTTATAATACCATGTCAAATATTTTGTCATAAGAATGTCATCTTTCGAGTGAGAAGAGCTCACAAGGACCAATATAGCAGTGAATCGGATTTTCTTGCAAAAGTGGCCTTTGGGTAAACGTTGCTAGTTTTTAGCACTATCTGACGTTCATGCGGAGGCGTTTTTGTCGCTTGTCAAGCTCTTATACATCTCCGCTTAACATTTTTATTTGTGTTGATTATTGTGATGGTTTCAAGGCAGGGCAGGGCATGAAGTTTTCCCTTTAACCTTACTTTGAGTTTCAGAGTGTTGGCTGTATTGGAGGAAGAATGCTGTTATAAGTTTTTTTCAATCATATTTTTAGCCTTTTTTTAAATTTTACCGCAACTTAATAATGCTAGTTCGAACGAACTCACGCTGTTTACACGGGTCAACATCTTCCTACATTAATCGCGCAAAAAAGAATTGGATATGAAATGGCTAGCTGCGAATCAATATCATATAGGCCTCTGCAATTATGCTAGACGAACGTATATGAGTAAGCATTTAATTGATTCTCAGGTGCCCTGTAGTGCGGAAGACAAGTGATTACGGAGTGTTTTATTGCCGGGATGCTCTTTCCTTTATAGCTAGCTGCTTATTTAAATTCTTGCGAATGTAAAGGTGTCAAAACTATAAAACTATAAAGTGAATGTGAATCATTCGAAGCACGAAGCGTCTCAAGACCACAACGACCAGGTTTGTAGGCTGGTAGGAAAATTGTAAAAATAGTATTGTTAGAGACCTTTAAATTTGAGGACGGAGGCAACTATGAGGGCGAGGTTAAACTTATAGTTTTTTTCGCGTATTTCCACAAAATTAATAGACACCCCAAAAAGATTCATTGTACTTTTTTTAACCAGAAAAATTAGCACGGGAACTTTTATAGCAAGAGGTTAAACTCCCTCTCGATCACAAGATCATAAAGCATCTAACATTTGGTAACTTGTTTTACCCATGACGACAATGTATTAGAGACCTTTAGATTTCAGGAAGAGAACGACTACGAGTACGAGATTTGATTTGAACGTTTTCCGCGGGCGTATTGTCGTCAAAAAAACAGACACCCTGGAATGCTTTATTGTACTTTTTTCACCGGAAAAATTAACACTGTTAGCTTTATTCGAGGATGTTAAGCTCTCTCCCGATCAAAAAATGATAAAACTTTCAACATCTTATAACTTGTTTCCGCCTTCGACATTCTCGATAAAACTCGTGGTGCAATGATGACGGCTACCACGTTTTCCCGCGAAAATGACGCTGGTTTACGCGAGCGCACTAGCTACTTAGTGATGAGAAAATCTCGCCCTCAGTTGGTGCGTAGTTGTTCTCGTCTTATAGAATCTAAGGCCTCTATTTTGTACTGAGGTTGTAACGTAAATCGTCCAGCGCGTATATGTAAAAACGTCACATTTCGAAGCCAAACAATTTGTCACAATAAGTCAAGAAGTTGTAAGTAGTGTGTAGCGGTGGGTTTACATTTTGTTTGGCATTTTCACTTTTGTTTTAATCATGAACTCTTGCATGTGAGCGGGAGATCGCGGGTTCAAACCCCTGCCGGACTAACAGTTAGGGTCTTTGAAATAACTGTGAAGAACATGCTGCCTTTGCGCCTTTCCGCCACTTCGACATTCTACATTCGACATCTGCAAATAGTCTTCTAGTCTTCTCGGATAAGGATGAAAAACCGTAGGTACCGTCTCACAGCACTTTTACTTATCTGGTTCTTGTGGGACGTAAAAGAACCCACACGACTATTCGAAAAGATAACGGGACCTAGACCCCGGTGGGGTGGTCAACCTCTTCCGGGCTGGATGGGTTATCTGTAAGGACACACTTAAATCAAATCCTCGCTCTGTTGTGTGTTCCGCACCGCATGGTGGAAGAGATTATGTAAATTATAAAGTATAATTAGAACAGGGGGGGGGCCCACGACTCCAATAGCGCCTAGTACTTGTTTCGTGTTCCTATGATCCACCGATTTATGACATCACATCCGGTTGCAGAGTTGGTGCTCTGTTTTCGCGCGAAGCACCAAGATGGACGCCCGAGGCCATTTGGTTTTCTCGTTATTTTAATCCACAGGCTAACGGAATTATGTATCTTGAATGCCGAGAATGTTGAGAAGGTATCTAGCCGGCCTTTCAAGCAAACTTCATGACCAAACAAAGAAGTTTTAGTATTATTTTAACGATAAATATCATGCAACTGCGGGGAATGTCATGGCGAGTCTTGAGATGTTTTATAACGAGTGTCGTTAACGCTTTGCGGCTTTTGCGGCGTCTGATTTAGAGAAGTCATCAAACAAAATATAATTTCCTGAGCAGAAAAGAATGGAAAGAACGCCGATGGCCACAGTTTAAAGTGTTCACCGCTGGAAGGCTGTATCACGCCCCGTAAAGTTGCAAAAACTTCTACTCAACTGCATGGTTTTGAGGGATGTCATGGCGAGTCTTTCGCTCTTTGTAATCGAGCGTCACTCAAGAGTTTGGCTTTTGCGGCTTCTGATTCATCGAAGTCATCAGTCAAAATTGCCTATCCTGAGTGGAATGGAATGGGCAAAACGCCGGTGGTCATAGTTTAAAGTGTCAACTGCTTCAAGGCGTTATCACTGGACGTAAAGTTGTTGAAAGCTCTACCCAACTGTCCTGTCATGGCGAGTCTTTCGCTGTTTCAAAACGAGTGTCCGCTCAAAGGGTTGGCTGTTGTAGCTTCTGATTTACCGAGATTGTCAAACAAAATAACCTATCCTGAGTGGAATAGAATGGAGAAAAATCTGATAGTCACAGTTTAAAGTGTTGATTGCTGGAAGGCTTTATCACTCGTCGTAAAGTTGCTCAAAGCTCTCCTCGACTGTACGGTTTGAGCAATGTAATGGTGAGTCTTTCTCTGTGTCTAATCGAGCGTCACTCAAGATTTTAGCTTTTGCATCTTCTGATTCACCGAAGTCATCAATCAAAATATCCTATCCTGAGCGAAGTACCGTGGAGAAAAAGCCTATGGTCACAGTTACAGTGGTACAGCTGGAAGGCTTTGCCAGTTGACGTAAAGTTGCTGAAAGCTCTACTCAACTGATTTCGAAACGGTCACATGTTGCGAGCTTCTGGAAGGTTAGTGTTGGATTTTTAGCATTTAAAGATTTTTTAGCCTTTGAAGATTTATGTTTAGAACAAGAGTTATGCCCAAAAATAGTCCAATTTGTCATTATCTGAGAGAAATCAAGAAAGTTTGTGCCCTTCCTTTTTTTCTAAGCTTGCAAGTGTAACATACATGAAAAGAAACCCTTATGCACCACTAGTCATATTGTTAAAATGACTAGTTTGAAATTACTCCTTATCTTAACTGATAACTACAACACTTATTTAACAATGAATCGCTCCCGAACATGTGTTGATTGGTTCTTGACCTTTAAAGCTAAAAAAAAAAACATACTGCGACTTACAGTGATTATAGTTGTGTAAGTAATTAGTAAAGTAAAAAAAGAGTGAAATTTATAAAGTGAAAAAACAAACTGCTGGTTTAACTGTTTTAGAGGTTTGAAGTTCTGGAGGGATCACTAGAGGTGTAATATGAGACTCAATAAGAGGTCTAGTTACTTTAGAACACGTTAGAAGAAATGTATAAGTTTTTCCTGCAGCAAAACACATATTTTGGCTTGGTAATTATTACTTGTATTTCTTGATGTAAATTGCATTTTATGAATTATTAATAAGTTTCAGTTAGGGTCATTCATAATGCTGTACTGCACCTTATTTCATTTGACGATTATCTAAGGTATAAAAAATGAATTTTGTGTATTTTTAAAGACTTGAATATAAATTTACTTTTGAATTTATAAACAATATATATTTAAAACCTACACTCTAAGTCTGGTTGTCAGTGTAGCCTGTGTTGCAGACATAATCTATTGCCAGTTAGTAACATCTGCAAAGCCGTGCCAATATTCTGGGCTCCCAATCCCAATGTGTTTCGATATTCCCTTCAATAATGGTATTTTTAACAGGCCAATCATAGCACATATGCAAGTGCTCGTTGACAGGTGGGCCAGGGGGTGCCCACAACCAGGATTTCAGTGCTGTCTCACAGGGGGACTTAACCAGAAGTTTAGTTCTGTCTGTGGCACAGGCTAGTCCTCTGGGCATTAATGTTTAAATTATGTATTTTATTTTGCTTAGCTGGGAAGACAAAAATAGATGACAGAAGAGCACAAACAAGAGAATATCAAGAAGTATTAAAAAGTATATCTACCACACAACTCGTAAAGAGAGATAAAAGTCAATGAGGACAAAAATGTTGTTAATAAATGTTGAGTACAACTCACTGTCAAATATTAAAGTTGAAAGGAAGGAAGAATGCTGACATTTCAAGGAGTACACTTTTCTGGTTTACAGAAAATCTGCAGCAACAGAAGACACTGAAATCATGTTGAGCTGGTTCAGGATGTCAATTCTGTTTCGATGGAATCCTCTGACAGTGTCTAGGCCAGTGTACAGTAGCGTGCTTCGAAGCTGGTCCTTGGTAAGACATTTCCTGACTTTACATGCCAACTCTCTTTCAAGGACCTCAAGGATAAGTGTCTGTTTCCCTGACATTCACTTTCTTGTCAGGGATCAGCAATATTTAACTAGACAACTGTGTTAACTGTAGTTTTTTTGGTAAGACTTAAAAAACTTCACAGTAAAGACTGAAACTAATGATCTTGCACTAGGAAGCTTTGAAGAAATCAAGGTTTCTAAGGGGGGAGGGGGTGTGCAGCACGGTCTGCTGCACATATTTCCCTTGGAGATAAGAAGGCAAACACCCTAGATGCAACTATAGGAAACCAAACTAAGCTTGAATGTCATAGAGAGTATTCACTCACGTGGCTTGCATCTATGCAAATTTATTGGAACAAAAGAAATCATTTGCATAAGAAAGAGTTCAACTCCCACAGGATTAGTTTGGGACACCAATATGGCTGCCGTGACGTCATGTGCATACTCTCAGGGACCACGCAGCAAGTTTTCGAGTGGGGGGGCTAAAGAAGAATGCGAGAAGGAAAATTGGGGGGGGGGGGGGGGGGGCCGGGGAGGGGGGCATGCTTGTGGATTTCTATTCAATTTCTCTAAAGTGACGGAGAATGCGAATAACGATAAAACTATTGATTTTTTTCCGCATCTTCAGTGATGTTGCTATCGGGTCTGAAAATTCACCATCACTAAATTGAATATCATAGATTGTTATGTTATACGACTGATATCAACCTTTAATTACTAGAAATAAGCCAGAAATCCAACGATTTTGCTTGAGCTGCCTTGAACTCAAGGCTGTATAATTACTGAGCAATTATTGCACGAGGCGGACTTCGCGCTGATCGAGCTAAAATCAAGACGCACGGCACAATAACAAGAGAAACAATAACTTCATGATCTTCCAAAAATCAAGGTTGAAACTAATAAACAATTTTTTTGAGAATCGCCTTATAAACTAAACCCAGTTATTACTTTGGATCGAAATTGACCAATTACGAAACAACGCTTTTTCCTGAGAGGTCCGCAGGAAAAAAGAAGCCATTTAAAAGACCTTTACCTCTGCTAGGTTAGAAGCGAAAAAATATTTTACAATTGTAACGACTAATGCTTCATTCTGTCTATTGCCAGTAACTCTGGTCACTTTCGAATTAGCGTTTTCATTGCTATTTTTCACTCCGTTACTTTTGTTAAATTATTTTTTGTGTAATTCATTTTTATTCTTGCAAAAAAGTGGGGGGGCTAAAGCCCCCCCAGCCCCTCCCTCTGCACGGTCCCTGACTCTCTATACTTCAATCAGTTTCGCATGTTTATTTTCCATCCCTAAGCATTCTGTTCCTCCTGTGGAAAGGAGTTGGTGATTGTGTTATGACAACTTCATCCCTTAGTGTTCTTCATCCTTCAATTAATCAGTTAAATAGAATAAAGGATTGTTAATATGATCCTGATTAGGAGAAGAAAGCTTTCTATTAAAGGCACCATGGTCTAGAAGACTAAATGTAAATTCCCTATCTGACCTCATTGACATGGAGAAACAAAAAAGGGATGGGCTGACACCCAGCTTAGTGATGTGCAGTATTAAGCTCAACAAGGATAGAGGAGAAATCCACAACTGAGAAACTGGTTTTTAAGAACCTGTCAGGCTAATTTTCCAGCTAGGCTGTCTTTATAAAAGAGCACTCAAATTTGAAACAGGTTATTAATCATAACCATTACAATTTCCTCAAATTTGATTGGTGCATTAACTGCTTTATTTTTCTTTAATCATTGTGTATGGTTGTAATCAGTCAGTTGGCTGTAGTCGGACAGTTGGCTGTAATCAGACAATTACATTAACCAATCATATTAAGTGCACTCAGCTAAATCCACCAATCACAGAAGTTATTACAATAACCATAGCAACAATCACTTACCCAAAAAAACTGGGGATTAATCCAAAATGGATGAATATGCAACATATAGGCAGTGTCTCCACCAGTAATATTTTCCCTTATTTTGGACATTTAGTATGAACAAATGCTATTTGTCCAAAAAGGAATGCATAATATTTTCTTGGAAATTGTAACGGTTACAGGACTTTGTTTTGTCCAATTCAATCTGTAATCATACTCATGATTAAACAAATCCGACTCCTGCTTCGTGGTTGTCCAATTTTGTAACGTGTATGATTACAGACCGAATTGGACTCCACTTAGTCCTATTACCATTATTTATAAAATCTCTTAGAAAAAACTTCTGCACAGTGTACACTTGGGAAAGTAAGATAAGTCAACATACAGGGTCCTCTTTTGAGACATAGGTGTCTAATAATATTTATCATTTAATACTCCGACTGCAATGCAATGGTATACAGGTTTTACATATACTAAGGAAAGAGCTGAATGCCACTAAATACTTTTAGCTCAAAGCTACTAAGTATTTTTTTTTCAGAAAATAAGGACCTATTTGAGACTGAACCTAAATAGCCTAAATCTGTGCTAATTGGTTTTTATGTAAGAACCTGACTTGTTTAGGCTAACTTGGGAAAATACAGGTTCTTAGTTGCAGGTTTTTACTAGTAATTAAATTTGATGGAAAAAGGATTATCAAAAATTAACATAGCGAGATGAGCTTATTTACAACTCCATCTTTCAGACCTGCAATTTATTTAAGGCTGTCTTATAAAGGAACAACAAGAACAGCATGTGCTTTTTGTCAGCTTTAATGAATTCCAGACTATTTAAATGATCTGTTTAGAAAATCCTCTTAACAGATGGAATAGTAAAATGTGAATTAATAAATCCTTTCATCAAACTGTCTTCTGCTTTCCTCTTGCCAACCCATCTTTCCCTACAGAGGAGCAAAGGTTGTAGCAAATATGAGAAAAATAAAACAAAGACAAGAGGCTACACCTGAAACCCCTCTTTACTGTTACTTTAACACCCAGGGAGAAGGTTGTAGTACTTCTATACAGGTATGTGCCATGAAATAGGAGGTGGGTTTTGAGATGATCAGTCTTTATGGTACACTACTTGCCTTGGCTTTCTGATCCTTTGGTAGGGTTCCTTTGTAAAATTATACTAGCTCATCGTCAGTACATAAACTTCAGGGATTTAAAAATGTTTTAAAGAATCTGGAGGCTGGGGGGGCGGGGGGGGGGGGGGGGGAACTACAGAATTGCTGGCAACATACAATCAAGTAGCCGATGGAACTCCAGTGGTCACCAGCTTGTTTTGAAACCACTGAAACCTCTGTTTAAAACTGAAGATACATTGATGGGATCAAGATATGAACTTGAGCCTAGAGCTACTGAACAATAAAAAATACTCTTTTTATGCAAATCAAGCTGTTTGAAGATTGAAATAGGAGTGTAAACACTTTCTGAGACAAAAACGATGTTTATAATTATCTACATTTACCCAATATTTCCTAGACCTTCACTTGTTGGGGGATTGTGTGTTAAAACAACTCGGAACATTGAATTGAAAGCAACATACCTAGACTGTATTTTTCAGTAGATACTGGAAAAGAATCAAGAATGCATTGTGAATCTAAGCATTAAGATTTTGAGCCAAATACAGGATCAAAAGACGTTAGTCAATAAAAATTAAGGAATGTGGATATTTTTTGGGAAAAAGGAAATCAAAACAGCTTGAATGTCTCAGGGCTGGTTTGCATGTTTCTAAAATTCATACATGTAATTTATTGATAATATTTTGATGTTTCTTTTTTAGAACAATAATAATATCATTGATCAATCAAATAAAGTGGGTGAATAAAAGTTCAGTATTTCCTTTAACACTAGAAGAAAAACTGTTGTATACATACCAATAATTTATACACAGCTGTATATCGTTATTATTGTGGTTCAATTTTATCCCTGGATAATTTTACTTTCCTTTGTGTCATACTCATTATCATACATTTTCATACCCCCCAAAACAGGAAAAATTTAAATTGAAGTATAAAGAAAAAAATAAATATACCGTCCATGTATAGCCAAAAGAAAAAGAAATGATCACTGGCTCACTCAAAACTGCACTGGGTGACTGTTTCTCCTAAAAAGGTTTGAACTCTCTGTTGGATACTCCCTTTTGCCCCACCAGCTACAGGTACATACCCCTCCCCCCTCCCCCCTTAGGCATGCCATTCAACATAGATATTGTACTAAAAGAAGACCACTGTCAACCTTATTAACAAGTTACCGAGTAAAAACATTGTTACTAGGAAAAAGAAAAACCATTCTACTGAAGTGAATTATTGCAGTATCCTTCAAATTTTGGTTCCATTGCTTACATGTATTGTTTCTAGTAACAAAAAGTGCAAGACTTAAGATGAAAGTTTCATGTTACAGAACAAAAAATATCCATTCTTTTTCCAGGGAGGCCGTTTTCTCCCAGCAACTCCCTACCAGGTAGAAATTTCATTCAAGTTTCTTATAACATACTTTTTGTTTGTTTTGGCCATGAAGACCCTCTCTCCTTACAATGTTTAAGGATCCTAGAATCAAACAATGCAAATATCCCTTATGCACAACTGTCTTACAATATAAATTTTAAGGCTCAGCAAGGGAAAATTGGCAAAAAAATATACTTCCAGTCCTTCACACGTAATTGAACTGTCTATCCCCTACTACACAGAGAGAAATAACTGGCAATGTAATTTTGCTTATCTGTGCAAATTAAGTTTGCTGTCATTAAGTTTCACAAACCCCCATAAGCAACCAAGCAGTCTGTCTGGACATGTGCTGTTACCACCCCTTAAATCCCCTTAGCAAAAACCTTGCATGCCTCCCTCTAAAACAATAAATTATGATCACAGCAATTGCAGGCATGTGGTATCTTTCTGGTATACTATCGTACTCAAAAAAGACTACTAGTAATAATAATTGATCAACAAGATTATTGTTTTGGTTATGATATTGTCCTTCCTGGCTGTAGCCCCTCTTAATATCTCCACCTCTCTTGGGGCACCACCTCCCAAAGCAAACGGCCTATTCTCTGTCACATTTTTTCTATTTTATGTGTTTCTTACCCAATAAAATACAGTTTTAGAGATCCAGTAGAAAGTGCTGTGAGAAAAAGGGTAGTTCTTTAGGATGTTTTACTGCCCTTTCCTAATAGTACCACCTATTCTTTAAGAATTCGTCTTTCATCAACCATTGAAAAAATTTGATATCTAATTCTCTTAACAAAGGCTCACGCTCTAACATTGAGTAACTCTAATATTTCTTTACTCTACGTTCCTTGTAATTCTCTCACGTGCACTAAAAGAAAAATCCTGGATCGGCAAACCTACTAACCTTAACTATGCGACACCATGCCAGGGGGTGTTCGAACAGCAGAAGACCGCCCCTGCAAAAACTTTACGTCGAGTGGCAAAGCCTTCCAGCTGTTAACACTTTAAACTGTGACCATAAGCTTTTTCCCCACGGTATTTCGCTCAGGATAGGCGATTTTGATTGATGACTTCGGTGAATCAGAAGCCGCGAAAGCCAAACTCTTGAGTGACGCTCGATTACAAACAGCGAAAGACTCGCCATGACATTCCTCAAAACCATGCAGTTGAGTGGAAGTTTCTGCAACTTTACGGGGCGTGATACAGCCTTCCAGCGGTGAACGCTTTAAACTGTAGCCATAGACGTTTTCCCCATTCTATTCCGCTCAGGAAATTATATTTTGATTGATGACTTCTCTAAATCAGAGGCCGCAACAGCCACAAAACGTTAACGACACTCGTTCTGAAACATCGCAAGACTCGCCATGATATTCCCCGCAGCTGCATGATATTTATCGTTAAAACAATACTAAATCTTCTTTGTTTGGTCATGAAATTTGCTTGAAAGGCCGGCTAGATACCTTCTCAACATTCTCGGCATTCAAGATACATAATTCCGTTAGCCTGTGGGTAAAAATAACGAGAAAACCAAATAGCATCGGGCGTCCATCTTGGTGCTTCGCGCGAAAACAGAGCAGCAACTCTGCAACCGGATGTGATGTCATAAATCGGTGGATCATAGGTACACGAAATTTCGCTAAGTCGTGGGCCCCCCCCTGAATTAGAAATTAGAAATTAGATTTTTTGTTCCTTTCCAGCTTGGTCTCCCCGGGGGAAGTTTATGATCGGTTTATTGAACCTGACCGATTTTGAAAACAGATTAGCAGTTGAAGTTGGGGTCGGGTCGTGTATATAAATTATGGATATTAAAATATCCATGGAATATATATGCAGCCGTTTTGAAAACGAACCTAACGAAATTTGGAATCATTTGAGTGAAAAGGGGTCAAAAGGCAGGTTTTTTGCGCCCGGCAAGTTTGCAAATCCTACTAATGAAGGAAGAGAGAGAGGAGGAAGAAAGGAGGAACATTTTACGTTTCTGGGAAACTGCCCACCTACCCCTCCCCTAAACCGGAAAGGAGGAGAAGAGAAACTACCCACCTACCCCTCCCCTAAACCAGAAAGGAGGAGAAAAGAAACTGCCCACCTACCCCTCCCCATAACCAGAAAGAAGGAGAAGAGAAACTGCCCACCTACCCCTCCCCTAAACAAGAAAGGAGGAGAAGAGAACGTGCCCACCTACCCCTCCCCTAAGCCAGAAAGGAGGAGAAGAGAAACTGCCCACCTACCCCTCCCCTAAACAAGAAAGGAGGAGAAGAGAACGTGCCCACCTACCCCTCCCCTAAGCCAGAAAGGAGGAGAAGAGAAACTGCCCACCTACCCCTCCCCTAAGCCAGAAAAGAGGAGAAGAGAAAAAAGCAATGGTTGCACTCTTAATTTTTATAATGGCTACTTTGAGTTTGTGGCCGAAAAGAAACTGTTTGACGCAGGAGGTCCATTTAGCAGTGACGTTTTCAAAATTCGGTTAGATATAAATAAGCATTTTTAATGTAAGCCAGCATTCCGAGAAAAATCTTTTTGGAAGGGGCAAAAGAAATTTCAAAATTTTTAGGTCAGTGCATCATTTAACTCTATAAACAGCTACAGGACTCAGGGCCGCAATAATATCAAAGTTGTGTTCTTTGGTGTATCGACTACGCTTTGCCACAGGCTTATAGATAATTATCTCTTGATTTTTTTATATTCTGGGGCAGTAATCAAATCTTTACTTTGTTCATAATGTGACCCAAATTTACTTATTCGCTCTTCAAGGGGAATAATCATTAAAACCTCTGCCATACACGTACAGATTGAGGATGTTATCGATATAAACGTTCGCTTATTTAACTTCGAATCATGGTTGCCACAGCCTCGACACAGCCAGAGGTTTCTGAAATTCCCTGACTTCTCCCCGACCTTTTTCCTGACGAATGTAAAATTTCCATGACCAACTGAATTAACAATTTCACAATTACGTCCTTTTGATGAACTCAACCCTCCCCTTATCACAGTATAATCTTCAACCATTTATTTTTAATTCTTTGAGCAAGTCAATGACGTGCAGTGTACATGAGTTGACAGTTTCTTAACTCATTCTTAACATAACGTGCAATAAGGACTGATTGATTTTCTTGAAAGCCCAACAACAGCTTGTCGTTCAATTTCATGTATGAAATATTCCACAAATACAACACGATTCATGTCCGTAAAATGTACAAAAGAATTTTAAATGTTAGAAAAGAATGAAAGTTAGAGGGAAAAGAATGACTTTCTCCTGACTTCTTCCCAAGACTTTAATTTTCCCTCACTCAAACTGAAATTCTCTGACTTTTCCCTAGCTTGCGAACAGAGACGCATTTCCGGTCGTCGCTTCTCTCCCTCCGAAAAATAGTCGCAGGCTAACTTTTCCCTGACCTTGAAGAAATGTTTTTTTTTCCCCTTACCATTTCCTGACCTAAGGCAACCATACTAACAGCATGATAAAAAATTTCTGTCAATCACTAGGTATCAAATCTGTGATTATCGCTAATTTAAAATTAATTTTGACGTCCTCGCGCTCTTCAGTACGTAATTTAAACTGGGTCATAAGAATTTTTTATGGAATATATTTTATGGTTTAGTTTAATTAAACGAGTTTCGTCTTGATAATATCAAGAGAGGGATCAACACTCAATATTAAAAGATGAACATGGATTATAAGTAAAAAGTAGAAGACTATAGCTCATTAGAGGAACTGGATTTTTAATCGTGTTACTAAAACTAAAACCTTTCCCGACTTAACATATCCTTTTTATGCCGGATAGAATTAATATTTAACTATCAAGACCGGCGCGTCACTCATCTTTCAAAATAGACTGTAAATTGCTTTTTCAGCATAACACATGATGAAACTTTTTTGCGATTTATGAATGGCTTTGTGAAGTCAGTTTATCTCGGCAATGCAAAGAACTAATGGCTGAAGCGGTTTGCTCTGATCACAATGAAATTTTAATGTATTGGAAAAAGAATTTTTTTTATATACAAGAATAGCTGGCTTACTGACAAGTTCATAATTTGTTGTGATACATAAGGTGCACTTAAAAAAGAAGCATAAAAGGATTTCGTATCTCGAAGGACCTCCTCACTCCGCAGATTTAAACTGCGTTTAACGACAACTTCTTTATTTCGTCTGTTTGAGGTGCGTTGCGTACACACACATTTTTTTTACCATTATTTGTTTCTAAATCTTATTCCAGCTTGTGACGAGTTATAAGTAAATACCATTCATGTATGCTTACAATGCTTACAGCCTTAAGACATGATGAAAACTGTTAATGACGATGTAGATAGAAGATTTTTTTACGATGTCGTGTGACTGAGAGAATGACAGGACGCTGGCCTTTCGCTTTCCTTCTAAAAGGGAGTTTAAGATGGCACTACTGCACGACCACGACATGAATTGCCTAATTTCACTTTTTAACGACAACGTGAATGAACCCCGACGACGAATTTCGCTTAAGTGACCGAGTTTCGATAATCGCGCAGAAGTTTCAAAGCACCCGAAGTCACTTTTTACAGAATGTAAGTGACGTTTTCGCCGCCGTTGGTTGAAAAGGCAGAGCCGGACTGTAAGGATTGAGTGAGGAAACATCATCACTCAACAAAACTGAAATGATCTGATAAATAATGAATGGCGATAAACGTTAATCTCTGTAAGGAGAAAAGAAAAATGATAATATCAATCATGCCTTGAGTGTAGTAGGTCCACACCATTTGTGGGTTGTCACCGATTTTAAGACAGTCCTACGCTGGGTTGTATTTCGCAAGTGTTTTGTACGAATGTAGCAACCATCCTGAGACTTAATATCGTGTGTGATGAATAGAGTTGGCGACATGTAGCTTGGTAAAGTAGTTCACTAAACTGAGACTGATATGAATTTATCATATTATGTAGCTGGACTTTTCGCATATCAAAGAAATTATTGCAGTGTGTTTGTTGGTTATGTTATTTTATTATATAGATACTGGTGAAATACCAGGATTTTCCTCTTTACGAGAAAATCCTATCTTTATCGTGCGCAGTGAAGATACTATTTTTATCTTACACGTGTGAGGATATTGGTGTCGCCATGGTCACTAACATTAATTTTGACTTTTTGGAACAGAAAAGATAAGTATTATTGTCTTTATTTCTCCTTTATAACTTTATATCCGAGTTCCATAACATTTTTGTGACAGGCAGTTTGCGATAGGTGACCACTTTAATTGCACTATTTTGCTGTTTCGAAAATGAATTAAAGAAAAAAAGGTTGTGTTTTATGTAGGAATTTCATCAGTATCTATAAAATAAACAGAACATTACATGGCCGCTTGGGGATATGAATGTTATCTCCTTGTGCTGAAAGTATCTCTCACTCGTTCGCGACTCGAAGATAAAATTCGTATCCCCACGCGGCCATGTAATATCCTCTATATATATGACTGACGTCTGTACGACTCTTATAAATGAAAATTAAAACTAAAGGCCTTTCTTGTGGTGCTTCAAAATGTGACGTTATTTCAAGAAGAAATTTAAACATAAAAATCAATTGACATGATTAACTTTGCGCTCAATAGAACTATTTTAAAAATCGTCTCGACTACCATGTTAGATCATTGATTCTTAATTGCTTTTAACTTAAGCTTGTTTATGTAAATTTTCCGGTGAAGCAAACACCGCTGTGATACGTACGTTAAAAGCTTTCTACTCGTTAAGTGATCGAACAACTGAGTTAATAAAAAGAAACTAACATATTAAGAAAAATTAAAGCAATCATAATATTCCCGAATCTACAGCGTGTACAGTTCCCGGAAAATGCATAGTTCTGCGAAGGCGTCCCGAGATTGTCCGAGGAGCAAAGTCAGATGTTGACGATTATTCGTCGAGGAACATACAAGCCCTAAGCTACTTGTAGCATCAGGTTTGATATTAAAGTTTTGTTATCCTTAGTATTGTGCCAAGAATCTAGGTTCATGCCACTTCACGATTCTCTTTTTGTAGCTTTCGTAATATAAAAAGTTAAAATTTGAACCCCTGGTTTCGAACCGAACCGCCGGTATTGTCTGTGATTCAAAGCACAGTATTGACATATGGCCGAATTCATTTTAGAGACGAAAACGGTCTGAGACGGAAAACTCGTCTATCGACGTAAAACTCGTCTGATAAGAATCCGGTTAAGGACGAGTTTTCCGTCTTAAATTTATCCGTCTATTTTTCCGTCTAAACCGACGGGAAAATAGGACGGGAAATTCGTCGGAGACGGAAAACTGTCTTAAATTCACATTAGACGCGAAAATCAAGACGACTTTTTTGCACTTGCGCCTAACGAAAAGAGTGGAACTAGAAAGCCAGAAGAAACTTTCGAAAATTTAATCGAATAAATTTTCGGAATGATATTGCATCTCATTGTTGGGATCACATATACAATTCAACTGATCCCAATCAAATGTGGCTACAATGGAAATGCTCGTTTCTATCTATTGTTAACAAGCATGCTCCCTTGAGGACAATGCGTGTTCGCACGCGTAGTTCCTCATGGATTACATCTGAGCTTAAGAAACGAATGCATGATCGGGATATTCTAAAGATTAAAGCAAGTAAATCGAATGATTCAAATGACTGGTCACTTTTTAAAAAACAACGCAATATAGTAAATAGCGAAATCAGATTAGCCAAGCAAGCCTATTATCAAAATAGTTTTAACAAGCATACGGGCGATTCTAAAAAGACCTGGCAGACAGACTATCAATGAACTTACTTCGCGAAAATCTGGGAAAAAATCGGTGACATCTCTGAAAGTAAATGGAGTATCAATAACAAATCCAACTGTGCTGTCGAACCAATTTAATAATCACTTTGCTACTATCGGTCCAGAACTTGCTGGCAATATTGATTCCTCAAATAGTGATGGTTATCAAAAGTACCTCACTGGCACAGATAAACGGTTTCAGCTCCATCCGACCAGTGCAAATAAAGTTCTCTTACTTTTGAATCGTCTAAATAAGTCAAAGGCAGCTGGCCTTGACAACATATCTGCTAGGCTCATT
The DNA here is from genome assembly GCA_964035525.1 of Porites cylindrica. Lineage (NCBI taxonomy): Eukaryota > Metazoa > Cnidaria > Anthozoa > Scleractinia > Poritidae > Porites > Porites cylindrica. Next base: position 25,786,923 of record OZ037775.1, read on the forward strand.
CGGGAATGTGCAGATCTCATTTGCATTCCTATCCGTGATATTTTTAATCAGTCAATAAGTCAAGGCATATTTCCGGATGACTGGAAATGCGCAAAGGTCACCCCACTTTTTAAACAAGGCGATCGGGACGACTTAAACAATTATCGTTCAATTTCGGTGATCTCAGTTATGGCCAAGGTCTTTGAAAGAATCGTCTATGATCAATTATATGCCTACCTAGAAGAGCACAATATAATCTGTAAATATCAATCAGGCTTTCGCGCTATTGATGGTTTTCACGGTGACGTCATCAGATTGCAAAGTCAAAAAAGCGAGGTCTTACGAATTGTTATTTACACTAGGTTGAAGATCAATAGGAAATAAATCTTTGTGCAAGTTTCCAGCCCCGAAGTATGTTTCATTTCGAAAATACAGCAGTTTGAACTTCCGAGTTTTCACAGTGCGTGACACCAAAATAGGAATGCTATCTCCTTGAAAAAAGTCTCTCCGCTTGATTTTCAGCAGTTTAACCATTTCAAGTATTAGAAGATATGTTTATGCGCAAGTATGCTAGTTCTCGAGTGAAAAGGAGGAGCTTTTATAGAAAAAGTGAGCTCCAGATGTTTTTGTTCATTTCCGGCGGCCATATTGGTGGACAGTTTCTGTCCACCAATATGGCGTCTCCATACAAAGCTCTACAAAGGTGCGTGAAATGTTTCGGCAACTAACTCAGAAACTGTGGGCCACAAAGACCTGAGATTTGGAAAAATTGTTTATATATTAGTCTTTTATAACATTTCATTTTCTTGGTTTCTTCCACTGGACGGTTTCAAATGTATTTTTTTGTGCCGTGTTTATTGCGTGACAGTGAAAACGAAGAATTCACTCAACTGTCACGGCTCTCCTTGAGGCCACGGACACTTGGGCGTACAATATTGACCGCGGTAAAATCAACGCCGTTGTTTTCTTAGATCTCAAAAAGGCCTTCGACACAGTTGACCATGAGATCCTTTTATCAAAATTAAGCAATTACGGCATATATGGTAACGCGCACCAATGTTTTAAGTCGTATTTAGAGAATCGTACTCAAATGTGCTCCATCAACGGATCGCTCTCTCAAAGCTGTTTATTAAGTTGTGGTGTTCCCCAGGGGACGATTTTAGGTCCATTATTATTTCTGTTATACATCAACGATCTTCCAAACTGTCTTTCAAATTGTGAGCCGAGGATGTACGCTGATGACACCCACCTTACGTACGCAGGTGATAATGCAGACAATATTCAGTTGCATCTAAATCAAGATTTAGAAAATGTTCACAATTGGCTGAGAGCAAACAAACTTACTCTAAATATGACTAAAACCGAATTTATGCTTATCGGATCTAGGCAGAGGCTAAGTACTCTCACAGAGTCCCCGACATTTGCAATTAATGATTTTGAAGTTAGCCAGGTCACTACTGCAAAATCACTTGGAGTGACCATCGATGACAGACTTGATTGGAGTGGCCATATCGAGAAAGTAACAAAGAAAGTCGCTTCTGGTATTGGGGCCATAAAACGAATAAGGCACCTTGTCCCTCAGGCGACCTTACAACTAATATATCAAGCTTTAATACAGCCACACTTTGATTATTGCAACATTGTTTGGGGAAACTGTGGGATAACCTTACGGAATAAGGTTCAAAAGCTACAAAACAGAGCAGCCCGTGTTTTGACCTACTCAAGCTATGACGTAGATGCTGGTCACCTTTTCAAACTTCTAGGGTGGAAAAACCTAGCTTGCCAGCAACAATTTCAAAGAGCTACGATAGTTTACAGGTCTCTGCACGGGTTGGCTCCAAATTATCTTAGTTCTAAATTTGAAAGGCGAGAAGTCGCATATAACCTAAGGGACTCTGAAAATAAACTCAATGTTCCATTACCGCGCACAAACTATTACAAAAACAGCTTCAGCTATAGTGGCGCCCTTCTCTGGAACAGTCTTCCTTGTAACTTAAGGGAAGCAGAGTCCCTTGGGCAATTTAAACGACTACTCAAAGAACTGTAAGGCACGGCATTCGTGGAAAGCAGCTTTTTTATTTAAATATTTTTATTATATTAGTATTAGGCATTTTTAAAGCTGACGAATTTTGTACCGTGGATAAATAAAGATTATCTATCTATCTATCTATCTATCTAAGCCATGTTTTGTTCTTCGCAACCTAGCCTGATCGCCTTAAGCTTTTTCTGTCTTACTTATTTTACAATTTACATTGGTCGCGACTTTAAGACGGTTTCCCGTCCTAAATTTATATTAGACGGTATTCTGTCAGACGGCAGACGGAATTCCGTTTGTGATGAGTTTTTCGTCTTCTAATATGAATTCGGCCAATCATGCGTTGAAAACCTAGGGATCGCTCGCGACTTTAAGACGGTTTACCGTCCTTAAATTCATATCAGTCGGTATTTTCTACCACAAAATTCCGTCTTCCGTCTTCTTCCGTCGGAATTCCGAGTTTTCCGTCTTCTAATATGAATTCGGTCATTTAAAAGAATTGATGCTATTCGAAATACTTTACCCTGATACTTATGGGCAATTATAACAAAAGCTTTGGAAAAAGGTAAATTCTTGTAGCTTCGGAAAAAGAGAAAATAAACATTTGTTCAAACGATAGGAGCCTTCGAAAGATGTTTAGAGTGTCTAACGCACACAGATTAGTTAACAATTTTACAAATAATTTTAAGTTTTTCAAACGGTTTAAGTGTCAAGACTAACTTCCTTTCTTGCCAGTGGCGCAAATAGTCAAGGGACAACTGAGGAACATCTGTCCCCTCTTTATTTACAGTTAACGGCCCGTCGGACGAGTAAAGGAGGTTTTTGTTTAATTAGTTATAATCGTCAGAGGGAACAAAGTAATAATCCCTCATTTTAAAATGAATTTAGATATCGACGCGACACAGGCGAAAACGAAAACGGCTTGTTCCGCATTATTTAGAATACAAAGAGAACTCAAATGATGGTTACACTGCTAACAGTTTCAGGACAGATGTGAAGTATATGAAATAATTCATTTTTGAACTGCGGTTGTAGATGAAAGTGAAGAATGATCATCGCAGTAAATTTTCCAATTTAAGCAATTGGAAAGAAGAAGCCTGAAAAAATCAGGGCTTCAACGGGATTCGAATTGGAAAATTTACTGCGATGATCATTCTTCACTTTCAGTTTCAGGACATTTCGTATCCGTTAACATGAACTCAAAAAACTCTCTTTTGGTAGACAGCAAAAATTTGCCTTTTGAGATATTTGCATAAAAACGCAACACGCAAGTTTGGCACTGAGTTTTTGTGGTGGCAACTGAAAGGTATGTTCTTTCATCATGGGAGGTCAGTAGATTACACGAAACAAGATAATTTTTTTTGTAGTGAATAATAATCATTATTGTGTCTTTTGCTGAATCAGTTTTGTTATCAGCTATCTCTTACGTTGCCCTGTTTTGTTAGGCGCTGCATGGCGAAGTATTAAATTCAGATTTAAGAAAGCGCCGCCAGCGGAAAAAGGAGGGAATTTAAATAGATTGTTGTCAAGGTATGATAATTCAGGGTATTTAATCATGTTAACACCACAACATTTTAAACTTTGAATTCAAAAACCGACTTGTTTGGGAAGGTAAGGGTAACAGAGATGAAAAGCCTTCTCAAAATGCGCTGCTACAATTGAATTCGATCCTATTAAGGAACAGCAACAATATATTGACGAGGAGAGGCCAACGAATAAAACCTTTTCAAAACTGAGGGGGAAAGCAACACTTAAACTATGAATATATTAGGCTCGGTATTAATAATCATAAAACAAGCATTAGGGTTTATGGCTTCGAGCTTTATCTGTAATATTTAAGAGCTGATGAAACGATCGCGTCCCATTCGTGATGCAGGTGTCATCAGCCGGGCATAGATCTTTAAGATTCGAGGACGAGCTTTGAAGTTTTTTTTTTCGGCGTATTCTCGGAAAATACACACCCCAGAAGGCTTTATTTTCGCCAGAGAAGCCAGCATGGTTATTTTTATTGAAGAAGTTTAAGCTCTCTCGCGATGCCAAAGTGATGAAACTTCTAACATTTCCGCCACTACCACATTCTCGCTAGAACCAATAGTAAAATAACGACGGCCATGACGGCGGCTAGCACGTTAAAATGACAGTGGTTCACTCGAGCGCACTACTTAGTGTCGAGAAAATCTCGTTATTTTAGTCGTCCTTGTCCTAGGTCTTAGTTTCTTAAGACGAAAGCTCGTTCTTTCTTGCCTCCAATATTTCCTAGCACCTGCTACGCAGGCTGATCAGAGTCGTGTAATGAAGCAACCATCCTGAGTCGTAATATCATGTGTGATGAATAGAGTTGGCAACTTGAAGTTTGGTAAAGTAGTTTACTAAACTGAGACTGATATGAATTTACAATGTCATGTAGCTAGACTTTTCGGGTATTAAAGAAATTATTGCAGTGTGCTTGTAGGTTATTTGTAACTGACGTCTGTCATGTACGAGTCTTCTAAAAGAAAATTAAAACTAAAGGCCTTTCTTGTGGTGCTCCAAAATGGGACGTTATTTCAAGAAGAAATTTAAACATAAAAGTCAATTAAAATGATTAAATTTGCGCCCAATAAAACTATTTTAAAAATTGTCTCGTATCATAATCAGATGGATTATGGATTGCTTTACCTAGCTTGTTTTATGAAAATTTTGCGTTGAAGCAAATACCGCTGTGATACTGTGAAGCTTTCTGCGCGTTTACTCATCGAACAACTGAGTTAATAGAAACAAACAAATATATTTCGAAAAAAAAAAAACAACTTTAATTTCCCGAATCTACAGCTTGTACAGTTCTAGGAAAACGCACAGTTCTGCGAAGGCCTTCAGTGCTTTTCCGTGGAGCAAAGTCAGATGTTGACGATTATTCTTCGAGGAACATACAAAGCTCTAAGCTAGCATCAGGTTTGGTATTAAAGTTCTGTTATCCTTAGTATTGTGCCAAGGCGTAATCTAGGTTCACTTCCACGATTCTCTTTTTGTAGCTGTAGTAATATGAAAAATTATAATTTGAACCACTCAGTTCGAACGGAACCTCCGGCATTGTCCGCTGTAACTCAAAGCACAGTGCTGTCATTATAAAAAAAATTGATGCTAGTCAAAACACTTTACCCCAATACGTGTGGGTAATTAATGAAGCATTAATATGACAAAAACTTTAGAATAAGGTAAAATTTATCAGGTTTCTAGCTTCGGACAAAGAAAAAATGAAGATGTGTTTAACTGGTAGGAGTACTGGAAAGATGTTTAGTGTCTAAACGGACACTGACTGATTAGTTAGCAGTTTTAAGTTTTTTAAACGGTTTAAGTGCTAGACTACGACTTACTTTTCACACTCAGTTTTCGTGCAAGTTGTGGATGTTAATCGTCAAGTATGAACTGAGGAACATCTGCCCGGTTTTCAATTGCAGTTAGGGGTTTGTCGGAGGAGTAAAAGAAGACGTTTTTTATAGTATTGTCGTCAGAAGAAAATAAATAATCGTTTCAAACTGAATTTACAAATTAACATAGGCAAAAACGGCTTGTTCCGCATTATTTGGAATACAAAGAGATTTCAAATGATGCTTGTACTGCCAACAGTTTCAGGACATTTCGTACCCGTTAACTCAAAAAACGCTCTTTCAGTAGGCAACAAAATTCACAAATGTGCATTAAGGGCGGTCTACATTGAAAATAGGCTTTTTGAAATATTTGCATAAGACGCAACCCTCAAGTCTGGCACTGAGTTTTGCGGTGGCAACTGAAAGGGATGTTCTTTCATCATGGCAGTTCAGCAGGTTTCAGGAAACAAGATAACTGGTATTGTAGTGAATAATAATTATTGTTGTTTCTTTTGCTGAATAAGTTGTTATCAGCTAACTTTTTCGGTGCCCTTTTTGTCGGGTGATGGCGAAGTTTTAAATTCATATTTTAAGGAAGCGCCGCCAGCCAAAAAAAGCCGGAATTTAAATAAATTCTCATTCTTTAAAACTAATTCTTAGAATCAATCAAGTTAAGATAATTCAGGGTATTTAATGATGTTAACACTACAACATTTTAAAATTTGAATTCAAGAACCGACTTGTTTAGCAAGGAAGGTAAGGGTGACAGAGCTAGATATCGAGGCGTAGGAAGAATATTTTGTGGAAGAGAGGCCAACGAATAAGACCTTTTTAAAATTGAGATGGAAGCCCCCCCAAATTTAAACATTTAAATGAATAAATCATGCTCGGTGTTTTTAAAAACAAGCATTAGGGTTTATAGCTTCCAGCATTGAATTTAATATTTAGAGCTGATGAAACGATCGCCTCCAGTTGATGATGCAGGTGTCATTAACACAGATCCTTTAGCTTCGAGGACGAGCTTTGAAGTAAAATTTTTTTTTTCGCGTATTCCCAAAATATACACACCCCAAAAGGCTTTATTTTTACCAGAAATGCCAGCATGGTTATTTTTATTGAACGAGGTTTTAAAAGCCCTATTTCGCTTAGTCTGCTACACAGCCGTTTTTAGAGTCGTCACGCAACGCTCCTCCCCAGCATTGCGTGACGACTCTAAAAACGGCTGTGTAGCAGACTATATTTCGATCGCAAATGATAAAATTTCTAATATTTGATAACTTGTTTCCGCCACTGAAAGATTCTCGCCAAAACCCGTAGTAGAATGACGACGGCTATTAGATTTTTCCGCCAAAATGACTCTGGTTCACGTGCGTGGGATACTTAGTATCGTTTTCGTAGACATCCTCGTTTTAGGTCTCTAGCTATCACTGAGTGAAGCCAGTACGGTGAGTATGTCCCATTATGAAATTTTCCACTTTTAAGATCAAATTGACTCTGAGGTATAGAATGACGCAAGCTCTAAGTTGTAATTGATTTTTTAAAAGGCAAAAGGAAATCTTGGTTGATTAATTTTGACGGACGGCAGTGTATACCGTGTGGCGCGAAATTTTTGCGGGTTCTAATAATTTTTGCGATTTTTCCAGCGATCCGCAAAAATAAGTTCCCGCACATAAAAATTACCGCAAACATTTTTTTCCGCAAAAATTTACCCCAGAGTGAAATATTCTCTAACTTAAATTCGCTACACAAAAATACGGCACTAAGAAATCGTGTCTGTTCAATTACAACTTGTCTCTTCCGTTCAGAAACAAAACGAAATACGATCAATTTCTGGTTCATTTCTTTTGCACGTACTTAACAAATACGAAAATATTATCAATGCTGGGTACCGGTTACTTTCTGAAAATCACAAATATTAATTCCCAGCAAGAAAAACCAGTTTGTCCTAATCACAAAAATTAGTTCTCGCAAAACACAAAAAAATCGCCAATCCGCAAAAACAAACTTCACTCTGACTCTGGAACAATGTCAAACAAGACTCCTATTTTGAAAATTGTTGCACGAAAGGGGTTGCAAGTTTTTTGTCTGGAAGACTCCCGTAATAAATTTAAGTATCCCTCTCCTCTGGCGGTAGGTCTACTTACGCTTCCGGTCTCCAAAATGAAAGCGGTGAACAGAAATCACTAAGGCTAGCAACTGATGTTGGAGGTTATGGGTTAGACAAGCATATATTAAAACGTTCTTGGTGGGCCAGCTTTGTCTACCAAGCAACTTCTTCGTAGGAATCGGGGGAGGTTTTTAGATTGTTTTTGTTTTTTTTTTTAACGCCAGTCCGGTTGAGACGTACAGCTATCCCGGAAATAAAGAACCTACATTTTCCAAGTTAGCCTAAACAAATAAGCCATTGGCAGAAGGACGTCTTTTTACTTTGAAGACCAGAGTTCATTTAGTTTTTTCCTTTCATATTTTGATTTGGTAATTCCGGTGAGGTTTAGATAACGAAAGCCCTAAGGCCTAATTTGCACAAGAAAGCAAAATCCTGAAGGATTCTGGCAGTAGTAGTAAAATGACGCCGTCATAAAAATGGCCTATTCTCTATTCAGTTCTTTGGGTGCCTCTTTTCTGAAGAAAAAAAATTAGTCCAATTCCGATATACTAAAATTCATACGTGGCTGCGAGGCTTGGGGGAATAAAACAAATGAAGTCATCTTGAGGCTCAGCAATCAATAATACATTTCTTTTGTTTTATTCCCCCAAACCTCGCAGCCAAGTATGAATATTAGTCTATCGAAATTGACCATTTTCACGGTTTGACTACAACTACCAGAGTCATTTCGTTTTTGCTTTGTTATTCAAATCTCAGTGGTAATCTCGCTGAGGATTTAAAAAACAGTCCTTTTTTGCACAAGACTGAAGAACACAATAGGGCCATTTATACGAGGAAAAATAAACGCGTCTTACATTGGGCAAATGTTTTAAAAAGTAGTCTTTTAGAACATTTCATTTTCTTGGCTTCTTCCACTGGACGGTTTCCAATTTATTTTTTTGTTGCGTGACAGTGAAAACGATCTTATTGGTGTATTAAGAGGCGGTCCGTGTAAGAACCGACCACTCGAATTTCCGCGGAAAACAGAATTCCTTCATTTTTTTTCTGCAACATAATTAGCCCATTCCATTAACAAAAATCGAATTTGTTTGGCTCATAGTGCTTTTTTAAAAAAATTTGGGCGGCGATTTGCTTGGACGGTCCAAAGCTGTCATGATCGTCTTTTTGATAGTCAAATTTAAGCGTTTTGTTCAAAGCTCGCAAAAATTTCGCATTTATCCAAATAGCATAAAACAAAAGTGTGATTTTAATTCATGCTTCCTTTATTCAAAAAGGGCAAAATATTTAAATTCTGACTTTAAAAAAACGAGTTATGATGTTTTGAAAATACCACGTAAAGCGTCCTTGAAAAAAATGCGCGGTTGTCCTAGTTTTAAAATAAGCTTTTTTCAAAAGTCTGACGTTATCTGGAGTCTTGGTCACCCTCCCTGTTCAGTAATAGGGCTAGTGTATCGAAATCAAGAAAAACATTTTTGGGCACTGTTGATTCCGAAGCACAAGAGTTCGATAAAGTTGGGTAATATTTTACTGTAATTGTGCGTATGACGTAATTTACGCATTTTGGTGATTCCGAACTTTCCCACTGAAAATCAAACCGAGAGAGCAAATATATTTAAAAGTGGCCTTTATTGTTCGAGATAAACTGTGAACAGCTAACAACTTACCAAATGCTACACGAAACAAGGAATTGCGAAGTTTAATAGTCGAAATTATAGATTCCGGCGCAAGTTGTCAGTCGTCTAAGTTTACTTCTAAAAGCCGTTTACAAAATTTCATTCAATTTAATTTGTCGTAGGTTTTCCTGATCAACAAAAAAAGAAAAAGCTTTTCATTCAGGTTAAGCATATAATTATTTGACGAAAGTGAGTCCTGTTTAAAAGAATTACACATTTTATTAAAAACACCCGGTACATTACAGCCGAAATTCAAATCATCTGAACAGCGTTAATTTCCCGTCACGCTGGCTACGCGTGAATGTCAGTCTTTTAGCTTGTCACGCGTATGTACCTTTTTAGTACGGTAGACAAAAAAACATGTTCTTTTCTAATTCGACTTTTCAAAAAGTAAAAATGTCTTAAAACGTCTTTTCAAGTTTTCGAAAAATAACTGCCTCCACGATCTTTTTGAACTCGAGGTCGAAAAACCCTGTTGGTTACTATAATAGCGGTTTGTGCCTTAATGCGGCTGGTTACAGTCACAGCCTTCAAGAAATTCGGATAGGTTCGCTACAAGAATTTTTTTCTATCGCGAGAACTAAAAGGAATTTCAAAAAGTATAAAGGTCTTAAAACGTCTTTTTAAGTGTTTGAAAAATAACTGCCTCCACGATCTTTTTGAACTCGAGGTTGAAAAACCCTGTTGGTTACTATAATAGCGGTTTGTGCCTTAACGTGGCTGGTTACAGTCACAGCCTTCAAGAAATTCCGATAGGTTCGCTACAAGAATTTTTTTTCTATCGCGAGAACTAAAAGGAATTTCAAAGTATTTCAACATGTCCTTGAGCATAGCAACGCTAAATGTTTCAAGTTTCTTCTCGTGTGAAAGGTCACATAAACAGTATGAATCATAGCAGATCGGATGCTTAGGACCAAGGTGGGTGGCTACCTCTTCCAGGGTGGCTCGTCTTTCCTGCTCTTCCTGTTCCGCCTCTACGTCTTCATTGAGCGCTTCCCGATGTGCTTTGCTTCTTCGCGAGGCCGCTAGCCTCGAAAAAAATCCCTGTACTTGACCCTTTGTGAGCCAATGTTTCCTCTCAAACATCCGAGAACTGTCTGGGTTTCTTGCAGTTCGCATATCTGCTGCCACTTTTGCGGGATCAGACTTGATGCCAGTTCTTTCTCCAAGATCAAATTTCGTTGTTAGGTACTGTTTAACCTCGGTAGGAAAACGCACAGCTTCGTTTCGGGGTTTGTGTAGAGCCCATCCAGTCTGCAAGTCACTGCACTCGGAAGAGCGGCCAGTTTTATTCTTGTCGTGATGCTCCTCTACAACTGCTTCAGGCACGCTTCTGATTTCTTCGTCCTTATCAACAGTACGAAATTTCTCCGCCCAGTCTCTTCTGAGCTTGTCATACACCGTATCAGAGTTTCCGCGAACTTGGCTGTGCTCACCAACATCAAGGTGATTTTCGAGTTCACTGAATTTCTTGAAAACCATGTTGCACCCGGGCTCAGAACAAGAGAAAAGACCGTTGCATTGTTCATTTTCACTGTTTGTCTCTCTCTTATATACTCGAGCTTCTTTGAGAGGAAAGAAGTTTTCATGCACAATGAGACCAGTAGGACCTTGTCGTTGAGGTTCAGTTATGACCTCTCGGTAAGGAATAAACTTGCCTAGTCCAACACCATAAGCTCTCCATGCTCTAATTCCTTTCACTTCAAACTTGAAATTGTGATACTTGCTGAAACCTTCTATGTTATGCACTTCGAGTGTCTTTTGGGTCTCATTCATTGCGCACACGGAGGCAGTTGTACCTTGAACAGGACGTTCTGAAAGCGCTACACGCATGTCTTTCGCAGAAACGACATCGTGTCCTTCATTGCAATATCGTCGGATGGATGACTTCATTGGACAAAGGATTCTATCACAGATATCTTTTCCATACTGCGGCTCGGAAAAATCATACCGTGCTACTTCAATGCCTACTCGTCTTCCGGCATCTCTAACGGCGGCTAAGAGAAAGTTATTGTGGTAACAGCCTGCTTCGTCACTCCTTAGGTTCACTTGGGTAATCTGGGGATGTTCTTTCTTTACAACCTCAAGTGTGTTTTCGATGATCGAGCATACTGCGTACCAGTCTTGCTGGCAAGAGTCGAAGATATGAGCATACGATTGCAGCTCAATTTTTCCAGAGTCAACATTCTTAGTTATAAAGGTGGAAATATGCCAGCTGAGCCCCCGTTTGCCGAACCATTCAGACTGTTTCTCACGAAATTTTATTTGGAGGAACTTCATGGCCCAGTCCATGATCAGAATGGCTGACTGTGGGTCTTCTGATTTCAGTGCATCTTGTTTCGCCTCCTCCTGATTTATTGAGCGTACAATGTGCGCTTTCCACAGCAAGATGTCTGACTGTGCACGGTCAAAGTCGTAAAGGACATCTCGTTGTTCGCAACTGTAAGGCTTCCATGATGACCCTTCAGTCGCTAGTCTCACTTCCTTTAGAACATCCTTCAGCCCTTGGCATTGCTCGCAAGTCGATTGATGCTGATGCGGACAAGGATGCTGGAGCTCGGGATCAACAGGATCACTAAGCGCAAGTAGAGTAATGCTGTTGACAGTGTACACGGTAGTCAGTTTTGAGATAGCGTTTAGCATCGCGTAGGTTTTGGCAAATACGTAAACACCAATGTTTCTCCATTCCTCCCTTCTCAAGAGTTTCAACCAGCGTCTCAATAGTCTGAAAGCCCGCAGCACCATCTGCAGCCGTATTGTCCAATCCCTGGAGCGATTTACGCTGAGACGCTTCTCGAACCTCCAATATTTTAAACAGAGAAGACCTACTAAGTGGCTCGTGACATTGCTCTTTGCAATACTCCAAGTATTGCTCAATCATTGTAGACCTTGTCAGGATCCTTACAACGTTAGGCATCTCAATTCTGTCACCATTATCTAGGGTGAGTACCTTGTTACCATATGAAACATCCTGATAAAAGTACGGTCTATTAATGAATTCTACAAAGTGGTCGACCTTCCCCATATCAAGGCGTACGCGATGCTTCGTCTTGATTTCAGGGATGGTCCCAGGACCGTGCATTTTAGCATGAGAACGTGCTTGCTTTATTTCCCATGTAGAGAGACTTCCGTAAGGTTGGTGAATTTTCTTCAGTTTGGTCATAGGGTATCTTTGAGCGTAAAGGCTCAGAATCTGTTTCTTTAAATTCCTGGTCTTTGCGTTCTTATAAACCACAAGATCATCGGGGACTGCGCCATCAAATAATTCTCTTTGTACAGACATCATTGACTCGAAGAGCTCCTCTCCGTTACCTGGGGCAATTACATTACATACGTGCAAGCAGTCCTCTTTAGCCTTTTTTACAAATTTCAGCTGTTCCCCATCGCTTAAGTTTTGGAATGGAGTTTTAAGCTGATATTTAAGAGGCTCGCGTTCTACTTGTTCTTGTGTAGTAAGACTCGCAATTGCATCCATCGCCTCGTTATACCTGCCGACTGCATCGGTTACCACGGGTGAAGTTAAAGAGGCCTCCTCTGACCCTGGAGTCCAGCATGGTGTTATGAGATTCCAGGAAGCTGGCGTTGATTGGTCTTCAAGAAATGGAGTTGAAGTGACCATGCGACCGATGGCTCCCACAGCAGCCTCTTTAGCAGGTCTGCGGAGAATAAAAATGGAAAGGTTGCTACTTAGTTGCCTTGCGATAGGATAACCTGACAGGACAACCGTGTGTGTGTTTTTCATAAAACAACCAAACGACTACCCTCCCGACAGTACCTTTGAAGGAGCTCATCTCCCTCAGTTTCCCCAGGGTATAGCCAGTCTGATTTCCGATCTACTTCTTCACTGTGTTTCTTTCTGCACGTTGTGCAAATAGCTATAGTAACAAAAAGAAACAAAAAAGGTTTTCCAACCTGGAAAGACTTGTTAAAAAAATACTGAATTTACTACTAAGTTGATAATAGAAGCTATATCTTTATATCCCATCTTGGAAATTATGTTATATAGGCTATAAATCAGCGACCGAATTTATGGATGACGCACAGTAAAGAACTATTACTGTAATGAACTACAAAAACCAAATTATGATCATTTGATATGTTATTTTTTTGGAAATGATTTTCTGGCTGCAAAATACTTTCAAATACGGGATCGATCGTTTATCGTTCAGAAAATATATAGAATGGGACTTCCACTCAGTCTACAGCTCGCTTTTAAGTAATTACGAACGAAAGTATTTAGTTGAAATGTTAAGGAAGACAAAACCCTTTAATTCTGATATGTTAATTATAAAATGAAAGCATAAAACAGTTATAGTTGCTAGTCTGATAGTACTTACGCGAGCCAACGGGAACGGCTTCTCCAAAGATATTTTTTATCTCCCTTGCAGTCTTGAAATTAATAACATGTGTTCCGGCTATTGCCATTTTCTTCCCGTGATGTTTTGGATACTGGCAGGTCTTTGGAGCTTGCCAGTATTTTCCCAAAGTGTAACGATGGACTGGACAAACCGTCATATTCTTGATCTGATCATCAGTGAGTTCTAACAGACCTGCCCTTGCCAGTATCAGATCCATTTCACAAACATTTTCCCTTGACAGGTGGTGATTCATTAGGTGTGAACTAATGTCAGCGTTGCAACTATTCAAGCACACAAAATCGACACATCCTCGATTACTTCCGCATTTTCCGCCTGTTAATGCGGAAAAAGAACAAAATGCAGCCATTCTATCTGCGAAGGTTATCTCGGCACACTGTAAATACGCTCTACGTTTTGTGTTGCAAATTTGCATACGATATTAAATTAAGTGAACGACGCCAGAAAAATTAACTTAAATTGAATTAAAAACTTGAAGAAATTTTTAGTAAACCAGCAAAACATTTTTATTCTTAAAAGTAGCCAGTTTTTTTGTACCTTGTTTGTTTTACCTCGTTAAGCCTGATAAGTAGTTTCAGCTTCGATAAAATAACATCCAACATGTTTTGCACTGCAAACTGAAATCTGAAATTGACATCCTCAGACACAATATAAATGATGTCGTCTGCACGCAAAAACTTGTGGCTAGAAAATTCGGTACATTTTGGTAAACTATTTCTTTGCTGGATCGTGTCATAACTTTTGAGGTGGTAATTACACGGTAAATCTATTCACAATGTGTTTTAAATTTTTTTACCGTTCTAACCCCTTTATTTCAACGAAATTTCTTAACTGTTTAGCCACAACTTGACATAGCAACATTCACCGGAGCTGCTACGTTTTTTTGGAACATCCCAATTTTAATTTAGGACAATATGTAGAGGATTTTAAGATATTCACTGTTTGTCCCTAGCATTAAGTTAGTTTTAAAAATAGTTGCCCCCTGACAGTAATGATTTTTAGTTTTATAGTAGGAAAGTTCGGAATCAAGAAAATGCGTAAATTACGTCATACGCACAATTACAGTAGATTGTTACCCAACTTTATCGAACTCTTGTGCTTCGTAATCAACAGTGCCCAAAAATGTTTTTCTTGATTTCGATGCACTAGCCCTATTACTGAACAGGGATAGTGACCAAGACTACAGATAACGTCAGACTTTTAAAAAAAGCTCATTTCAAAACTAGGATAACCGCGCATTTTTTTCAAGGACGCTTTACGTGGTATTTTAAAAACATCATAATTCCTTTTTGGGGGGGTCAGAATTTAAATATTTTACCTTGTTTGAATAAAGGAAGCATGAATTAAAATCACACTTTTGTTTTATGCTATTTGGATAAATGCGAAATTTTTGCGAGTTTTGAACAAAACGCTTAAATTTGACTATCAAAAAGACGATCATGACAGCTTTGGACCGTCCAAGCAAATCGCCGCCCAATTTTTTTTTAAAAAAGCACTATGAGCCAAACAAATTCGATATTTGTTAATGGAATGGGCTAATTATGTCGCAGAAAAAAAATGAAGGAATTCTGTTTCCCACGGAAATTCGAGTGGTCGGTTCTTACACGGACCGCCTCTTAAGGTTGCTCCCGTGAAACACGATGCTTGATGTATGGTCCATGTTTAAAAGGTGCACTATGGTGCACTATGGTAGACTCTAGTTGTAGTGGGAAGTTCAGTCCTGCTCATGTTGATCGGAATAATGGAGACTATTTAAAAAATTTATTTGAAAGTATTTATAAACATTGAGAAAGGGGTTAAACAGAGCTTTCAACTCAAACGTTTGCGTAAATTCTTAAGCGTGAACGAGCTGAAGGATTTCATTTTAAAATCTCTCAGTAAGAAATTAGAAGCCGCTTCCTTTAACTACATTAATTGAATTGAGCCAGTATTCACAGTCATGTGATATTCATTATCCCGTGCGATGACGTATTAGGAATTATATAAACCTGAATAATATATGCAAAGTTGTCAGTTCGCAAAGAGTGTCTGATTGAACGCGGATCAGGAAAGTTCTCCTTCGCACGGCCTGCTGCCGTTTCATCGGCAGAGTTGCAGTACAGTCGCAGCAGGCCGAGCTCCCTTCGAAACCGAAACACTGCGAGATGTTGGCAATGGATTTCAGTCGTGGGCGTCTGCACTGAGGTGCAGCTGTCTACTCTTGGAGCACTGGCACACAAACTCTGCAGCGCCACGTGCTAGGCCTTTCAACTCCACTTCTATATAAACCAAGGAGGCGTGACGGATTCCTTTCCTTCCGTACATTTCTGCGCTAGTCGTTTAAGGTTCTGGACGTATGCATTACCAACTTCAGGGTGAGTTCTTATTTATTTTTTTCCGTTTCGGTGGGTCGACATTCTGTGTTTCGCCCGTGTTCGTTAGGACTCGGCGTGACAATTTCTTACTTTCTTTGCGGCGAAGTCAGCTTTATGTTTTCGCTTTCGCGTTATTTTCACTTGCGTTACCAACCGATCGTGGGCTGATAGTTCGGTGAACCTTCCTTAACTTGTCCAAAATGATGTATCGTTAGTGAGTTTAGCATTGAGTGGGAGTTGACTCCTTTGTGAGTTTTTTATCCTTTTCTTGTCTGGATATTGTGGCTCGCCGGCTTGAGGTGTCGTAAGAACAAAATAAATGAGGTAACGGATGTTAGCAAGCAAAATGGAAAACTAGTAGTAGCTTCGTCAGCCCGTGATGACGGGTATCTTTGTAAGCGCGATTATGGAGTGACGGGTATCTTTGTGAGCCCGATTATGGAGTGACGGGTATCTTTGTGAGCCCAGTTATGAAGTTCAGCCCAGCCCAGTTATCTTTGTGATCCCGATTATGAAACGACGGTTATATTTGTAAGCCCGATCAGAAAGTGGAGGTTATCTTTTTGAGCTCGACTATGAAGTGACGGGTATCTTTGTAAGCGCGATTATGGAGTGACGGGTATCTTTGTGAGCCCGATTATGGAGTGACGGGTATCTTTGTGAGCCCAGTTATGAAGTTCAGCCCAGCCCAGTTATCTTTGTGATCCCGATTATGAAACGACGGTTATATTTGTAAGCCCGATCAGAAAGTGGAGGTTATCTTTTTGAGCTCGACTATGAAGTGACGGGTATCTTTGTAAGCCTGATAAGGAAGTGACGGGTATGATCCCGATTATGAAATGATGGTTATCTTTGTGAGCCCGATTATGAAGCGACGGGTATCTTCATGAGCCCGATTATAAAGTGACGAGTATCTTCGGGAGCCCGATCATGCAGAAGTGTCGGGTATCTTTGTAAACCCGATTATGAAGTGACGGGTATCTTTGTGAGCCTGATTAGGAAGTGACGGGTATCTTTGTGAGGCCGATCATGCGGAAGTGTCGGGTATCTTTGTAAACCCGATTCTGAAGTGACGGGAATCTTTGCGAGCCCGATTATGAGGTGACGGGTATCTTTGTGAGCCCGATTATGAAGCGACGGGTATCTTTGTGAGCCCGATTATGAAATGATGGTTATCTATGTGAGCCCGATTTTGAAGTGACGGGTATCTTTGTGAGCCCGACATTATAATGATTGGGGTGTTTGTGTAAGCCTCATGGGCTTAGGGGAAGTCTATTCTAACACCCTTTTTAGTGGGGAAGGGTCGTTGGATCAGGTTTCTAGATGCTATTCTCATTGAGTTAGGCCTTGAGGCTCTCTGTGAACTTTGGAGATAGGAGTACGTTTTGAGGGAGTTAAGATCTGACTGACGAGATTGATATCTTGCGGGGAGCTCTAACAATTAAAATTGTTAATTTACATGCAACACAGCACGCGATACACTTCTGCCTGAAAATGATACTGTTGGTGAGAAGTATTTGGGCGTTTCTCTAGTTTGGAAAGGTATTGTTTTTTGTGGCTTGTGCTGCTGCCAAGCTTTTCCTGTGATCTGTTTGCGTATTTGTGGGACGATAATAATGTGTGAATGGTTGTTATTTATTTGGTGTTGCTATACGCCTCTAGGGTGCCAGAATTAAAACCTATAAGTAGTTGCCATTACCCCAACGCAGGGGTTGTGTGGTTCCAAGGACTATTCTATAATTTTGTCTCGCTCTCGGGTCCTGAGAGATGACTCCGCAAGCGATTTGTCAAATATGGCATCCCCTTGTTGCTTTGACTTCTACGTCGGGCTGTGGTAGTCATCTTCTCTAGGCCTGGTTCAAGGAAATCGTCTCGAGTCAATTTTCGGTGGTTGCATTTCCCTTCTCGCTTCTGTTTTATTGTGGTGGTAAGTTGGTTGATGTTGGGGGATCCTTATTCAGTGCAGCAAACGATAGCGGGGAAGAAATATCCAATAGATATGGTCAGATCCCACTCCCGCCCCGCATCTAGAGAGATGACCGATATCGAGAGCACTTTGCGAATGAATAAATGAATGATAACTTAAATTTTTATTTATACACGGTTTCAACGAAAAATAAGTCAGTCTTACAATAGAAATAAACTAAAATCTCTATAATTGGCTTACCCGTGTACCGTTTGGGAGGACTGATGAGCAAATCAACTTTGTGGATGCTTCTCCCAACGACGTCTAAAGAATTTGCTTAGCTTTGCTTTACGTAATTCCTCGGGAAGACTGGTCCATAAAGAGCAACACTCTAAGTAAAACTACGATTGAGGTAGTATCACAGGACTAATCTTTAAAGATATATGGAAAGTTAATGAAAGTTTGATGACTATCCGATCAATAGGCCTTTGGGGTTCTAGAACATTCTAAGTGTTCACGTTTTGAAATGAAACATGATAAATATCCAATTTGCCAATAAGCTTTTCATTTAGAAAGATAAATATTTACGGTGTACTTTTTTGAGAGAGGGACATCTTGTCTCCAAACTTTGATGTCTTACGGAAAACACTTATCCTTCAAATGGACGTTTCGACATTCTTGGTAATTAAACTTAGGATGTTGACACAAGTTTTCAAGAGTAGGAAGCTTTGTGCTAATTGCAACCTAAGGCTTAATCATTAAGGCAAGCATATTATCCGTCCACGCAAACAAATAAATAGAGAGCTGCTAGGGAATAGGTTTTAGCTATTGAGTGAACTTCAGCAGCAGCGAAGGCAAACCTTAAAGATAAGTGAAATGGAAGAGAAGAATGGAAGAATGTAGAAGTTTGACTGTAAAGCAGAAATTTACGAGTAAGTAAAATAAACCTTGTAAGTTCAACTGGGCTAAGTGTTGTTTAAAGATTAAAGCAGGTAAAACTCATAAACGTATCAAGTCATTATCAAACAAAAAATGGTTCGATAAAGAATGTTGTTTTAAAAGGCTTGAATTACGAAAACTAGCAAACAAGAAACATCGAGACCCGTTGAATACCACTATACGTGAACAATATCATGATACCCTGACGCAATACAAGAAATTGCTTAATTCTAAACAGAATGACTATTACACCGCCAAGATTTCTGAGGTATAAAAAACTGTAGACAATTCAGATGCGAAAACTTTCTGGCAATGCCTCAAATCGATGGATGACACTAGAAAAGAAGAGGATGTTCCATCAATCTCGGAAGAAAATTGGCTACAATATTTCCACAATCTTCATTCAAATGAACCTCTTAACCCAGCTCAGCCATAGAATTGCAATGAGCTACGAGAAAATGAAGGTCATGGTCAACACTCTCGTCCTTTAGATTTCATGATAACTAAAAGCGAAATACCTCAAGCTGCGGAAAAGTTAAAGAATAATATTTCACCATTTTCTGATAAAATTAGAAATGAAATGATAAAAGCTAGTCTTGATACATTGATGCCCGTGTATGAAAAGTTATTTAATTCAATTCTTAACCTCGGGATCATGCCACAGACTTGGTGTGGTGTGTTACTCCCATTTATAGCCTGCGTGGCAGGCGTTCGAAACTGGGGAAGGGGAAGGCAATTAGGGCGCAAGACCACGCGCGAGGGAGGAGGGAGGAGGGGAACGCCTGCAGGGAAGCCATTGTTTTTGCCACCCCGCCTACTAATTAAAAGAACATCAACAATAACGCAACTGTCAATTACTAGCTGTCAAATAAGTCTGGCCGGAATGCACGTATTCTAGTCTTATTGCTCGCACTGTTTTTCTTTTGTTTTCCTAAACCAAGAAATCTAAAGTAAAGTACTATAAAAAAGTTCAAATGCGGTCGTCCATCGAACGAATCTCTTCCTTGAAAGATGCAACGACGCGTGCCGAGTTACATAAAATCCAACATAAATCTATTCAAGTTGTTGCTGAAGGAATCGGGCTGGAAAACTATTTAATTAGAAATGTAGCGGCTCTTCGCAACTTTCAATGTAATGTTTGTCGAAGAAAAATAAAAACAATTTGCCGTCACGCACTCTTTGAATTTCTAGCAGGATGAATTGGATCCAGCGGATCACACAAAAGAACGCTGGTGGCGGGGAAAGAAGAACTGAACTTCAAAGATCTGCAAGAAGGCAACAATTTATTATTAAAGTAAGTTCCTGGCGGTTTTATAACCGGCAAGTAGAAGTCCTCAACCAAAAATCGCCAAAAGTTATAGATCGCTTCGTCTTCAATTATCTTGCCGTTGATAACGCGGGTCAAGAACAGCAGATAACAAGCACACAGGCAGCATGATTTTTCCTTTCTTTCTTCTGGCGAGCAAAACCGACAAGCCGTTGGAAGATGATACTTTTCAGAACCAGTCAGTAAAACTCATCTGCTGACAGGCCTTTTCCTTCATACGGTTCTTTAATTGTTTTTCTCTATTCTCCTTTTAAGCTGAAATTGATGCCTTCTAACGATGAATTCCCGTAGAGAAATCTCATCACACTTCACTAACGACATATGTTTAATTACTCAAATGGCGTGATGTTGATTTCAACCAATCGGAAAAAGGTGTTAAGTTGAAGATTGACATTTAATTAATTCTGACCAATCACTATTTTCACGCTCAGAATCTGAACTTGAAAAATGGAGGAAACTATGACGTCTTTGCAGGCGTTCCTTTCCTTTCTCCCTCGCGCGCCCAAATTCCCCCTTCCCCTTCCCCTTTTAACGCCTGCCACGCAGGCTATTCCATTTATAAATCGGGCGAACGAAGTGATCCGGCATCTACCGGGGTATTAGCCTGCGAGCAAGCTCACCGGGGTGCTTTGGTGGCGGGGAGGGAAAAGGAGGGAGAACTTGCAACTACGTCTGTGGAATTTGAATATTTGTATGGGAAAAGTCGATGCGAAATGATGATTGGCGACGATGACATTAGTAATGACGTCATTACCCTTGGCACGTATTTTTCAATGTTTGTTTACATTCGCTCTCGTTTCCGCTTCGCGCTGATTGGCGGAAATCTCAACCTCGCCCCCAGGGCTTTTCCCTTAAAAAATGGGTGGAAAAGCCCTAGGGACGAGGTTGCGGAAATCTGACAGCTCAGTCGACTGGGAGCCACAGGAAAATTGGAGGTGGACTTCAAATTCCAGCGACGTAGTTGCAAGCTCTCGTTCCTTTTCCTGCCCTGCCGCCGGAGCGCCTGGGAGAGCTTGCTTGCAGGCTACCGAGGTATCTGTTTCTCTAGTTGACTGGGAAAACTATTAATTTTGTTCTTTCTTAAACCAATGACTTCACGAGTATATCGTTTGTTTGAGTATAATCCACAGATCTCGAATTGGCTTTTTACCGAATAATCGCACACACAAGACCACGTCTTCACTCTCCGAACCTTGGTAAATAAGTACGTTCATAATCACAACAAAAAGATCTATGCTTGTTTTGTGGATTTCAAAAAAGCTTTTGACTCAGTCTGGCATGACGCGCTCCTGAATAAGTTGCTGCAAATCAATGTTGGTGTTTGTTTTCATAACTTAATTAAAAGCTTATATCACAACTCTTCCTGCGCAATAAAAATTGCCCAAAAGCAAACGCGATCATTCCATTATGCAAGAGGTGTGCGGCAAGGCTGTATCTTAAGTCCATTGCTTTTTAATCTTTACATTAACAACCTACCTTTCGCATTTGAAAATACATTATCTGATCCTTTTGTTTTGCCAAACGGTGTAAATTAAATTCTCTATTATATGCAGGCGATTTAATCATGTTATCACGATCCAAAACAGGATTACAAAATTGCCGTGATAAACTGTCTTTATGCTGTACTTTATGGATGATGATAGCTTGGGACAAGGATCCGCATTGTGGGAAAAAGGAGAGAAAAATCGGCGTTGGCGAAAAAAGAAAATCGGCTAGCTAAGCGAGCCGAGAGGTAGTCTGGGGAGGGGAAAGGGAGGCGGAGCCTGGAGACATGCCTTTGATGCCGCCGATCCGCCCCCCAGCAATTAACTTGTCATTGAAATGTCAATACGTCAAGTTCTCATCACGGATGTCAGCGTGAGCTTATTAGTATGTCGCTTTTGTAAAAAAATATTTGATTCGAAATGAAGTAAATAGTGCAAGCAAAGAGATCTACTTAACTTCGACGCCAACTGGTGTAACACCAGCTTCGCGAAGAGAAATCAGGACGTTTCAGAGCAAAATGCACCGCGTGTGACCGGAGAAGAACAGTCGAATAGATTCTCAACGAGATCCCTCAAGTTCGAAGTTCGCGTCATAATGTTTGCTGACAAAGCTTTTTATTTTTGGGTTTTATCACGGTTTCGATGGGAGTGTGATTACAATACTGTACCTTTTGAACGTTGGTTTATAAGTCAATCGCTTTGTAAATGTGACGTAGTTTATAGCTACATATTTTGAATGATTCTTTTTCTTTCTGCAACAGATCACAGGCATACTTTTTGCTGTTCTTGGAGCCGAGTGATAAACGAAAAGTCTCACAAAGAAATTTGTATTGCTTGTTCGAAATCAGTGTCTTAATAAAATCTTTTCCCGAATTGTAGGAGCGGGATATTGAAAAAGCGCGATGCTGTCAACAACACCGCGAATCTGCCAACATGAAGACATTTGACCAATCAGAGCATAATACCAGAATCTGGTATCATGGAACGGCGGAATCAAAGGCATGTCTCCAGGCTCCGCTGCCCTTTCCCCCTCCCCAGAATACCGCTCGGCTCGCTTCGCTAGCCGATATTTTTCCTTATTGACCCCGTTTTTTGCCTTTTTTCCCCCACTGCGGAGCCTGGCCACAGGCTAGGATGATGAAAATAAATCCCATGAAAACTAAGATTATGGTTTTTAAGAAATATGAGAGAAAAAAATGCTGATTTTTACTTTATCATAAAAAGTGAAGTTATTCATGTTGTTCAAGAGTACAGTTACTCAGGAACTCGAATGTCTTCGTCGGGAAATTTTTCAGTGTCCCGTGAACATCTCAAGGAGAAAGCTCTTCATACTCTCTTCAGCTTGAGACGACACACGAATCTCAGCAAGCTAAAAACAGCTCTGGCCTGTAAAATATTTGATACTATAATTTCCACTATTCTAACATATAACAGTGAAATTTGAGGTGTGTATGCCAAACCAGATTTAAAACCTGTGACGGCTCACAAATCGAGAAGACACACCTTCAATTTTGCAAACGGTACTTGGAGGTAAACAACAAAGCTTCTAATATAACTTGTAGAACAGAGCTTGGTCGATTTCAGTGGAACAAGAATATATCTCATGTTGACGAAACACCCTTCAACGTTCTCAAAAACGAATTTTATAGATCTTTTAAAACCGATCATACCACCTCTAATTACTTAGACTTGACAAAAGGAACAGCTGGGAGAAGGGCTTTAGTAAAACTACGAAAAGGGCAATCACAACCTACTGATAGAATTGGGTAGATACAATTAAACTAAGAAGGATAATAGGCATTGTCCTTTTTGTGGATTCACTCTAATAGAAGACGAAGTTCACTTCCTTTTTCGTTGTCCTACATACTCTATGATTAGAGTCTTGATTTTATTGTAAAAATTATTCCTGATTCCAAATATTACCCATGCAGTCACCTGTAAACGTTTAGATCAATAAGCTGGTGAACTCCTCCAATTACTTTATCAACATACAATTCATAAAATATATTTCAGCTTGCTTTGATGTTCGTGACAAATTATCACCAAAGTAGCGTAATTGACCTGTGATGTAACTTTGATTCTTAAAATAGCTTTTGCAATACTGTATGAACTTGTACGGTCATGCGAATAAAGCTCGTTGTTGTTGTTGTTATAGTCAAGCCATGCGGTGAGAAAATTGTGCACTTAGGGTTAAAAGCACCCAATTTGGCATAGTAATAGTACTTGGGCTGCTGAAAAATATTAGCTATGGACCCAAGTCAGGGGGGACAGTTTGTACTCAAACTGGTGTTATTGAAAAGAAAGCTGTAAAGTTAAACCGATCTTGCCAGATCAGTAAGGCGAAGTGTCCTAAGGAGGTTTAACTAGGTCTAACTAATCTAACTTTCCAAGTGGCCTGTGTGAAAGGTTTGAACGCAGCTTAGGGGCCCTTAGGGGGAGGGGCAGGTGTATCTCTGTACGAATGTTTGTATGCGTTTCGCTTGTGAGGGAACATACAATGACCTTTCCTGGATTCTGGCATAATTTAAAATCATTTAGCGATTAGTTTCTCCTCTGAACTCATCCCTTGAGAGCTGAAGAGCCAGCCTTTTCGGCAGCAAGTGTGTATGCTTCTGACATAGCAGACTTCCGTTTCGTAAATTGGCAAACGAGGTGATCGCCCAAGGAAAATAAAGAATTGGGAGTATCATGTTGATTTGCCCCTTGTAGAATTGTTTGTATGTACAAACTTTGGGATGTACTCATGCCACCTACCCTTCCTTTCTTCCGGTAGAGTTCTTAGCATTGCCACTAGGGTCTTGTTAAATCTCTCAGCTTTCCCTTTGCACTATGGGTGATACATAAATACATACATCCTTTTTTATCTTTCCTTAATCAAGGCTTTTCAAAGATAATTACAAGAATTATAATTACAGAAAAAATGGAGAGCAGTAAATATACAAAAAGTGGATTGGTAAAATTTTCTAAGAGCTAAAAATTAATAATTATATACGATCATACATAAAATACAAGAAACATCGTTTATAAATTTCTATGCCGAGCTTTGAACTTTCGTTTGAAGCTTAAAACATCTTTGCTTAGTTTAAATTCATTGTCCAATGAGTTCCATATCTTCACTGTTCTGTAATAGAAGCTTCTCTGGTCACTCGCCGATACAGTTAAATAAGGGAATGTGTAGCGATTGAGAGTTTCTAGTTTCTCGCACACTGATGTTAAATCGTTTAGTAAATTCAGAGGTAAGATAGTCCGGTGCTGAGCCCGTAATGCATTTAAATGCCAGAGCGACACTTCTAAGAAATATGGTCGTAATTTTCGCCCCGCTGATAATACGGCATGCATAATTTGACAAGATTGTAACTTACGCATATTTCTGTTAGAAGTATTTGCCCACACGTTCGAACAATATTATAGTTTACTAAGTACTAATGTATAGATACTATTAATTAAAATTTTCTTATTAAATGCATGTTTAACATGATTTATTTGAGCTAGCCGAGAAAAGCATGATGAAACGGTCTTAGTAATGTGATTATCGTAAGCTATAGGTTGTTGTCCAATATTACGCCCAAATCTTTCCCACTAGGTACTTGTAGCAGGTCCTTTCCAAGCAATGAAATCTTGAGGTAACCAAGCTCGGCTATCTTCTGTCTTTTTCCAAAGACCAATGCCCAGTTGTTCGAACGCTGGTTAGCGCTAACCCGGGGTTAAATTTAAGTTAACCCGGGTTTCTTTTTCTTTTTATCAAAAGCACTCTCTCGGATAATTTTCTCTACTCTTTTTAGAGCATCCAGTCATCAAATTGTAGGCAAAGAGAATTAAACTGAATATGCTTTTTAAGCTCTCATATCCGAGTTCAAATTTCGCAGAAAACCTGGGTTACCTTAACCCAGCTTCGAACAACTCGGCCCAGGAGTTTAGTTTTATCCGGTTTAAGAAGTAAATAGTTCTGGCAGCACCATTTGCTGATGTTAAATAGGCCCTCTTCTATATGGACGTCTTCTCTTTCAAATCAAACGAAATAAGTAGTTTGGTGTCGTCCACATAGCTCTTTGCCATATGATACAGTGTCGTCCTTGAACGGACCATTCCACAAAACTGCTGTAACTGGTGAAACAGTTTATTCTCAAATTCTCTTCCCTGGCCATGTAGGATTCGAGCTAGAATAAAATGCTTGTCTGCTGATGTTCTAGCCGATTTATTTCTTGCGGGATAAACTTGGGTAAAACGCGTAAAGTGATCAACAATAACAAGAATACACTCATGTCAACAAGAACTTCTCTTTAAGTGTAGCTAATAAATAGTTACTAAGTCAAACAGTGGTGTTGTCATAATCGGCTGGAGAGGGGCACTTGCGGAAATGTTTGGGCGTCTTTGCTCCAGGCAGCTACACACCTTGGTTACAATGTGAGTGATATTGCTTTGCATGTAAGGTCATTAAAACCTCTCCCGAGCTAACTATAGTACTCTCGCTGCTCCCAGGTGGCCCATCTCCTGGTGTAGTTCCTTACAGATCAGAGCCGGGGTAAAATTGCTTTGGTAGAACTAACTGTAAATTCTCTCCACACTTTCTCAAAACACCATCCCTCCAACCTAACTTTGGCCATCCAAACAGTCTTCTCGTGTAAGGAATTTCCCTTCCGGTCTCACGGACAGCTGGTTTACCGCCACCCATTTTGTATTCTAATACTCGGCCAGTACTTGGATCTCGTTTCTGGGATGCCAAAATAACATTAGGTTCAATCTTGTGATAGTTTCTGGGATCAATGATATCGGAAACGAGGTTCAATGTTTCATTCGCCCCCTTTATGGCTGTGATTCAGAGAGCCTCAGCATTCCGAAGTGCCATTATGTCGGACAAAGTTGCGCTGATCACTTCTTGAGATGTTGCTTGAGTACAGGCAGGCATATACTGATTAATGTCGAGGGGAATTCTTGACAATCTATCAGCATCCTTGTTCACTTTCCCAGGTCTATACCTGATGTCAAAGTTAAACTGCAAGTTCTGCAACCCAACGATGTCCCGTCGAATTAAGCTTGGCGGAGGATAACACATAAGTCAGGCGATTATTTTCAGTGTACAACGTAAATGTAGGAAGATAAAGGGAGATGTAAAGAATCAACCATAAGAGGACACAGAAAAAATCTGAGCAACAGATGGGATTCGAACCCACGACCCTCCGTGTTCTAGATCGGATGCTCTAACCTCTGAGCTACTGAGGACTCGTTGGCGAGCAAGGGTCATTTTTGTGGGTTGGACTTGCGTACAAAGTAAAATGATGGCGCATAATACAAATAATCCCTAAACTGCTCGCAAATGGCCCATTTGAGGGCTAGAAATTCTAGTTTTCCTGAATGAAGGTGATGGACCCGTACCCTATCACGTGCATTTAACCAGACTGACGCTGTTAAAGCACAGTCCCTAGTCCTTCCTTTAAAGCGTCTCTATGCAGGACAAATGACAGACTATAGCCGGGGTAGATTGGTGGGCTAACAAGACAGTTTACAAGTCGTTCCTAAACTTCTTGTTGTTCCTGTGTCCAAACGACATGGTGGCTAGACGGTACACTCTTACCTTTCTGAACACGCTGTCCCCTTGGATTCCCAGTGCTACTCAAGTTTACGCTGGGTGTCTTAAGAAGTTCAAAAAGGGGTTGTGCAATACTGGATGAACTTTCGGTAGTAACCTAACAGGCCAAGACGTTTCCTGACATCACCCACGGTTCTTGGTTTGGTGTTTTTAAGTGATGACACAGCCTAAGTGTTCGATGGGTCCACATGATATCCATCAGCAGAGACAATTCTTCCCCAATAACTGACTTCTCTCTTAAACAGCATTATTTTTTTTGCCTTCAGTTTAATTCCGTGCAGACGGGGTCTTAGCAAAACTGTCCGGTTATTTTCTACTGTTCATTGAAGGTCTTGCTAAAGACAATTATGTCATCCAGGTAAGAAATGCAAATGTTGTCCCTCAGCCCCATAAGGCATTTCTCCATTTACCTTTGAAATTCTGCAGGCGCGTTTCGGAGCCCGAAGGGTATCCTCACACTCTTATAAAGACCCCATGGAGTTACAAAAGCAGTCAGATGTTGACAGTCGGGACTAACAAATCCCTGGTGATAAGCTTTCCCTTGGTCCAGTGGTGAGAACCATTTATTACCCCCGAGATTCTCGATACTTGTCTGGACGCGAGGAAGTGGGTGACACGCAGGTACTGTCCTCCTATTGAGCTCACGAAAGTTAACATACAGTCTTAGAGAACCATCCTTTTTCCACACACATATTTACATATCCTTCTCAGTGAAAGCGGGACCCGATTGTGTTTGCAGCAGTGGAGGTGAATAATCTGTTCCTTTTGTGTCTGAGATAGTTAGGAGTTGGGACCAGTTTAGGTTTGGGGAAGAATGATTTAGGATTGGGGATATTTGGTTGGATGTGAGTGCGTGTTGATAAGGTTGGTTCGGATTAGGGGGCCTCTAGGCAAGCGAAACAGGGATCTCGCCCCATACCTTAATGCTAATTAATTCAGAGAAAGGGATAATGAACTACTCACAGTCATGTAATATTCAATATCTCGTATTGACGTATTAGCCATTCTATAAACCAGAATAGTATGTGCAAAGTTGTCAATTCGCAAAGAGTGTTAGAGAAAAGGTTCAGCGCTCCCTTCATCCATTTCTCAGACATAATGAGAACTCGGAGTCCCTTGTCGTGTTCCTCGACAAGGATCTCGTCTCATACCTTAATGTTAATAAAGTCAGAGAAAGGGACATTTGTGTACCATTAAATTGTTATCAAAAGACAACAAGAACAATAATAATAATAATAATAATAATAATAATAATAAAACAAAACTTTATTCATATATTTAAAAAAAATAGACTATTTACAGATTCAAGAATATGAAATATTAAAATATATACCCTATGTACATTCTTCTTGTGTACGAAAGAGAATTGTCGTAAAATGACTATCTAAAGACTACTAATAACAATTATAAAAAGCATCAAAAAGTTAATAAAAAAAATAAAAACTGTTTATAATAATAATAATAATAATAATAATAATAATAATAATAATAATGATGATGATAATAATGATGATGAAAATTGAATCACTTATCACATGAATTTTTGAGTCCTCCTTCCATGTGGACATTATTTTATTCAGATTGTAGAAAGAAAGAACTTGTTTCAAATTCTAGGCTTAACAATCAAGTCCTTGGACCTCTGACCGGCAAATTTTAGCCTTATAAGTTCTTAGAAGGCTAGGTTCTTACTTGCGACATAGCAGTGTATCCGTTTTCAAATATAAACGGACACTTCTAGACGGGCAACAACGACCCTGTGGATGGGATTTTTTTTTGAAAAAAAAAAAGAGAAAACTAAAATGGAATCTTTACGTTGTAGTCGGGGACTAATCAGGAATTTTTTTGTCTCCTAGTGTGGGCTTTGACATAATGAGCATTTCTTTAGTTGTTTTTCCTAATTATAGCTTTTAAGGTTATTGCGATGACAACTGAGGCATTCAAGGATAGCATATAGGCAATATACTTGATATTTAATACTTTTAGACCTCAATGATTTTATCCGTAGTATATAGTCCATAGTTATATAGTGTGAGTTTCAATAACGTTTCTTGCATCCTTTTAAAAGGATTATATTTCTTGTCAAGGGATGCTGGGCCTTTGACAAGGCGCTATAAAATTATGATAATATTAATCAGTAGTCGTAACTCTTAAGCGATATAATTAAAATTCTACCTCAGTCCAGCAAAAAAAACGCAAAGCACGAGCCAATTCGATGACCCGTTTACCGACTTCATAATTTTAAGCATAATTAAAAGTGTGTAATCGATATTGTTAAAGGTATTCTGTCAGTTTTAAGCGACAAACAGGACCTGAGGTAAGTTCTCTAAAGCGATATGAGATAAAGTTTTAGATACAACTGGTTTTCTTTCAAGGCCGGAAAGTATGTTTACTTTTAAGTGAAAATTAACCAATTCTGACTAAAGGATCGATGAAATGTTTACATTCAGAAGTGGCCATGAATTACAGCACGAAAAAAAAAAACAAAACTGTTTGTTGTTGTTTATAGTGCTGTACTGTCATGTTAAACGACTCCTCAAGATGTTTCATTAGCATGGTCATACTGTAGGATTTCAATTAAAGTCTTCAAAGACTTAGGCCCGGTTCAGACGCCGGACTTTTCATGAGCCGAACCTAACAGATTGCTAAAATACTTGAAACGTTCGGCGTCTGAATCAGTTAGGTACGTCTATTTCAATTTGGAACGGCTCAGCCGTTCTTCCCGCCTAGCCCAGCAGGGAATTTCGACTTTGGATCGACTTTGGAACGGCCTTGATTCAGTCGCCGAATTTTTCATGTGCCGAACCTAATGCATGAATTATTATAACGTATTTTGAAAGCAGTTTGACGGAAATGAGCATTTTTCTCCTTTTGAATTTATTTTGGCTGGAGTTAAGATCGGAGTCTGAATCAATTCAACCGATCTAAATAATTTGGCTCGGCCTTATTTCGAGATAGGTTCGGATGATGAAAAGTTCCGCGTTTGAAACGAGCCCGTGGATATCTCCATGACTGACTGCAGCTTCACCACAGACTTTCGCGCGTTCTGATTTAGTTTAACCCTTGATTTTTAAATAAGGGTGACTTTGCTTGGTTTGACAAGAGGGTGAGGGTACCATTGATTTAAAGATCAGTGGCTGTTATTTGTTGCCAATGAACTAGTTGTTGATTCTTGTCACGGTTGGAGATCCTTGGATTTGCCGTGCATTTTGATTGAGCTAGTACGCCTGTTCCAAGCCGGTACATTATCTAAATTTGATTTAATTTAGTGTGCTACTGTAGAAGTAAGTTCAGTAAACTGTTGACAATCTATTCGTTTTTTAAAGACGTCTTATTCCCTAAAGAGGCCATTTAAGTGTTGAAGTGAGTTAGAAGTCAATACACCTCAGTCAGGTGGAACATTCAAAGATTATGCATATCACCGGTCTAAGTTTTACATTTTTGCACACCTAGGAAATGAAGGCCTCCATTAACAGGTGATCGCGAACTAAGAATACGAGTATCAGCTAAGACATAAAGACCGCAAGTATTTTAAAAACTGAGCCTTTTTTCGCCGCTTGTACGTCGCTACTGCCCTAAAGATTTTGTGCATGCTCCGAAGAACTCGAATGCCCCGATTTTTTTTAGGTCGATTTATCATCATTTATTAAACTGACGGATTTCCAAGCGATAGCACCTCTGCTGCTAAGAAGCGTTATGAATTCACTGTGCATGTGCATGTTTGACGAAGATTTGAAGGTTTTCGCGTGCTTTGTTTGTGCTAATAAAAGACTTGCTATTCTAGGAGCATATCGTTGAATTGGTGAAGCATAAAGACTCACAAATAGCTACTACCTAACCACAACCACCAAATAAGAGAACGCTGCCAATAAATGACTAATTACAGCAATCTTCAAGCAGTTTGGCGGAATTCTAAATTGATGAAACCTGTCAATTCCAGAGTAAGAAGTGCACTTTCTGTGAATAATGGCTTTTTGAGCGTTACAATGATGAAGGAAATACTTATTTACAATACTCCTATCGATTAAGCACTAAGTCTGACAGGAAACCTTTGAACAACTGCCTCGGGCATTTAATTGTGAAAAAAATAAGCTTGAGAAACTGACAAGATAAACGACTGTCAAAAATGATCCATCAAGACGCTATTTAACCTTTAACAGTATCAATATACATAATCAAGAGAAAACGTTATGAGACATAAGGGACCGTTCATTTTTTATGGGGTAGGGGGGGCTGGTGGGATTTGGAGGAGTGTAATTTGAAAATTGTATGACCCCCCCCCAATTTCCGATTTTTTTCGCATGGCCCCCCCCCTCATCAGAGTAATTTTTTGGAAGGCCCCCCCCCCCCCATGAATAAAAAAATACATAAGGTATTAAAAAAGTTACTGCATTAAAATTTCGTTTCGTTACATTTCACGTAATTTAGTGAAAGAGAGCTGAAAGCTAGAAAGCTGTTTTTAACAAATCCTCACTCAAAAGAATGAAAAGTCAATTTCAGCTCTTCTTGTTACTGCTCGTCCTGAGCGTGTTGTAGCTGGCCGCTCGTCTACATATTCCTCGTCTGAGGCGATAAAAGCAAGAACGACATCATTTGAGTCGTCTTCAGAGTCAGGGGCATCACTCTTGTAATCATCATCAGTTTCTTCTTCCTCACTGCTTTCACCACTGCTGTCTAGTTGACCCGAAGAGGAAGAAGAGGAGGACAACGAAGAAGAACAGGAGGAAGAAGAAGAGGAACACAGCGACGACGAGATCGAAGAGAACGTCGAAAATGAGGAAGGGGACACCTCGTAGTAGTTTCATGCCCCTCCCATTAAATTTCTCGGAGAAAAGCTCTGGTAACGAGGTCAGTTCCAATTCAGGACTCAAATTATTGGATTTAATTATATGAGCTTGACAACAACATTTTTATGAATGAAAAGAAAGTTGTTGCTATTCAAGACTGTTATTATGGTATGTTCACTGTCCTTATAAAATATAAAAGCTGTTGAGAAGTTTTCTTGTTACCCTGGAACTGTTTTAGCATATTTGTTATAAATAAAAGAGCACAATTTTTCTTCCATTTGTAAACATCTCTTATCCTATTTTTAATCTAATTTTTTCGTCCGACCCCCCCCCTTTCCTTCATTTTTTTTCGGCTGGCCCCCCCTTTTAAGCCAATTTTTTTCGAGTGGCCCCCCCCCCAATCCCACCAGCCCCCCCTCTCTCATAAAAAATGAACGGTCCCTAATAAAGAAAGGATCACCAGAGAGAAAATGCTTTGAGATCTTTTGTAAAATTCTCTCAACTGATTATTCAAGGAATGTATGAAGATCAATGTGGAGAATTTGTTTGTAGATATTGAGCTTAAATTTACCTATAAAAAACACCGGATCCAGGTACTCGAGCTTCAATACCCAGGCAACGTTTGATCGATCGAGCAAGACAAGCTGTGATTATGAAACTATGTTCTCGAAACATCGTTCTTGTATTTCAGCGTCGAGAATTTACCGTAAACTTCCGCTTACAATAGCTGGGCTTATACAAGTCCGTAAGGGGTTTTAGTAGAGCTTACAAACGGGAGTGGAGGTGGAGGGGTAGAGGGGCGTATGACCGGACTAAAAAAACGTTTTGTCAAAACAAGCTACATAAATTAGTGATTTTGATATTCCGACTTTTAACACTATTAACCATGGAAGACATTCTCTTAGATATCAAGGACCTCATACATGGTCGAAACTAGATATTAAATTGAAAGGCTCCTCGAATATTGAATCTTTCAAAAAGAACATTAGGAAAAAAGACCTAACGTCGCTCTTAAACAACAACAATAGCTGCTGTAACCTTTGCAATTCTTAGAGACTAC
The DNA here is from genome assembly GCA_964035525.1 of Porites cylindrica. NCBI lineage: Eukaryota > Metazoa > Cnidaria > Anthozoa > Scleractinia > Poritidae > Porites > Porites cylindrica. The sequence continues at coordinate 25,819,881 of OZ037775.1, forward strand.
CTTTTATATACCTATTGTTTTATTATACAATTTATACATGCTACATATTTTAATTGTATATACATTATTATTATTATTTCTTATTTGTAAACAATTTTTATTTTTGTGTCCCCAATTAGCTGTGAAAACTAAATACATTGACACATTAATAAAGCTTTTACTTTACTTACTTACTTACTTTACTAAGACTGCGAAGGCAGACCTATTCCCCGTCTTTCCCAGGCTACAACCAGTTGTAAAAGTACTTGAGACACTACCACAGTTTGGCTTTAATGGCACGTCAATGATCTTTTATTTGTGATCCCCCTCCTGGCCACCCCTTATCAAAGTTGCCAGCAATACAAATCCATTGTAACGACTTGGAGGAATAACTATGAATGGAGGGGAGGAGGGAGGTGAGTGTTATACCTCACAGACCTGTGACTAGCAGTGATTTGAGGAAGGAAATGTCGGTTTTTCGCTGGAGTGTCTCAACATTTTTGCAACTGGTTGTAGCTACGAAGCAACGGTGATCAACTATTGAAAAACAGTACAAGAAATGACTTTAGTTCTGCGTACCAAGACCAACTTTCGTATATGTCTTCTGACTGAAGAATCTTCTTGTATTTCAAAAGCAGCTAGGGACATACTCGAAAAAGAAGGCTGAGGTGAGGTCAAAACCTTACGCATGTACAAAGTCATATCTCGTCCTTGAAGGCATGCAACTAAAATTTAAAAAAAAATGGTGAAAAGTCAAAGGGGCTGTGTCACGGCAGAGTCCAGTTAATTTTGTTTAATTTTGTCTATCTGACTCGCCTTCAATCACTATGGAACTTAAAGTAAGCAACGAAATGACATGTAAATGACAAAATCAATCATCCGAAACAAAAAAATATGTCTCCTGAGCATTACTTTTGAAGTTGCAAGCAGCAGAGATCAACTTTGAAAAACTGTTAGGCTGAACAGTTTTCAAAAACCCTAATTTCAATCCGTTTCAATCCTCATCACTTTTGCCCACCTGTTGCATCTGTTGTTTCTGTTGTGTTACTTTAACCTTCCTTTAATGTTTTAAGCGGTTATTTTTATGTTTCTCTTAATTTAACGGGCATTTTGTAATTACCTAATTTGTCTGAATTTCTTGCCGCAGCTCCTTTAAATAATACTGCCAAAAGGTAACTGATTTGGACTGCACAAACATGTAACGGACTTTAAGCGCGAATGCGACTGAGTCAATTCCTTTTGGTTCTTTTCCATATTGGCCCAGAAAATGGATGAGATTTTTCAGCCAACCTCGTCTTTTTTAATTCTCACAAATGGCAAATTAATGCATTTGTCTTTCTTTCAGGTCGACGATGGCTGTCCACGGTAATGCCACACTTAACACATCGTCAGCTAATATTGCAAATGAAGAAATTACACAACCTTCATCGCTTACTCGGCCACCGTACCTTGAAGAACCTCTGGCAGCCACCATTTTCCAGATCTCATTGTGGTCAACCATCGCATTTTTGGGAGTCATTGGGAATCTTTTAGTGTGCATAGTGATTCTAAGGCGTCTAAAGAGGACCTCGATGAACCACTACTTACTAAGTTTGGCCATAGCCGATTTGGGGTTACTGGCTATCATTTATCCAGTGGCGGTATGTAAATACATTGAACCATTTGTTTGGCTACTGGGGGAAACATTTTGCCTGTACATGATTCCTACAGAGGAAATATTTTTCGGAGCCTCTATTTGGTCGATAACAGCTATTGCAATCGAAAGGTATAGAAATATCGTCGGTGCCAACCGATATCAGGTTTGGAACAGTTCTAGAACAAGGACTGCGTTTGGAATCTTTGCGGTGTGGTTGGCATCGTTTCTTGTTTCGTGTGTTCCTCTGTACCCTATCATGATATACGATCAGGACGCATCAATGTGCGGGCATGATTGGTCAAACCAATCGTACAAATATACATATAACATAGCTCTTGTCATCGTATGGTACGTCCTTCCCTTGACTGTTATAACTTTCACTTATGTGAAGATAAGACAACGAGTGAAAGAGAGCTTTGAATTCCGTAACTCAATGAACCTTGAATATAGCTTTGACGTTTCAAAAATGACACCATCTACTGTAACTTCAAGACAAAAACAACGGGAAAAAATATGGAGAACGAGTAATAAAACAGCACGCATTCTTACACCTCTCGTTATATTGTTTGGTGTGGCAATGTTTCCCTTGACTGCTGTCCGATTGATGTTTCTGATAAAACAGGATATTTGGAAGAATAAGTACTATAACCTGGTACTGGGTCTAGTGAACCTCTTCGTCATCATCAATTCTTCGGCCAATCCACTAGTGTATTATCTCACTAGTAAAGAGTTCAAAGAAGCATTCAAGAAAATCTTCAAGGGTCTACGAGAAAGGAAGAACGTCTTCAGTCTGATTAGGCGCAGGGACAGTTTCCCAGCTTCATCTATGCGTTTATCCAATGGACATAGGTCGGTCAAGAATTGTGATAAGAAGAAAACCTTCAAAAAAAGCCACAACGATAGCTATACTGGGATCAGTTCTGTTAATGTTCAGCATGAGAGCTGCGTGTGACAACATTATCTTGTTTATCAAGAACAGTCACGCAGTAATTTTCAATGCATCCCAAAATGTATGTGAAGAGAAGGCTTAACTTCATTATTGTTATTACAGCTCGTATAAAAGCTCCATAGTCAACCGCAATAGTGAGAATAGATGAAAAGAGTAGTCGTTCTATTTTGTTTTTTTTTATCAATTAGTCTTGCCCGGTTGTTGAGGCAAGCACATAAAAGTAAAACCGTGCTGGACTCATATTAAGTATCTTAGTTAACAGTTTTCACTTTGCTGAAATCAATGCAAACAGCGAAGCTGCGGTCTGCTAGAAGTATAGTAGGGATGTTTTACTACGTTTTTTTTGCAAAGGAATCTCATTAATTTTCGGGGTAATACATTGACGCCGATGACGTCATGGTCTTTATCTAGGCTTTGATAGACTGTGCTAGCATAATTCGTCATTACGAGTATGATTTTCATCTAGTGTCGGAAAAACGTTCTTCTATCATCATTTGCTCTTATTGGCTAGTTTTGCAGCACAAAATTATGATTCATTGATGAAAACAAAAGTCACATTCATGGGACCTGGGTTCCCCAGGAAGTGACTCAAGCCTCTTTCCAGAGTACTCAACGCCTGTGCATAACTGACTACCTCGGTTACCCAAGATGGCGTCCGCGTGCTGGTTATTAACTGTTTGAGTTCTTACAGTTGTCAGACAATGAATGGTGCACTTTTAAAGTTTCTAGATTTAAAAAGGGGAAATATTTTTGCCTTTTACTTGTTTGCTGTATAGTTATTGAGGTGTTTTTAACAAATTTAAAGAAAAACAAGAGGCATAGTTTCTGTAGTTTGACAAAAATGAGCATAATCTACAAAAAGTAGAATAATTATTGGCATAATTTTAGAAATATACGAACACTGGAAGAAGCATGTTATGCTAGTTTTGCGAGCACAATCTATCAGAGCCCATCTTTATCTCATGAAAAAATGCTGTAGATTCTCATTGAGATAAGGTCATGTGCCGTTTTAGATGTTTTTTAAGTGGATGAATGTCTTGGTTTTGTATCGGTTGACTAAAAACTAAGAAAAGTATTCATTGGTTGATTCATGTTGTTGAAGGAATATAAGCTAATTCGCCTGTGACTTAGAATCACTTAACTGTAATGTAATAAAGTAATCTCCTTTGTACATTACGGACACCTTATTGTCAAACCGCATTTTATTCCTGGAATAAAGACAACAGGCTATCACGTAATCGGTATTTATGCATTCTTCTGCAAAAAGCCGGAGCAAAACATCCCTACTATACTACTTATGATGCACCGCAGAACCTGAACAAAGTGTACTGACGGTAGACTGAGCTATCTATGCCTTTGGGCCAATAATCAGTCTCCAAAATACGGGCAGCGGATTCTCTTGTGTCTACAGTAGATCACTATGCTTAGAAGAGGAGAATGAGACGAGGACCAAAAACGAAAGCACGCAGGGTAATCTGGGAACACCTTTGCCCTCTTCTATTCGTCCTCTTAGGTCCACTTGAATTTTTTTGTTGGTTTAATTTTGGTTTTCTTTAATTGCGGAAAATAACGTTGTGATAACTGCGAGATTGAGCGCAAGTAGGAATTTTCAGTTCAAGTGATTTAGAGAACAATTTATTGCTGCAATCTCATCCCTTTCGCGGTTTCTTTATAGGATGGTCGGGAAATGGAAAGAGTGGGCATCCTTAAGAAATGATAAGCTCGAAATTTCAAAGTCGAACGCGTACTCAATCTCGTGCTTTTAGTCAAATTTAAAGGTAGGTAGTTGTACACAACAGCGTATCCGATCTCTTGTATATCATTTTCAACAGATTATAAGCAGAGATTTCTCTTCAACGTAAATTTTCCAAGCAACATGTTGGACAGAGTTGGGATTTACCACCAGGAGTGGGATGGGGGCGCTCAAGGGACGTTATATTAGAGCAGAGGTCTGGACGCGAGACTTTTTTTACTTTTTTAAAGCCTGACCCTTTTTGAGCCAAAAACAGTTCATTTCGTGACCTTTTTCAGACTGGAAACCATATTTTATGACTCTGATTCCTTTCCTTTCGCATAAAGCATTAAGTTGTTGCTGTTGTTATTGTTAAATATCTTTTCAAACTAACATCATGGAATTATATTTTTTGGAAAAAAGAAATGTTTGGTACCGCAAATATGAGCCAATCATCGCCAACCTTGACATTCTTCTCAAGGCTTCCGCTCCAAAAAGACACCCTCTTTTCAAAAGGCGTTAAATAGTGGAAATGTCGACTCTGTTTGAGACCGTCAAGATCCTGAAAACCATGTATCTGTTTAGGCCAAATAAGGAGGTGCCCCCTGAGGGTTCATTTCAACACCTCATCTTTGTAGTACACTCTACCCAACATCATCCAACTTTGCTAAATGCTGATCAATGTTGGATTGTGATGGGTCTCTACATATATAATAACAGTAGGAATTGCTAAGTGTTTACACATGAAATAATATTATTTGCAGTTGTGATCTTGACCTTTGGATTATTTGTATGAGTGATAAATGCTTGTTTTTGACTTTACAGGGCTTTCTCCTCCGTAGTGGCTTCTTTGTGCCGTAAGAATGTTCGGAAAGGGAAAAAAGAAAGAGTGCAAGGGAATCGATGGGAAAGGGAAAAAGAAAAAGAACGGAGGCTCCCACCTTTTCTCTCTTTCCCTCGTCAACCAGGCTTACTATTAATCAATTACTGTTATTTAATGAATCACGACTGGAAAACTTCGTGTGGACTGATAAACCCCCGTACCTATCATGCCGCCCCCCCTCAAATGGGCTTGAAATAAATGAGCCACCGGGGGGGTTAATTGAGCATTTATAGTACTTGTCAATAACTAGCATCGTGGGGCAAATTGTCTCGGAGATACTAGTCCCGTTTTTCTCTGATGACTCCACACAAATCCTTCTAAATTTGACTCGGTTCCCAATGTTATGAACTGAGTCGAATTTAGAAGAATTTGTATGGGGTCATCAGTTATCTCAAAACAATTTGCCCCGCAATGATAGTTTTTGGCAAATGGGTCTTTCTGGTGTCGTTCTTTCATAATGTCTCGACAAATCTCGTAATTTCACAAATTTAATTTCTCAAGATGTCACACTTTAGGACTCTATAGCAAAGCCGTTTTAGTACATGTAGTAGTTATTACTGACAAAATTGAGGAACCACTCGTAGTTCATACGTACTTTAAAAATTATGCTCGTTAATGAAGAGAGAGGAAGCAAACGAGAAAATTAGGCAGTGAGTTGGACCACTTTCAAGGAAATGATGTGTCAGCTTAAAATAATTTTAGTTGCTGTTTTGAGCCAACAGGTGTCCACGACGATCGGGAAAAAAGTTCTTGTTTACGTGGATGGCTGTAGCCTGGAAACACATTCGTCTTTTCCTGCTTCTCTCCGCTAGGAGAGGGCAGGCCCGAGAGATAGTAGTATTCGCGGGATATACGACTCTTCCAAATTTCTCAGCCACTGGAAAAAAGTTGAAAATGAAACAACAAACGTTTACCTGTTACCGAAGGGGTCGCTTTCTATCTGTTTATAAAGAAACAGAATTATAGTACTACTACTACTACTACTACTACTACTACTAATAATAATAACAATAATAATAATAATAATAATATTTTTTGCTTTATATTGCGCACATTAAGAGGCAAATATAACATAAACGTATTTATCAATCACTTACAAACAAAGCCAATAGTAATTTACCAGAAAGAAAGGGAACTCATTAATCATTGCAGTGATTACAAATGACTTAGTGGCCTTTGTTACATCACGTATACTTGCGAACAGCTCTTAAGCGCTTATTGGCTAGGGAAATCGCTTGTTTACCCAGCAGGCATTCATTTATGTTTGGTGCTCATGTGGGCTGAAGAGTACACGAACTGTAAGGTAAGCTGATTTAAACGCTATACTCGCACCAGACCAGATACCTTTTCCTGCCGACACAAAAAGCTGTCCTGTATAGGATGAACACCTATCCGTTTTGTGCCTTTCCGTTTTAAAGATCGACGCCACGCAGCTCTGATCCGTTACAGATATCTCACGCGAAATCATCGTTCTTACGTGAGATCAAAAGCCATATCCGGTATGGTTTTCGTGCCGACGCAAAAGCCATGCGGTTTAGTGTTAATATTGTCCAATGATTACTTTAGCCGACGTTTTATTGAACTTTGATGCTCAAAAGGTGCGCCAGTGACTAACGTAAGTAATTCTATAACAAGCAACAGAATCTCCTGTAGGTTGGAGTTTAATTAAAACCTTATTGTTCTCAACAAGATGAGGATATCGCGCCAATCACGTCTCAAAACTGGCTAAAACTAATAAGTTCCTGTATTCAATAAAAATAAAGTCGTGACAGTTTTGAAGATGTACTTCTTGGAGTTTCTGAAGGATTTGAAATATAGATTCATTCTAATGAGGAGTTTAAAATAGCCAGTTAAAGGTCTTTAAGGATGAGCTAAGATAGAGGTGATCTTTCAGACCCCAGTGACCCATTTAAAGTTTGACTTAAAACACAGTTCAAATATCAAAAAAATCCCAGTTGCAGTAAGCCAATCTGAATTTCCCAGTTTAAAACCAGGTAAATCAAGGTTGTCAAATAATTATGGACGTCCTCAGAGATCGCTGAAAATGTGAACGTTGGGAACCTGGGGTGCCAATTAAGTTTTATTTTAATTGATGAAAGGAAAAAGGAAAAGCAACGCTTCTAAGGAAACGAGTCCACGGTTTATTTATTTTATCACGGGGGTTTTTTTCAGAAAGAGCCACGGTTGCAAGCTTGTTGTTCACATTTCCGAAGGCTAGCACGTTTCAAGTTTTTGTTCAGACAAAACTTACAAGTATTTTGCATTGCAAGGTTTGGTATAAGACACGTCTTTCTATACCTGAATACAATTTTTTCATAATAAAGAGACAACAAAACCTTACCTAGAATTTAAGACTCCATTTTTTAAAGAAATCTATATCGTAGTCATGCACACTCCCCAGGCTATTTTGATAAATAATATTAGAACTAAGTAACTAAAAACGACTTTTTTCGCTGTGGTAAATAACTGTCATAACGTAGACATATTAAATTATGCAACCAGAATACTGCAATGCTGATCGTACTACGTGAAAACTAACTCTGCAAGACATCAACACGACACTGAAAGAACTGAAATCAACTGTCATAACAAATTGAGTTTACAGAAATAGGCTATTATTGCGATTGCGATTCCAAGTAAGGCATTAAAAAGGAATTTTCCGTGCAATTTAACAGCCATTGGTTGTAATTACAAGATGCATGTTGTCAGGGATTTCTTGAGTCTTAAGTAAGCACGTCAAAGCCGGTCCCCTTGGGCTATTCGGCACTATTGTCGTGACGAAGTTACTGCAAGTTTGGGTAGAAGTGTGCCGTGTCTAGACCTTCGAGCCCTGACCTCGCCTGTTTCTTTACTCGTTTTAAGACAAGAGACCTTCTCTTTAGAATAAGACTGACATCATGGAGTTAGATGTTGCTTTCAATTATTGGCAAAAGCGATTTGATACCAGATATCTAGACCGCTCATCTGCAACCGTCATACTCTTTTAAAGTCTTCCGCTCTAAAAAGAAATCCTGTTCAAAATGCTAAATAGTGAAATTTTACGTCCTGTTATAGACTCAAGAATCTGAATACCATACCCTGTTCAGCGGCACATGTACCCTTGTAGGCCAAAAAAGAGAGCGCCCTCTATGTACCCTCGTAAGCACAACTACAACTATGGGATTTGGTTCGAGAATAAAGGGACAAATACACAGTAATTAAAATTAAAAGACGTTGTTTAATTCACCCTTTAAGCAGTAGATTTAGTTTTTCTTAAAGCGAGAACTTTGTTCGCCGTATGCTTCTAATTACTTAGTTTCTTTCAGTAAAGCTCTTGGTAAGATAAACCTTTCATATAGAAGAATAATCCGTCAGCGCTCTTCCGCTATTTGTGCGTCAACCTTTACAAATGTGTTAGCATAACATTTTACGATTTTGTCCAGCATTTCGTGCAGTGCGTTATATAGTCACGATTGTCTTCAAACTTGCAGTTACAAAACGAGGGAGTTCTGAGGCATTTTTACTGGCGTTAAGGAAAAACTCCGTTATAAAATTTCGAGATTATTCATATTTGAGGTAAAAAATGCTGTTTCAATCATATTCCGTGATCTCAAACATTGTTAAGCATTCGCATATACAGAAATGGTGTTGCTTTTAAACTATTACAATTTTAATTTTAATAATATTTAAAATAATTAAATAAACAGGTAGTAATGATTAAAAGTTATAAATAGAAATCCCTATTTCTGATGCTTTTGTTTTATAGAATAAAATTGTCTAAGTTGAAATGCTTCATAGACATATATAGTAGTCAAGTTTTTTTTAACAACATATCGATCAATATAGTTAAAAAGAAATATAACTTTTCCCGATTTGTTCAAGTCTACGAATTTGGAGTACTTGGCTTGTACGTGTTGAAAAAATTGCTGTCTGGAATTGTGATATAATTTTGCGTTCAAATAGAAAATGAAATTCATTCTCTACTTTATTCGACGAGCAAAGCTGACACATAAGCTAAGGTTCTCAGGAATCAGTTAGGAAGCAGTTTCAATTCTTGACCTGTGATTACTTGATCGTAAATTTGCTACTGCCTCGCGGTGCTTTTTGTTTTTAATAAGGTCTAAATATTCTAGTCTGCTCACATCATTCTTAAAAGTGGAATAGAATTCAATTTTTTGTAAGATCGCAACATGTTCATTTGATCCTTTTAAAGGTAATCTATGATAGCCTGTTTTATTTTTTATTTTTATTTTTTTATTTTTCTCAGCTTCGAGTTAACTTATTTTGGTTCTTCAAGAATACTAAAAACCTGAATTTATTCAAAACAAAACCAACACGCTAATAAATAGTTTCGCGGGCTACCTTAAGAACAGACCTTCAGGGCTCCATGGTTTAAATCTCTGAATTACCTTTAAACACAGCGTGAATTGACGATATCAATAAGAAGAATTGTGGCGAACTGATTAACTTTACCAAATAGATCCTATTTTGTGCTTCAATTTGCAACTTGAATTCGTGACTTTCACAGGTTACGTGCTTTCATCCTATTTTTGGTTTCAATTTGCAACTTCTTTTCGTGACTTTCACTAGTAACGAGTTTTGCCTCAAGATTTTAAATGAATTAAAAAAAATTCTCATCAAATCGGCAAAGTCGTTTCAAGAGCTAAACAGTTAAGTCAAACCATGTATATTTAATTTTCTTTGTAGTTGCCGGCCATTATCATGGCAACTTTTTGTTTCTTTTCGGTAAAACAAGAGAATCGAATCAGACTCTTAAATGATGTGAAATGTTCTTACGTTACTTGGCTAACACAGTGGAAAACAACACTGGAGTTATCTCAACAGGAGAGGAACTCTTGATCGCACGCACCCGCACGCACACACACACAAACAAAAACATAAAAGAAAACAAACAAAACAAAAATAATCGTACACAAGCCCTACTTTACTGAAGCGCAAAAAAAATCTACGTTGTAGTATCGCTTTCTCTGACAGTGTGGTTGATGAACAGTAAGGGTAAACTGAATCCAGTTAGAAGGCGGAATTATGGTACCTGGCTTGCGAAATATCATAATTACACGGACTGAAATATACTGAGAATGACATAAATACCCGGGAAATGGCGTAGTATTCAAGGCAGCCGATCTTTGTGTCGTCACGTAACGCGCCACTCGGTAGCTATATATAGGAAAGCTAGCAGTCTTTTAGGAAATTGACTGCATATTACTGGATCCTACGAGACTCAGACGAAAGAAAGGTAGGACAAGGGGAGGGGTAGGTAGGCAGTTTCTCAGAGACGTATAATGATCCGGTGACTTTTTAGTCCTTTGTATTACGTCATTTGTTGATGGCACCCGTCCACAAGAAGAAACTACCTAAGTTCTTCCCTCCGCTTGTCACCTCTGGATTTCCTTTCTTCTTCGCTTGTCACTCTCCTTGCGGGTGGCATTTCACGCGCACTCGCGTATTTCGGGCGCCTTACTAACCCTGAGAAAATTGAGGGAACACTCGTAGTTATAACGTACCTTACAAATTTTATGCTTGATAATGCGCACAGTAAGAGAGAAATACAACATAAACGTATCTATCAATCACTTACAAACAAAGCCAATAGCAATTTACCAGGCAGAAAGAGAACTCATTAATCACTGGAGTGATTACAAATGCCGTAGTGGCCTTTGTTACATCACGTAAACCTACGAACAGCTTTTAAGCGTTTACAAGGTGGAAATCGCTTGTTTACCCAGCAGGCATTCATTTATGTTTGGTGCTCCGTAAACGAACTGTAAGGTAAGCTGATTTAAACGCTATACTCACACCAGACCAGATACCTTTTCCTGCCGACAAAAAAAGCTGTCCTGGATAGTACGAACACCTATCCGTTTTGTGCCTGTCCTTTTTAAAGATCGACGCCACGCAGCTCTGCTCCGTCACAGAAATCTCGCCGAAATCATCGTCCTTCGGTGAGATCAAAAGCCATATCCGGTATGGTTTTCTTGCCGACGCAAAAGCTATCAGGTTTAGTGTTTTATAGTCCAATGCTATATTTTATATTGTCCATACTGATTACTTTAGGCGAAATTTTATTGAACTTTGAAGCTCAAAAGGTACGCCAGTGACTAACGTAAGTAATAGGCTCGTTGCATGACTTGATCACGTGACCAACTTTCGGTAAACACAAAAACAGTTCACTTTTGAAGAATTTTGTTAGCACAAGCTGAAAGAGCATATTAAAATTAGGTAACCTGAGAATTTTCAGCCGTATATCTCAAAAGTAGCGATTGCAACGGCCGCCAAAAGTTGGAAGCATTTGTAAATTCTAAAATTTTTAAACTGTGGTTAATTAAATCTTTCCTTAAGCATTACGGGGCTCAAATCTCATTTTAATTCATAAGGGCAATTTGCGCCCTTGAATGCGTAAAAGACTGGTGTGGAAAACCATGCAAGCGTGAGTGGGTGGCAAAAGTTGTTTATCTCATACAAATGCTTCTAACTTTCGAAGGCCGTTGCAATCGCTACTTTTGAAATATACGGCTGAAAATTCGCAGGTTAGCTAATTTTTTATTATGCTCTTTCAGCTTGTGCTTGTTTACAAAAAGTTGGTCACGTGATCAAGTCATGCAAAGAAGCCTATTCTATAACAAGCAATAGAATCTCCTGTAGGTTGGAGTTTGAAACCTTAGTGTTCTCAATAAGATGAGGATATCGCGCCAATCACGTCTCTCTTGGCTCAAACTAACAAGTTCCTGTATTTAATATCAAAGTCGTGACAGTTGTGAAGATGTACTTCCCCTGGTTTCTGAAGGGTTTGAAATATAGCTTAATTCTAATGAGGAGTTTAAAATAGCCAGTTAAGGTCTTTAAGGATGAGCTAGGATTGGGGTAATAGCAAAGAAGAAACAATCCTTCTTTTTAAACTAAAATTGTTTCAGATCCCAGTGACCCATTGAAAGTTTGACTCAAATTACAATTCAAGTAGCAAGACAATCCCAGTCTCAGTACGTCAGTCTGAATTTCCCAGTTTTTCAAACAAATCTAGGCGTCCTCAGAGCTCACTGAAAATGTCAAATATCACTCTTTGCGTATCTTTCACCTGGGCGTCTGTAACCTGCGGTGCCAAAGTTTATTTCACTTGGTGAAAGGAAAAAGGAAAAACAAACTGTTCAAAGGAAACGAGTCCCCACGGTTCATTTATTTTATAATAGGTAATTTCAGAACGGAGCTACGGTTGTAAGCTTGTTGTTCACATTTGAAAAAGTTGGCACGTTTCAGGTTTTTGTTCAGACAAAACTTACAATTATTTTGCATTGAAATTAAGGTTTGTTAGACACATCTTTCTATGCCTGAATACAAATTTTTCATAAAGATAGACAACAAAACCTAACCTAAAATTTAAGTTTCCGGTTTTTAAATTAAAGAAATCTATATTTTAGTCACGCACACTCCCCAGGCTATTTTGATAAATAATATTTGAACTAAGTAACTAAAACGACTTTGTTTGCTGTGGTAAATAACTGTCATGACAAATAGAGTTTACAGAAATAGGCTATTACTAACATTGCGATTGCGATTCCAAGTAAGGCATTAAAACGAATTTTCCGCACAATTTAACAGCCATTGATTGTAACTATACAGGATGCATGTTGTCAGGGATTCCTTCAGTCTCAAGTAAGCACGTCAAAGCCGGTCCCCTCGGGCTATTCGGCGCTACTGTCGTGACGAAGTTACTGCGAGTTTGGGTAGAAGAGTGCCGTGTCTATAGACCTTCGAGCCCTGACCCAATTAAAGACAAAAAACTTTTTTTTTCGCTACTAGTTTTAAGACAAGACACCCTATTTCATGACCCTGAATCTTTCGTGTCGCTTACAGAATAAAACTAACATCATGAAGTTAGATGTTACTTGGGCGAAAAAAATTTTTGTACCACATAAGTAGACCGCTCATCGCCAACCGTC
>OZ037775.1:25837993-26090493 GCA_964035525.1 Porites cylindrica
TGTAAAAATATTCTTTAGAAAATTCATAATTAAGTCTTGAAATCTTAGGGTTTAGCGGAGAGCAAATTTCAGATGGGGAAGGGAAAGAGTCTGCCCTTTTCGTCTCTAACTTCACCTCCCCCCAGAAACGCCTGATGCTCAGGCTAGAACTAGACTATTCCTGAGTACCCTGTGGTTCTTAGGGTTTAGCGGAGGGCAGATTTAATATGGGGGAGGGGGAGGGGGAAATGAGTCTGCCCTTTTTGCCCTTTTCCTTCACCTTCCCCCCCCCCCCCCCCACTAAACACCGGAAAATTAAGGCTACAATTAGACCATTGATCTTCCATCACTGCATAGCAAATTCAATCACCGAAACCTCTTTAACCAGAATGACTCCAGTTACTGTTAACTCTATCCTTCTTTCAAGACCAAAAATAATTGTTCGAAATGTTGACACCTGCCTGCAATAGCTCGCAATACAATCGACCTCAAGGTACTAGTGTGTTTTAGTCTGAAATGTCATACGTCTCCCCCCTAACTGATGGGGGGGACTCTTCCACGGGTTAGGGGGTGGAGACGTATGACATTTCAGAATTCAGACTATACTGTGCTGCGACCAGACCAGCATGTCGTAATTTTTCTTGTGATAGAAAAAATAAATAAAAAGACAGAAATAAAATGGTGAGTTATATTTGCCCGATATTTCGGACTGCAACACGAACCTTCCTCCTTCCGTGCGGTAAGGATCAGTTTACTGTTTTAATTTTAAAATTTGGTATTGAAGCTCAAAAAATCGTATTGATTTCAATTCATTGCCAGGAAGGGGAGGGGGTTTATATCCAAGCAACCCAGGGGAGCCGGCTCGCGATCGTATGCATTTCTTTGTTAGGGAGCTTAAGCAACTACGACGACGACAACATTAAATTAAATTTAATGATCAAAACAACAGCTCTGCATGTGCATCACGCTTCTAGTACATTTCTTTAGGCGTTCACTGCACGACTACGACGTGAAACCTCCTAATTTTCCTTCCTCTTTTTGAGCTTGAATAAAATCCGTTAAGAATTCAACTCCAGGAAAAGTCGCCTGCATTTGACATATTGAGCGGGTTCAAATAGACGCGATTAGTAATGGTAACAGGACTGAGTGGAGTCCAATTCGGTCTGTAATCATACGAGTGATTAACAAAATCGGACGACCGCGCAGCGGGAGTCCGATTTGTTTAATCACGAGTATGATTACAGACCGAATTGGACGACACGAAGTTCTGTTACCAATTAATCATAACTTTAACAAAGTTTGTGATATAATAGGCAATTTTTTTTTAAATCAAAACACATGAAATTTGAAATTTTGTTTTGCTGGCAGTGAAAAAAAAGCCATTTAAGCGCGCGTGTGATGGCGCGTACTGTCCAATTACTTAGGCATGACGCGTACTGTCCTATTAAACTGTCCAATTAAGGCTGAAATCAGGGCAGTTGAGAACCAATCAGATTTGACAATTTTGTTATAGTTATGATTAAGTTTGAAAGAACGCAAATTCATTTTTTTAGCGACGATTTCACTCCCGTCGTCGTCGTCGTTGGTCAAGGTCCCTATTTACAGTTAGACACACTGTAGACAGCTTTGACGGTTAATTTTTCCAATTTTAACAGTTGAGGGTTAAATTTAACAGGGGCACCCAACGGCAATTTTCGGGAAAATATCTGTTCGGAAGACGATTTGAGAACTAGAATTTTCGGAACATTTGTTGTAAAATTTCTTGCTTGCCTGCCTCTCCTAGGATTTTCGAACATCTACAAAATGGTATAATTACCCATTTTAAACGGATATTTACCCTAAAAAAGGCCACCTAGAATTTTCGGGAGCCTTTTCCTGGCTGAAATTTTCGAAAAGGTAAGTTTTGATCCCTATAATTTTCGGATCACTAGACTTTCAGCTAGGAAATCCGAACAGATGAAAAGTTTTTACGGGATAAAAATATGCCTATATCTACCGTTTAAATACTAAAATACGTTCAACATTGCTATGTTAAGTGGTTTTGAACTATATTCTCGTTGGGTGCCCCTGATTTAAGAGCTTTCGCGGACGGTTGACGGTTATTATAAAGTAGAAATTTAGTCCAAGAGTCTAAGCAAATATTAATATCTGTATAATTAATATTAATTTCTGCGTCTTGGAGGTTTCCTTGGCCTTTCGCGTTAAAAATTTCGAAATATTTTTAGATATAAGCAAATTGTAAAGTCTTGTAATGTCTAGAGAGTGTGTTTTTGAGAACATGGGAACTAAGTTTTCCAGTTTAGAGATTCTTCAGGAGCCCGAAGTCCGTGAAGACCAGCTGAAATAGTAAAATTTGAGATACCTCAAAAGTTTTTGACGGTTAATGCTTATCTGCAATTTTCACGGTTGACGGTAAAATAAAATTTTTTTTGACGTTTGACGGATAAATTTTAGGCCTTTTGACGGCTTACGGTTAATTAAGGGCCTCTTCATATGAGCCCGGTTGACCGGGCTGGCCGGGTTTCCGAGATCTCGCCTCACCTCTAAATCATTTGTAAAATTTTCGATGTGTTCATATGAGAGGGCGGGCTGGCTCGGTTCCCGAGATCTCGGTTTTTCCAACCGAGATCTCGGTAAGCGGGCTGGAAATTTTGCCATATGAACACTTCATCCCGGTTACCGGGATGAACGGCGGAATGAATTCTGACGGTCCGGATGGCATCGTCTTGCATTGCCTGCTGTGTTTTCCACATCATAAGCATCCCATTTAACTGCAGTGATACAGCTTTAAGAGTTACCGATGCTAAGATAGGCCCGAAAGTTAAAATTTTTGTGTTTCGCTATGTTTGCTTTGTTTCCCAAATTTGGCGCCAGAACTCGTACCCAGGATCTTTGACCTTTTCTCATCTCGGAAACCGGGCTAAAATTTCTCATATGAACCCAAGGCAAAATTCATCCCGGTAACCGAGCCAGCCCGGTCAACCGGGCTCATATGAAGAGGCCCCCAGAGCCTTTTATAACTGCTCGGTATCCTGCATAACAGGCGCTTTATAAACCATGCGACGCAAACGCGTCATTTTGCTCGAAGTGCGAAACGAGCGCTCGTCTGGCGGTTCGAGCAAAACGCCGCGTTCAGCTCGCTTGGCTCATAAATCCCCTGTTATGCAGCCTACTGCGTGGGGGGAGTTAAAAATTGGGGTCTATAAACGGCAGTTAACGGTGCGATAATTTTGACTCAATTTTGTTTTTTTTGGCCAGAATCTACAGAGTTTACTTCCAAGTCGTGAGTCGTTTGTAATTAAATTATGCTAATCCTCTCTATCCTGACGCCCATTTAATATTTTATAGTGGCAGATTGCGGCTTCTTATATTTGCAATCTTTGCGGATTTTTTTTTATGTCTGCAATGAAACTCCCGCAAAAATTTAATCATCAAAAAAATTTACTCCACAGTCAAAATATTTTTTATGGTGATTGTCGATTATGATACGGAAAACTACTTTGACCGCCTACAATTTTGAACGATAACGGCATTTTATTTCAGTTTTTTTTTTACTGAAATCATAACGCAGTTTCCAAGAATCCTAGCTATAAGGCGATAATGACATGAAAAGCTGTCTTTAAAGTCATTTAGACAATATTTTAGAGACTAAAATTCAGTTTTCGAAGATTATTTGCATGAACGGTGAGGAAAGCAAAACCTTTCTCATGACATGAAAGGCGTTTTTGACCGTGGCATAGCAGCGAATTATGCCCTCTGCAAGGTCAGGGTCTTATTATCAGTTACTGTAGACTGTTAAGGCTACAATAAATCTTAAAAAATCAGCCAAATGCATCTCGTCGAATCTCTGAAGCCGGAAAGTAACAAGGACTTGTCATAGACGGTGAAGACGCGTAGTATGGCAACATCAAACTGTTTCACTAGTCTCGACCCGCTTAATCAAAGTTCGTAATTTTATTTTATGCATTTAAAAATTTCATAAATATTATTTCATTATTAAAAAATTTATACAAAATTCTGCACTGTTAAAAACAGGAGTGTATGGGCGGTCTGTTTCGGCTGCACTATGTATGGTCCAGTTTTTTTCTAAAACAGTTTTAATGTTGTAAAGCAGTCTGTTAGAGTTACTGCTTTTTAACCCCACATTCATATCATTTTTAACCCCGATAATTTCGAAAGGCACATGTATATCATCTTAGGTATCAGATTCTTCAAAAAACACCTAGGGTTCATGATACCGTAGTCGGAAAAAATAAATGTCATGAATTAACAAAAATGAAAGCACTGGATATGTTTTTGGTATCAAGCGTTATTTTGAGTGGTAGTTTTTATTCTCTTTCCGTTCACATGGAGTGTTCTGCCCAAGCATTTTCCACCAGATTAGGTGATTTTCTGATTGGATTGGGCAAAGATTAAATTCTTCCAAAAACAATAAAGACGACGTTGTCGATGAATAAAAACGAAAAGACCCAATCTTTTATAGTTATTCTCGTTCGGAATTTCAAGTGCGAATGAGATTATTGGAGCTAAGAGAGAATAAGGTTTAAACCACTAGATATTGTTTTCGACTGTTTTAGAGCTGCGACAAAATCCTGCTTTCTCTTATACTTATAATTTGGAGCCCGCCTTCAAGGCTCTGTTTTGTCGGAAGTTTAAATTGAACCTAAATTTACGGTTTTTTTCCAAAGCAATTCATTATTGCTCAGTGGGGGAGATTTATCGGATAACAGCGAACCAATTGAAAAAAACACGAATCGGACGTTAATTTAGTGTTCAATAGCTTCCGAAAAATAGACTATAAACCTCAGCCTTCGTGGTACTATTACAAATAAGTGCCATACAATTAGGAGGTTCGTTGATGACCTAAAGACTCACGCAACAGCTCTTTCCCTAAAGAGAACCAGGCCCATTTTGATTACCCAATTAGGTTAGTATATTGTGCAATACCAAGAGCCATATTGGCAATACTAGCTTCTAATACTTTTCTTTGACCTACTAAAGGGAGATGTGTGTTTGGCTGTACAAAACAGGTTCCTGAACTCGACATCTGTGGATAAAATACTTATAAGTGGGTCACCCCAACATTAGGCTTTTCAAACAGAGCTATTTTCTACTCAGTGGAATTCAGATCTATTGTGTAAGTTCTGTTGACGAGGTCCTAATGTATAAAGTGTCTCTTAATGTGTGTTTTACACGAAGGTACCTTCCGAGTGCGTTGGACGAAGACCTTTGCCCTTCAAGGTTAATGACTAAGGTTGAAGTCTTCGAAAAAAAACTCATCAAACATATTTGCAAGGTGACAATTTATTATTATTATTATTACTTTGTTAGTCACAATTAAGTAC
Organism: Porites cylindrica; assembly: GCA_964035525.1. Lineage (NCBI taxonomy): Eukaryota > Metazoa > Cnidaria > Anthozoa > Scleractinia > Poritidae > Porites > Porites cylindrica. The sequence goes on from OZ037775.1 coordinate 25,843,318, forward strand.
CGCGTTCATCACTTATAAATTGGAAACAAAATATCTGTAGGATTTTTCATTTTAGGTCTCGCAAACTTGGCAAGAAATAAATGTCCTTTGTACGTTCAGATTGAGATACAGAAAAACTTTCATATCAAGAATATCCTCTCCTTTCGAATCAGTTTTATTACTGTTGACGAGAAAAATACCAAATGATTCTTATTAATATTTAATTTCTGTTGAATCGTCTTTGTTGTGAGTCATGCCACTGATTATAAATTATGTAGCGCAATAGAAATTGAATATCATGAACGTGATAAACTTTGTGTAAAAAGGAGGAGGGATTACTTTAGCAACTTTCTGGTAGGGGTGTTCCACCAAGTTCTTAACCCGCCGGGGACTACTCCTAGGAATTCTTGGTGGGGGTGTTCCGCCCGGTTCTCAAAATCCTGACCCTATTTCAGGCCAAAAATTGTCATTTCCCCCCTCCTTTTGGCCTGGACGCTAAGAAATTTTGTCATTACTACTTAGATTAAAACGCCAACAAAAAGATTTCTTTAGGTTCATTTCGAATTCGTATCTTATTCTTTCTTTCTTAGTCATTTAGAATTAAGACCACAAATAGTTCATACACTCCCGTAGTTCCTTAACAATTGATATCCGATTCCAGACCAAAACGGGCAAAGTCTATACTCGCTTTCAGACCGTAAAGACCCAAATACCATACGTTTACTGGAAGGGGGGGGGGGGGGGGGGGGAAACATGGCCCATATGGTTTTTATAAGGGAGCACCCCCCGGGGGGTGTTCCTCCGAAGCTCTTAACCTTCCGCTTCTGCCGCTTTGAATACTTCGACTCCGACAATTTGGTTTTCTCTGGATCGTAAGCGATGGGTTTATAAACGCGAGCTGCAAGATGATCGAAACATTCTGATTCTTACGATTCTGATTTCGTTGATTTTTACGTGACGCTACTTCGATTTTTGATTTTTACAAAGTCAGAAGCGCTCTTACGACTAGAACACGATTCCGACGACAACAACCAGCCTTTACGACATGCTTGTCAGCAGAAACTGAATTTTTAAGCTGTTTCAGTCGGCAGTGTCGAAGAAAAGTTCCTGTTTTAAGTAGGAGCATACAATTTTCCATGGCGTAATAACCACACTAAAATAATTAGAGGTGACTACAGATTTAATGTGCATAAAAAATGAATCAATATCGGCCGTCGGTGGAATGTGACTCCTTTGTTTTTTATTTCACACTGGCAATTAACACGCAAACCACTAATAGTTCGATGACAAGCCAAGTTTAATGCAGTCGTTCACCAGTCATCCATAACCCGTGGATCTTATTGATCAGCAAACAGTTGTATTTTTTGAGACGCTTGAAGACTAGTCACATTTGTAGTGAGCAGGGAATGTTCCTGATAGACTAATATTTGAACCTGAAACTGCGCGCAATTGGATTGGATCAACCAACCAGTAAGCTTACGACCAAGATCAGGTAGGACAAAGGCCAAATATTCAAATTTGGTGTACGTTAGACGGATATTGGAGCTGTAGATTTACAGTGAGTTAGCTTTCCGCGTTAACAACTATATTTGAATGGCGGACTGCTAGCCTGCGAAAACATCTGTTTCTCCTCACTCTTCTCCGCTGGGACCCCCTGCGCGAAACGTCCCCAGCGGCGAAGAGCGAGGAGAAACGGATGTTAGCGGACGGCAAACGAGAGTCAACAAATCGTTAATAAGATTCGAATATAAATATTACTAAAAATGTTAAAAAAATTTGATTAGATTAAAAAAAAAATATTCAAAGCTTGGTTTCCCGCGGGACAGGGCATAAAGACTCCTCAAACCAGGCGGGTGGAATCAAAGACCTGGCCCTTACTAGCGCCACAAACAGAAATACGCGACATGAGCCGTAAGAAGCTTATGCGCTCGTGAGGACGACCTTGACATAAGCCATGAATAGGCATAAACGCAAGAGTCTCAAAAACTTACGCTGTTCTTATGCTTATGTCACGGCCGTCCTCGCGAGCGCGTAAGCTTTTTTCGCCACTCGTACGTGCTTATACTTATGCTTTCCAATATCCAGATACAAATTCTCCAAACTGATCTTCAGGATGTCCGATTCACCTCAAGCTCCTCTATTGATATGGGCGGGATTTATATGTAGGATGTTAGCTGGGATGAGCAGTGCTAAATCTTTTCATTTAGAATGTCTACTTCATGCTGAAAATGCTTGTTCGCACCCGCCCCCCCCCCTCCCCCTTCCCTACGAGATAATGACTGTCTGTGTTTTCATTTGCTTTGGCTTGTACTTTCCGCAATAACTATAATAATTATAATGTTACGTGTTCAAAGGTCGATGAAATCCGTTAGTCTTTATGTTGCGGTTCTATAGGGTGCATGTGGTGAAACCTATAACCGACCCAGCTCATTGTTTTAGTTACTCCCACGCAAAAAAAAAAAAATACCCATGAAATCACAGGAAGCTTACAGGCGCAAAAAATACTGGGAGCCAGGAAACGCACTTCCGCCATGTCATGATCAGTTACAATAGTTTTTGCATCTATTTACTTACCATCATTGCTTTATTCTGTTATTCCTCAATATGGACAGTAGTGAAAACCACATCCTTAGCTGGTATCAAACAACATATTTGGTGAACAACTTTAGAATAGATTTGTTATCTAATTTATTTGCTCCTGCCAAAATCTGATTATCTCAAACGTACCAAAAGTGGGAGGAAGAGCGTCGTAAAAGAAATCATTACAGGCTCTCTCTTCCTTCCTTTTTCACTGTCCCCCCCCCCCCCCCCCTTTCGCGTACCCGTTCACTTTCGCCAGGAACATGCTCCCCTCTTAAGGCAAAAATTTTCTTTAGAAACAATGTAACTATAGACAAAACAAAAATGGTTAGCATTTCGTGTAAATAACTGTATCCAAAAAAATTTGATTACATCTTAAAGTAAATTGTTTTAAAAAGTATTTTTTAACATTTAAGCGTCATTACTTGTCATAAACTAGGTGTGACTTTCTTCTCGACATTCAGATCCATGGAACCGATTAAATGAAATAGCAAAATTAATTTTGGTCTGACAATTGCGTCAACAGGTTATGTATTTTGGTCGATAAAACAACACCTGTATGAAATACAATATTCCGAAATCATAGTCTTGCATAAAGCTCCAAAATCCCTCTTACACGGATCTTTCTCCAACTTCCTGTCCTTGAATACGATCAATCAAAGAGACCTATATTTAATAGGCGGTCTTTTAAGTCTCATCTTAAAGTATTTGCTGTTATTGATTTATTAGTGACGCTTCGATAAATATCACCGAAACCACTTAAGACCGCTTTCAATTTGTATGTGATACACGCCAATAGCATGTGGATGGATCAATGATATATTGCCGTCGACAGCTTGGCTCACAGTTTCACGATGCAGACGTGACGTTAATATCACAGGATTAGGCCGTAAATGTAAGTAAAGTATAAAAGGACTTGAAGTGATATATATTGAAGCGCATCACTTTTGAGGTTTTCAAAATAATTGCCAACGACGGGCGCGAACCTTGCTTTTAACTACCAAGACCATATCAGGCAAACATTGGAATCACATTCAGTGCAATGTTTATCCTGAGGGCTCGGCCATTCACAATTTTTCTCAGTTTTAGTTTTTTTCCGTGCTTAACATTATAAGCTTTTCTCCTTTTATTTTTCGATTTGATGCTAGATTCAAAATAAACATAGGACCTGAAAGGTGGAATTGTAAATAAGACCCCAAGGCATAAATTCGCGGAGCTGTTCAAGTTACAAGGTACAATGAATACGTCGTTTACTCGTGCCGAGCGTGACTAAAACAAAAAAATACGGTATTTATCTACAGCCAAAATCTTGATCACTTTAGCTTGACCCTTCTTAAAGACCGGGGTCGACAAGAGATCTTGTTTTAAAATTCTAGTATCTACCCCGTCTGTCTACGTTTAATAAGTTTAACTTGTTTGATCCTAAAGATTATCAATTAGATTGCCGCTGTCTCCCGCATGACTAGTTCTCGTACTCTCGAAGCGTGCCTCTTAGTGCATCCGCCGGATTGAGTTGTTTGTACTCACAGGTCATGTCCCTGGTTAACAGGTTAATCCAATTTCAAAATCTTTCTCTGTATGCTATTTCTCAATTCATTGGCTATATGACAGACCTGACACTGTGCGACTTTCTATTCGCATGAGTATCACATCCGCTTGACCCATCATTGAGCTTCAAAGGAGATTTTTTGGCGAAAAGTAGTGTATCAGATGCATGTCAACGACTCTTCTTCAGACACTTGCGAATGTTGCCTTGTTAAGATCGAGTCAATGAGAAAAAAATTGAAATTAGCTTTGATCACAATGCCCTTTTAAAACGACGGCCAATCACATACCCTCATTTAATACAGTGCGTTGGTTATTAGTGTCTTACGCGTCACTGAATCTTGATACCTGAATCTTGATACCGAAATTTATTGATGCAATCACGTAGTATATATTCTGACAAGATATTTTAAGTTTGTTCTTGATTTACGAATTTATTGTTATTGCATGCTACAATGGTCGAGATCCTGAAATTGCTGGTTTGCACGTGATGTCAGGGCGGCCATGTTGGCGGTGTGTTGGTGGTCAAGAACAAAGCATTTCTCTCCTTTGGGAACTAAAATTAAATTTTCATGTAAATTCTTCGGGAAAAAATTCTATGGTATTGAACAACAACACACCACCGACATGGCCTCCTTGTCACGTGGTTGCAATCCAAGAATACACTTCGCACAAAACCGCAAGCTATCCGTCAGAGCTCATCACACTTGATTTCATCGGCAGAAGCCAGAAAATTGCAAAAAAAAAAAAAACAAAAACAAAAATACACTGGCGTCTGTTAATTAAGCAAAAATATGCACAGGATTTGTTCATTTCTTACTCTTCTTCTTCCTTTTTTTTTTAAACGAGTGACCTTATCGCTCCAGTAATAACAGCGTGGAAACCAAACTATGACTATAAATAATGTGCGTTCTTTTTTTCACGATAGCTGTTAAGAATGCTGGAAATTTAAGCCACTTTTAAACCATAATTGATCTTGCGGTCGTGGAGAATACAGCCAAGTAACATATTTGCTTCATCACGGAAACACCACTTCAAGTCTAAACTGTCTTGTTAATTACCAAGGGCTTTAACATGGCTCATGTAATTGCTAAAAGTGTAGCTTCAAGGTTGTTTAGGTTCTTTATAGTAGCTTTTAGGTATATATCAAAGGACCACGATACCAATTAATTAAGGAACAAGCACATCGAAAACAATACCCTCCCGTGGCAAATACTAGTGTGTAGCTCATATATGGGAGTGCTAGTGCTCTCCCTGGGGTTATACCGTGGAACCTCTAAATAACGAAGTCCTTGGTATAACGAATGATATTCTCTCCCCCAACCAATATTTAAATATATGGAAGCTGAGAACCTTGGTATCCAAGGAGGTAGCTACCTGTGCGCCATGTGTGTACCTGTCGAAGATTAATCAAAACAAACGCGGGGCCCAAAAAAAATCAAGAAAGGTAGAAAAAAAAGAAAGAAAAAGAGAAAGAAAGAAAAAGCAGGAGATAAATAATCAATCGCTGATAAGAAACAAACGTCCATGAATCTCCGCTTTAACTGCAGTCACCGTGTTTTTCCACCTTTTTGGCACATGCGAAGGCCGTGACTGCTGCCATCAGCTCCAGAACACTGTCGTTGATATCACGAAACCTCTAGTCGTTATAGCGAGCATATTTTGTCGTTCCCCTGACCCTTGAAAAGTATCACATCAATCACATCGAAAGATGCTGTGAAAGGCTGTTGATTATTGATTGGATCACCGCCTAATAACAAAGTTGACCGGATGTGTTTGCTATCAAATATTGATAAGTATTTGTCTTGCCATGATATGATGTCTTAATAAATTAAAAAATAATACATATACACAAATATATTTTGCCGATGGGAGAGCACAAACTTTTAACAGGAGGCTGATATTCCACTTCCGTTTCTGGATCACCAACAGAAGGACATTCTTTTGTCTGAAGGTAGTTTCATGTACCTCTATATAACGAAGGGCCAAGCTTAGGGACTGGCAAAACGTGTTCGCTATAACGACTTTTCGTTATATCAAGGGTTTTTTTTTTCATATTACTGGGCTAAAGAAAATCGTTATACCGAGAACTCCGTTATATGGAGGTTCGTTATATCGAGGTTCCCGCACTGTATAACATTCTGATATTTTTTGCGTTTTTTTTCGATTAATGGGTAACTAGTCCTTCTATTAAACGTTACAAAGTTCGTAATGGCTGATTTTCAAATCGATAACTTATAAAAGTGATGCCAGAAAATACGGTTTTCACTTATCAAGATTTTAGTTACGTTTATAAATCTGCGAGAGGAAGCTTTAAAAAATTTTTGCTCATCGAGCTGGTAAACTAAAATTTTCATCGTTTATATGGCAAATTTCCAGTCCCAACATGAATGAACGAAATTGCGTTTAAATGCCATTGTATTTTGTTTCTATCAATGCACAGAGAGGGCAAAAATCGAAACTTCGCCAGTACGTAGCACTAGTTCTTTATTTAGAAATCATAAAACCATAAAATGTGACCATTTTGTGTTTCAGGTTGCACTGGTTAAACTTTTTACCTCGAGTTCAGTTATCAAAAAGCTTTCCCAACAAGCATCCGGCATTGTGGAAGTCACGACAACCGCCCGGACTGTCAACTAGCAAAGTCTGGTAGGTATTGTTTATTTTGATGTTTTTTTTTTTTCATTCTTTGCCCTAAATTGCCTTCGTTAATAATATTACCTTACTTGGGAGTCAATTCACTTGGCAGATCTATAAATTGTTTTCCGACTTGTATCTTCAGAGCGTAAAATCCCCTGACCCAATTTTCTTTTATTAATGTGACAGAGAGCGGTTCTTTCTTTGTTAGTGACAGAAATGCCTAGTATTATACATGGGGGCTGCTTATTATTTGACAGGTAGGAGCAAAAATACTCTTCGATTGAAAATATCCACAGTTTATGTTGTGGTTTGAGGAACATTTTTTATGAAGGCCCTGCGAGATGCCTGTGTTGATTATTTTCCAACTTTAACACGTTATCTCGCTAGTTGAAGTTTACAAATCAGTTATTCGAGTGCAAACCGACTTGGAAGTCTCATATCAACAAATTTATTTGTTTTGCCAGTACATGCTATATTTCTAAATTCTCGTTCCCCTTGGGTGTTTCTCGAACAGAAAACAAGAAACAATGTAAGTTCTCGTGTTTTGAGTTTTGCGGTTATTTGTATATTCTTGTCGCCTCATGTCAACGGCAGCGAAAACGGGTGAACAAGTTACTTAATATAAAGTGATTTTATGTCATGCAGTGGTCGTGGGTCTGCGTTCCCTCTGATTGTAAAAGTTAGCCGTCTGTTGGGTCAGGGCAATCTGCAAGCCATGGGGAAAAAATAGAGTTTCATGAAATTATAAATGCATGAAAAATGTTTCCTGCTTATATTAGTTCCAAGGTTTTGCTGATGGAATATTTGCAGAATTACGCAGTATTGATCGACTTTCACTGATTAGGGTTAAGCGCTCATATTACTGACTGTGGTTAAGCACTCGCTTTACGGATGAGGTTAAGCGCTGTTTAGGGTTGAAAACTTTTTTTTTGACGGATTACAGTTAAGCGCTTTTTGGCGTTAAACATTCATTTACAACGGTTAGCTTTCGTTATTTTTTTTTCGTATTACTTCTTTTCCGATTTTTGTCCATTTTTCTTTCGCCTGGCTCGCAGTGTGTCCTATAAACTCTTTTTCATAAGTGCCCTTGGCTTCACCTTACAATACATAGAAACATAAGACCTTTCGCAAAATAGTTTTTTTGCTCTGTCGAAGACATTTATTATACAAATTTCAAAACTCAGAGCAACAATTTAAAGACAAAATCGAATACTTCGTTCGAATCACTCAAAATTCATCAGCGATCTATAATAAAAAGTCTGAGGTTACGTAACAGAAAGGTTGTTACATCACCTCACACAATGTTAAAGTTCTACCTGACGAAAATAACACCATCGAGCGCCGCTTCAAGGAGGCCATTGCTATGAAACAAAGAAATCTCTCTCTGAGTAGGGACGAGGGAATGGACCTACCGGCTATTTACAATCCTCTCCTGGGACGTACGTGAGTAATAACCTTAATGTTACGCAACCTTACATTTTACATCGCTGATGAAGTTCGAGCGATTTGAACGAAATATTCGATTTTGACTTTAAATTGTAAATAGCAAAAGACATTTTGTTTCGGCTTTCCCGGTCTCTACTAACAGTGTGCTTTTTTTCACTTAAGTACTTGAAAAAATAGTAGTGAAACGACTCCGTGAAAATGTGATCGAGAAATTTGCAGTCTCTATTTGGAGAGACCTCACTACTTAGAACTGAAACTTTGAATATTCGACAAAAATCGTGAAATTTTGTCATCTAGGTTTTTTTTCAAAGTCGCTGAGTCATAGTTCGTGACTTTCTGCCGTTTAATAAGGAAATGTTTATCAAATGACAACTGTATCCAGGTGATTGGCAATTTTTCATATAGCGAGTTGTTGAATTATCAAGTTCACGGCAGGCGGCAGAGATGACCCCCTGCAAGTAACAACTTTTATAAGCGACCTTATAAATGTTGTGGTTCAATTTATCCTTCGTTTAAATTTTATTTTCTTTTATATTTGGGTATGGTAAAGTATGATAATGATTTTGAAACAAAAGAAAATAAAATTTAAACCAAGGATAAAATTGAACAAGAACATGACCTGGACTGATTTCAAAAGGTGTGGTCCACTCTGGACCCTGTTGGTCATACAGTTCTGAGCTCCGCAGGAGTTAACTTGAAATTCGAACGACATATGGGTAAAGACAACATACAGATCTTAAAGAAGTAACTTCTCTTCTGTTCTTTACCGTTTGTTCAACGTATATAAGCTTAAATAACATTTGTTGAGATCTCTATTTAATGCCATTTGGAGTGCGTGTTTTGTTTTATATAGACACTGCCCACCTTGACTAAAGCCTTTGCTATTTGAGGGCGGTGAGAAAATAAAATTGTAAATCTGAATAAACCAATAAAAATGAAATGAAATGAAATGAAATAAGGGATTAAGGTGTGGAAGGGGATTCTCCTGATCCCGCTTTCCCGCTCCCTTTTCACGAAAATCCCGCACGCATGCCGCATCCCGAACGTATGTCATTTCTATCCCGAATACCGTTTTCTTTCCCAATAACGCATCCCATGCCAAGATTTTGGCGTGACCACTTCCCGAGGAGCGGTCAAATCCCGTATTCCGTCTAAAATTTTACGTTTTCCCGAATCCCGCACTATATTTCGCTCAAACCCCGCATTCAGAAAATACCCTTCTAGACCCTGTTTTTCTGTGGAATTTTGCATTCTTTTTAAGGACCTCCCAGTAAAATAAAACCTAGTTGGCATGCGTTACGTTTCTCTTTCGTCGCTTGCCGCGGTTAAATGGAAATAAGTGCTCAGTTTCACTTTCATGAAAATTGTGAGAAATAACCTTATTATCAGAATTGCTTTCGGATAGATAAACAATCGCATGAGCATCTCTGAAGATTGGTGTTTATATAAAAAAAATTAAGTACATCTATATCGATTAGTAATAAGGTAGGATTGTTTATCGCTTGGCGAAATTCACTTTTTAATTGAAGTAGGGCTAAAGATGCCATTGAAACAATTTTCGATATTTTCACTAAGTTGTTTGAAACCTTTATGCAAACAATGGTTGGAATACAATTAATATAAATAATTCCACCTAATACTACAAGGCGACTTGCTCTGCACAAAACAAATTTTAAAACTATCTTATCACCCTTAAAATGGCATATTTCAGGAATATTAGATGAAGGGAATTAGTCCGATATCGTGTCGTTGTACTAAGAAGGAAAACCGGCGTATTTTTCACCAAGAAGTCGCTATGTTTCTATTTCATTAATTTTTAAAGTTGGTGTTATTGTCGCGTTTCAAAAAGCTTTTCGACAATTGTCTACTTAACTCACACTATCTGCATTGAACGTTGGATTGTTAATTAGCGTTGAAAGTTAAAGCTGTAGACAATAAAGAATGCATAAGATGGCGAAAAAGTGTTCTCAACCTCGTGAAAGAAACATTCGTTGTAATATTATGTGGAGATTAATGTTTAGTTGCTCTAAGATGTTAGGATTTTTAGTTTAATTTGTTGTCAAACAACGACATTTATCAGAATACCTTTCGTCAAGTCATCAAATTCATGTCCTGTATGTTGTTTTTGGTAACGATGAAAAGAAAAAACAAAACGGATATCATCCCAACGTACTGAAATATGGCATGAAGGTTATCGCGGCAAGAACCGTCCTACTTTTTCATCAAATTTATGACTCTTTCATTCAAGTGATGGAAGCCGAAATTGCCTGTTTACTTAATCTCATAAAAATTTTCAGTTGTTTATTGAAGTTTTGAATTAAATATTTTGAAGTTTAGAAGTCAACTATTATCAAATTGAACGTTTAGAGCATAGTCTTTAAAGCCGGAGAGAATTTTTTCATTGTGATGTATATGTATTACGAGCCATATTATGTACATGTACTTTGTTTCTGGAACATCACCAAAACTACGGGTAGTCTCATAATAACTTTTCCACTTCTATTCTTAATGGATCTAGCAACCCTGTGGTCATAGACCATAAGAAAAGATATAACTTCATCAATTTGAGAAATTCGAGAAGGGAAAAAACATTTAAATTGGTTTGCTCGCAGTAGTCAGCTTGAGAAAGACTGACCGCTTGACAGCTGGTAAAAAATATGTGAAAGTTAAAGACAAAACATACTTTTTAAGCTATCAAACATTTGTAAACTTGTTGTCGTCCAAAACTAGCAAGAAGTGGTCTTATAGGGTTGAAAAGTTGCACTACAATTATTCTGGAAACTGGGTGGTGTGGTGGAAGGTACCAACCAGCGGAGCTTTGGTAGGTTGTGTTTTATGTGTTACAAATTAAAGTAGCCAAATTTATTGAGACCACGAAAAGAAAAAAGAAACCTCTGGCACTAAGGGTAAAGCTCGTAGTTATTCAGCTTTTATTTCTGTCCATTAAAATCACTTCCATCAATAATTTTTAAGAGGCGTTTAAACCAAGTGGAACAAGTCATATTTTAACTAGGGAATTATTGCTGACTCATTTTAAGCGGGGAGTCGCTGCATTAAATGATTCTCATTAATTTTGAAAGCTGTAGGTGTTATAGTCGCCTCAAAAATCATCTCAACAGGCCTGCTTATATAGAAGGTCGCCGTTTTTTTTTTCACTTTGAAGGGAGAAATTTCGAGGACGTGCGCGCGGATTGTTTACGAAACTTTCAAGCCATTACGTCTGTTGAGAGATTTAAGACTCTTGGTCTGTTTGTTAATGACAGCTTGAAAGCAGTTTTAAAAAGACAAAACAGACAATACTTTGTGAATTTGAAAAAGAATGAGTTAACGAACTCAGAGCTTTCCTTAAACAATTATTTTGAAACTAAAACGTGTTGTAGCGACAGGTTTCTGTGGTTTTGTTTGATCATGGGCGAACCCAATTGGACTCAGCCCGGCAGGCGACACCGGCTCTCAGCAAGGTACAGAGGGTCGTTGTCTCTCAGTCACAGGCAGCTCCAAATTAATCAAACAGGCTTCTAAGAAAACCATTTAAGCCACCCTTGACGTATTTGGGAACATTCGGCTGTTGGATGCCCCTGAAAACAGCACAACAGTAAGTAAGCTGAAGGATGCAGAACTCTTCAATCTTTATTCGTTATTGCTAGCAGATTGAACTACGTACCTACACAGGTAATTCGAAGTTTTACAGTAAATGCCCTGCTTTCGTTTGCTCATGGTGCAAAGAGTTATGACACCGTAGTAAAATAAACAACTAAATAGAGATTGATCGAAACGAGTTTTCATGAAGGAAATAGATCTTCCGATAAGATTAGGTTCAGGATATTACTCGAAACAACCGTACGGAGGTAAAAATGAAAGAACTTCGAAAGATACTGACCTTTCAGCCTGACCTGTGCGTTTTCTAATGACCAAATAAGCAGTGATATGTCTGAAATGATGCTCATCAAGTGAGATATTTTTCATCAGATTTTTGAAGTTCCCTTTGAATGTTTTAAGCAATTTATGACTTTGACAGTATACCCGCTAAAGAGGAAAGTTTTTCTTTAAATCTGCAGTTAAAACAGCGGCATGTCACTCACAATAATTTCTTTCAGTTTCTCCTAGTCGTCTTTCTTAGCAAAGATGTTATTTAAAAACAACAAGAAGAAAAGAATCAGAGCTATGCTACGAATCTTAGACTTTGTTGTAAGCAGATCAGTCAAATATAAGGCATGCCGTGATGCTTGTTCCCTTTTTCAGACTAGAGAGTTCCAATTTGAGAGGAGTGGAAATTACCTAGTGTGTACCTCATTACATGGTCTCAGGAAAATTCGGTTTATTTGTAATTGAAGTGGAGTGAAAGATGCTGAAGTCAGTTTAACGATCAATAATTAGAAAGTGAATGCGAAAAATTCCATCTTTTGGTTGTTTTCACTTTTTGTACGACACATTTTAAGATTAGGAATTCCTCTTGATTAGAAATGGCATTTCTCTCGAAAACTTATTAAATCTAAATGAGAAGTCGATACCGTGGTCGATACGTTTAGTGCTCGCTTTAATTTCAAACTTGATGTTATGTAGTCATCTCAAATAACATTCTCAATGGATTGTTTACTAAACATTCACAGCCTGAGAGAATCGATTTGCTAATGACATCTTGAAAGTAGTTGAAGATCTGAGATCCCCTGTAGTTTTAGATCCATTACATGTGAAACCTTTTTCGAGAAAGAAACGACTAGGCCCCATCAACACAACTGAAAAGTTTAAAGTAATTCTAGAAAGAGGCAAATATTCAGTGGTAAAGTCGCCGGATATTTTGCTAGTTGTAAGTTAACTTTAAAAGAGAGGATACTTAGTTATCCCGGCTAATTCGCGTCTTCCAGAAAGAGTATTAAAAGTTTAACTTTTTTTAAACGTGTAAAAAAGAGCTGGTAGGCCTTCGTAGCTTTTTACCCCATGTTAAATGCTTTCCACCTTTTTGTTCCTAAGAGGTGGCGGAGTATATTTTGGAGGATTCGTAGTGTCAAACTAAACAAATGTTTTCATTTGCCTCAAGGTCATTGAATCTTTGTTGATATAATGTTTGAATACAGTTTCTCTCGTTACGACTTGTTAACAAAATTCCCTCATATTCCTCTATATGGCAGTTACAGAGGAACCTTTGATAACGAACCTCTACTAAACGATTTTCTCTACCAAGAAATAGTAAAATATATGAAAAAGACCCTCGATATAACGAAGTCTCGTCGTAGCGAACACATTTTGCCAGTCCTTTGGCCCTTCGTGATATCGAGGTTCCAGTCTACCTCAAAATCACCATTCCAATCTAGATGCACGTATATCCCTGCAAGTTGAAGAGCGATTTTCCAACCGTTGTTGCCACAATGGAAAAAAAAAAAACAACAAAAACTAAAAGACTTCTAAAAGTAAAAACAGACAGAAAATCGCCGCCCGTCACTCTGGTTCCCCTAGCTAGCCCCTCATTGGGAGATAGGCAGCAACAGTCTCTGCAGAGTTCCTTCCTGTACCGGTCCACTCACACGGGGGCCAATGAAACTTCGCAAAATAATAAACATATAAACATATTTTTCAACATATTTATAAAATAACTAAAATGGTACGCGCGCTCTGATTGGCCGAGAGGAGTGTTTGCATGAGAGTATGTAAACATGGTTGTGGGGTAAAGATGTCTAATTTGCTTTTCGCGCGCTAATCACGCAAAGCTACGCAAGCACGAATTTGAAAAAGTTTTCGAGTTCAAAACTCGACAAGTTTACTTTATTTACCCATTACTTCGTCGGCTGAAACTTGGAAAATCGTTACAAAGAAGAAGCGTCAATTGTTTTCCGCTTAAGCTGACATTTTAAGCCAGAAAAGTCCGTATTTTGGAAAGCATCTTTTGGCAAAACAAGAACTGATTACGCGTTCAAGACTTCGTGGACAAGACTTTGCAACTGGTAAGAATTTCTCTTTTAATCAGTGCCATCATACAAAGAGTTGTGCGTTTTTTCTCGGGAAAGTTATTTTATAAAAGGAATAGAAAACTTTTTGCCTGTGTTTGCATAGCCTGATATAAACACTCGAGGCGTTGGGAGAATTCTCGACAGTTATGCAAACCCTCGACTTCGTCTCGGGTTTGCATAGCTGTCTCGAATTCTCCCAACCCCTCTCGTGTTTGTATCAGGCTATGCAAACACGAGAAACGTTATGCAAGCCGGAGGCTTCGAGTCTTAGCCTCGTTTTGGTGCGAAAGTTTTTTCTCGTCTTTTGCCGATTCAGAATAGGCAAAATGAGCCAACATCTAGTTTACTTGCATTAGATACTATTCTACGACCCTAAGTGTCTTGTAAGCAGATTAAAAAAAACATAAAAGCATAAAGCGCATAATTCACTTTTCTAGTAAACATTTGACGTTTTCATGAGCAGCGGAAATGAACTGTTTGCCTGTTTTCTGCCCGGCTGGTCTCACGAAAATGCTTGTTTATAATTTAACTTTGGAATCTACGATGTTGAAGTTTAGAGATCATCGATTTGAAAGTGAACTTGAAAAAATTCCCACACCTTTTGGGTGCTTTTTTCAGATAGGTACGATATATTTTGAGATAAGGGATCATAAGGAACTCCGGATCTTGGTTATAGAAGTGGCATTTCGCGCGAAAATTGCTTTAAAACTCATTAAACCCAAATGAGAAAATCGATACATTAAGTACTTTTTTTAAAATTATAACTTCGTGTTTTATTTGTCTTAAAACTGAGTATTCTCCACGGATTGGTTACTAACATACACAGCTGTCCGATGGTCGGCCACGACAGCTTGAAATCAGTGGATCGAAGAACTAAGACCTTCTATAGCAGATAAATTACTGAGACAAGTTTTTTGTTTAAGTTCGAGAAAAAAACGTTTAGAGCCGCGTCAAGGCAACTGAAAAGTCTTCAGTAACTGAATTACCAAAGGAGGTAAATATTTATCAGCGGAGTAGGCTATCTCTCGTGTTGTAAAAGATGTGATACTAAGCCTGACTCACGTTCATGCACACGTGTTTGTAAGTAACCTTTTTTAAAGTGCAAATAGTGTATGTTTTGGGGATTCATAGTGTGGACTGATCTAAATGTTTTCTCAAGCCGCCTGTATTTCGTTTGGAGGTGATGTAGACTTTTGTGTTACGTACAGTGCGGTTTCTTATCTTAGTTTTAACCTTGTTGTAATTTGCAATTGTGATACTGAGCGCATTTTGCAGTTAGATATTAAATTTACCGGATGCCGTAGTTGATATACCTATACAGTTTAATGACATAACAGCTTAATGGACAAGTTTAGACAACCTTTTCTAAACTTATATTTTTGAATTGTTAAACCTCGAAACCGCCTTTGAACTGCGTAGGTGAAACCCTTTGAACTGTGCAGTCTATTTGGTACATTTCCTAATGGACATTATAGATATTTTGACCAGTATGTCAAATGGATCCAGCATCCTTGTTTTTTTTTTAAAAAGGCATTTTCTCAATTCTTTAAAGTTAGTCTTTTGCCTCGGTTTTTTAAATTTGTGAATGCAACTTTTGCCACAATAATTAAACGCCTATAGAAAAGCAAAAGTACCCAGACCTTCCTTATTCTTCCCCGAAGTTGATCATCTCACCAAACTGTGGATTTTGCTGCAGACCCGAACAATATAAATGAAGAACGTCTGTTTTCACATATATATAACGAATTCACAAAATGCTCACCAGTAGGTAGAAATTGACACTGCAATCGCACGGGTAGTATGAATTAGAATGCGTTCCAGCGTTTTTGCCATAGGTTCAATTTCTTCTTTCATTTTATATCAGAAATTCATTTTGCAAAAATGGAACGGGTATATATTTCGTGGTGACTTATAATTTTGCCATTTGGCCGAAAAAATTTATTGAAAGAAACTGAATTTCGCGAAGATTATTTCAAAAATGATCTGCATTAATAAGAGTGAACTTTCCATAACAATAGCTTTCAATGATCCTTTTCATAAAAGCTACGGTAAAGTCGTCTTTCTGGGTGGATTGCTGACTCGCAGTAGGCCATTGTAGAGAAATTTCTAGGCCTACACGCCTTTTTCTTTTGCGAGGGGAGGGCTCATTTACACCACAGTTATGGATTCGAAGCATCGAGAATCCCCCCTTGTGAAAGGGTAATTTGAAATTGCAGTCAAAATTGTTATTGAACGGTGTAATGGTTTCTGGATGCTTTGAACGAGAGTCACATCCCCGCGCACCGCTTGTGATGGCAGCCATTGACGAATAGACTTTGCGTTTTCACAATTCATATTAATTTAATCTTATTATGCAAAGGAAAACATTTCTTGCAGATATATTTACAGGAAAGACTAATGAGTGGACAGTAAAAAAATAATATCAATTTTATGTTAGTCAGTGGCAACTTCGGGCGTGAGAGATAAAGAAAATTTTCCAGGTGTCCTTGAATCAAACCAGGCTTTTTTGGCAGAATATTCAACAGACCCAGAACCGTATGAATGAGAAATACGCTGAGTATACATATATGAAACAGTCAAAGAGAAAAATATTTAAATGCTGATTATTCAGGCTGTTTATTAACATAGAATTTCAAATGTTTTAGTCCACAAAGTGCGCATACTAGATGGCAGTTTTTTGGTTTGATCAATTTTCCTTAACGAATCGCCTCGAAATTAACTCAGTAGGTAAAACTGGTTCGAAACGAACTGACGAAGCTGTTGTTATATTGACCTCAGAATTTTTTTAGAATAATGCGGAACATCAAAGGAAAAATAATCCGGAAAAATAATAAAAAAACTCAACTAATCCGGAAAAATAATAATAAAGACTTTCCTCAGGAGGCATTCTCATGATTTCAGAGAAATTGAATTTCTCTCCTCGTCACTCATGTTTGTAAATTATACTGAGGTCGTCCGCGCTCCCTTTTTAAACTTAACCATTTTTCGACAACAGCACACCGATAAATATTGTCTAATAGCTTCTTTAGAAAGAATTTTAACCGTCTGAAGCTTAGTGATTCACTGTAGTTTACCCCGATGATTTAAGCATTAATTGATATAGTCGGCCTGCAATTCATTAGGCAAATTTCAAGAAGATATAACCCATTTAGATTTTAAACCTTATACCGTTTATGCACCTGAATTTGATTAATAAGAACTCTAAAACTATTTTCATAGGCAGTATTTTTTCTTTCAGCAGAAAAAAGAGGCCGATTTCTGATTAGAATCTCAGTAAGAAAACAAGATTGATTAACCTATAAAATCTGAAACCGAATTCGGTTTCCCCACTAATCCTGAACGTTAATTTATAACGGATTTTTACAGGGACAAACCAAAACTCTGCATTCAACTTTAATTGTTGCATTAAATATAAGATATTCATATATTCACTATTTAATTGCTGCTTTTGAATGAAACAAATCGCTCTGATGTCGGTGACGCAGAGCTTTTAATTCACTGAAGTTTTTAATAGTTCATCTAATGCAACTTTTATAGGGCGGCTCAAGTCTGTCGCATTGATTTTAGTCGTTAAAAAGAATAAATAACATGAATTTCACATTTCATCCTTGCAGGTTCATCTCAACCTTTTGTTAACAAGCTGTTAAGGAAAATTCGCCGCAGTCTTTTTCCTTTAAATTTGAGCACGAAATTCACTCGTAAGTATAATTTTAAAAATACTGCGTTCTGCACACTTCCTTATTACGGAAACTCTGATAATCCAGATGGCAGCTAAATCCCCGGCAAAACTCTCCCACGTTTGACTCTAATAGACTCTTTCGAGTCTAACGACCTCGCGTTATCACATTTACAAAGGTTAAGCGACAGCACTATTTTATTATTCTAACACTTTGAAAGTTCAGACGCGCCCACTGAGAATCGTCTTGAATTTCCGCCAATACGGACTCCGGACTGCACTAGCCCGCAGTCTCGATGGTGTTTAGTGTAATAATAGGGATTGCCGACTGCACTGCAAAGCTGCATGTTACAGTGCATTTCTTGGCCAACATTTCTTGTTTTAAACATTTCTTTCTCTTGTTCAACATTTCTTCATATCCTTTCGAACATCTCACTAAACTATATGATGCTTGAGATGAGTTTTCTAAGCCTGGTTTTCTTTTCTTTAATTTCAGAATCATGACAGGTGTGCAAAACAACACGACAGTGATCAACGGCACACAATCTCCAGATCCTGGTTTGCCAAATTATCTCGAAGAGCCTCTGGCAGCCACCGTATTCCAGATCACATTGTGGTCAATGGTCGCATTTTTGGGAGTCATTGGAAATCTTCTAGTCTGCATTGTAATACTAAGACGTCTAAAGAAGACCTCAATGAACTATTATTTACTAAGTTTGGCCATAGCCGATTTGGGGGTACTGGTTATCATTTATCCTGTGGCGGTATGTAAATACATTAAGCCATTTGTGTGGCTCCTGGGGGAAACATTTTGCCTGTACATGATTCCGACGGAGGAAATATTCTACGGAGCCTCTATTTGGTCGATAACAGCTATTGCAATCGAAAGGTATAGAAATATCGTTGGTGCCAACCGATATCAGGTTTGGAACAGGTCTAAAGCAAGGACTGCGTTTGGAATCTTTGCCGTGTGGTTGTCGTCCTTTCTGGTCTCATGTGTACCCCTGTACCCTGTCATGAAGTTCTACCCAGAAGGGCCCATGTGCGTTCCCAACATGAGCAAAACGTATGTGGTTACATACTTTATAGCTCTCGTCGTTCTTTGGTACGTCCTTCCCTTGGCCGTCATAACGTTTACCTATGTTAAGATAAAACAAAGAGTTCTGGTCAGTGCTACGTTTCGTAACTCGATGGCGATTGACGACAATCAAGACTTCACCAAGCCTCCGAAACAGTCTGTTTTTTCAAGACAAAACAAAGACAGGAGATTGTGGAGGCAAAGTAACAAAACTAAAAGAGTTCTCACACCTCTTGTCATCTTATTTGCCGTGACAATGTTTCCTGTGAATGCTCTCCGGATTGTGGTACTCATAGATAATAACATTTGGATGAACAAGTACTACAACCTGGCCATCGGCATCATGTCATTGTTCGTCATCGTCAACTCTGCCGCCAATCCTCTGGTGTATTATCTCACTAGCAAAGAATTCAAGGAGGCGTACAAGGCAGTCCTGAAGGCCTTGCGAGGAAGGCGTAAGGATTTTCTATATCAGTTTAGGCGCAGTTCCTCAAGGTACAGCTTTGGATTACCATCTTCTGGATCAACAAAGACGGTAGACACAGGAATTGACGCAAAGATGTTCTCCAACGGCTTAAACAATGGCAACTATCGTCAAAGCGTGGTTTCTCAGTTGTCTCATGGCGATGTCCAGTTTGAAAGTGGCTTGTGATATTGTTAAGTAAACTGTGTAGTGGTTCTCCATGAACGCATTACTTATAAACCTGTGTTATTATTTATTTAGGCGAAAAAAGCGAGAGAGTAGTAAAATAGTGAACGAGCGAAAAACGGCGGGACGCTCCACGCGGTTTCCACGCAACTTTTATATTATCGATCCGCTTCCCTCTGGAACAGGCTATTATTTATTCAATGAAAACGAAAAATTCAATGCACTTTTATTCAGTGAAAGGAAAATAGAAATGAGGCTAAGAGCGCGGGGCTTTGAGTATCTCCCACAAGCGGAGGTCATTTTAGAAATTTTTAGTTGGGTTTCACCTACATTATTCACGTACTATTATTACAACAGTTTCTTGAGAAACATTAGAATTTAAAACAGGCGTTTGTGACAATTGTATTTATAAAACATACTGATTTATTCGCCTGGGGCGAAAATGACCTTTTTTATATATTAGCCACAAAAAATACGTGAGTTATAGTTGATTGATCCCAATACACTGTTATACCGATGCAGTTTTATCAACTGTTATTGGCAGCAGAGCTATCGATTTCCTTGTCAAGGTACGTAAACTTGCTCGCGGGTAAACGGGAAACTTGACAACTTTATAACTTCTTTTAACACGTGCTTTTTTTTCAATTTTTTTAGTGATTTTATATATTTTCTTTTTAAGAAAATAGTAGAGGTTGCGTTGTTTTCATGCAATTTGTTAGCGGAAACTGAAGTTAGTAGAGCGTTTTCACATGACGTCAAGGCGACAATGTTGGCGTTCCAAAACAGTCCTGTGGGACTCAGTTGAACTCTTTTTTTCTTATTTAATCGCTTTGTTTGTTTGTTCTATAAGTTTGCATAGATGCTGACCATGTGAGTGAAAACGCTCTGTTAGAAATTCATTCACTGCTAAAGTATGCGCGGATCGAAGGCGAGTGTGTTCAGCTCCCAGTGACTTCCCTTGAGCAAAGGTTCACCATTTGAAAGTTGAATTTGCACGATTCAACTTGTTAAGTTTAGTTTTCATTTAGTGGTGGAGTATAAGAAATCAAACTTTGACATATCATCCGCGTAAATCACAAAAGCAGTGGATGTAAACAGCGAGAATAGAATGCTAACATGATGGCTATAAATGGTACAGCGATAAATATTTTACAGTTTGTTAGTTTCTGCTGTCAAGACAGCTGAATCAGTGCAAAAGCTTCATTGAAGGAAAAAAAGAAACAGAAAACAAAATAGCCTAACCTAGGCTAGGCTAGAAACGTTGCACTGACAATTCATACTAATATTGCTCTATTTATTAACTCTTGTATGCCAAGTCGTGCTAAGAGGTGTATTGTTATGAGGCATACGAAGTGTTGTATAATATGTACAGGCATTCTGATTGAAAGCATATTGTACCGGTAGATATCAGCAAACTAAATAAAACATTTAAACCCTGACTTTTGTTGATCACCTGAGATTGATTATTTTGAAAGTGTCAAGAAGGCGAAGCAATAGCCTCATGCTAGACAAAAGGCGAGTCCATTAAGTTAGGCTTCTGCGGTTCACTGACGTGCAGTCATCTCAATCTGTTTCAACGATCGCACAGTGTCGGAACGAGGGAGATGATGGAAGGTTTAAAAGCCATATAACAAAGCGCTTCGGGAAGAGCAGCTAAAAATCACGTTGTCCGTTTATTAGTGTAGCGTTCAGACGCAAAGCAAACAACTAAGCACTTGTGTTTCAGCCTGTGTTTCAACCTTTTCCTGTCCCCTAGCCTGTTCCAAGTGTTCAGATAGTGGAGAGCGGTGCAGAGTAAAGAAAGCGATGAAAAGCACTGTCCCCCAGCCTACACTTAGGGACCAGGCTCGTTCCCAGCGCCTCCAGGGCAAAATCGATGAGAAGGCATTGCATCAGGGGAAATCCGGACAAAAATCGGGGAGCAGCGGCCCAACTGCTCTTTTATCTTTCCCACTATTCAGTCTCGTGATCCTTCTTACTTTTTACCAAAGAAGTAGAGACCACCAGCGAGTTTGCTGTTTGCTTTTTAAGATACCAGCCTCGCTCCCGACGAGAAAGTATACGTAATAGGAGCGATTCAGGTTACAACAGCGTGAAACATGTTGGAAATATCTGCATGGCTACCGGAACAACAAAAAGTGTTCTCTTGTAGCCAGACAGTCCACTTGGCGAAATAATCAACGTGTCTTTAATGGAAGGCATTTTCGAACTCACATCATTTTCTGTTGGGACCAATCGTACCATCGGTATAAATGGACAGTCGGAATCCCCCTGTACCCAGCCAGGAAACATGAGAAAATCATTTAAGAGATGAATATTCACCAATACAACCAAAATGATTGGAATAACATCCTTTTCTATTGGTACCAATCGTACCATTGGTAGCAATGAATCATCGGAATACCCCCGGCACACAGAAAGATCACATGAGAAAATTATCTAAGAGTCCTTAAAGAGAAGCATTTTCACCAATAGTACCAATCGTCCCACTGGTATCAATGGACACCCTTCTTATTACCACTCACACCAGTGGAGTTTATTTGTGTAAACTTGAAAAACCTCAAAGAAATGATGTCGCGGTCTTTGAAACTTTAAAGCTATCATTTCAACTCGCATACCTTATTTATTCGATTAACCGCCCTGGGCGCTTATTCAATTTTTGCACCTTGAGGGTGGGCGCTTACTAAAATTTTACCATTTTCAGCAAGTGTAGTATGTTTATTTAATAACAAAACGCGAAGATGTAACAAAGCAAGGTTGCTGTATACTACTCTGACGAAAACTCCGTCTTCGGGGAAGTCTCTTATTAGTAATTATTCAATTGTTTTTTTTGCGGGGGGGCCAACTGGGAGCGAGAAGCGGGATGAGGGTCGGCACTTATTTGAGTTTGAGTGTGTGGGGTGGTGGTGGGTGCTTATTCGAGGCTGTGCACTTATTAAAATTTCACCATTTTCAGCAAGTGTAGTATGTTTATTTTGCAGCAAAACAATAGATGGTAATAAGAAAACGCGAAGATGTAACAAAGCAAGGTTCCTGTAAACTACTCTGACGAAAACTCCGTCTTCGGTGAAGTCTCTTATTAGTAATTATTCAATTTTTTTTCTGCGGGGGGGCCAACTGGGAGCAGGAAGCCGGGTGAGGGTCGGCACTTATTTGAGTTTGAGTGTGAGGGGAAGGGGGTGGGGTGGAGGTGGGCGCTTATTAACTTTTTCTGCCTTTTGGATGGGCGCTTATTCGAAGTGGGCGCTAATTCGAGGTTGGGCGCTTTTTTGAATAACTACGGTATATTGTCAAAAGTAGGGGAACTCCGCTGGAGTTGAATTCTTAACATAAAATATCTCGGCTATAGAAAAAAAAGACAAATTCGTCGTAGTTTGTTCAGGTTCTCGATATGTATGTTCATGGGCTCCTGGTTGTAGTTAATTTTTTATCTCAATTAATTTTCATTTTTCCATTGTGTTTGGGTATGGTAATGTCTGCTAATGAATTTGAAAAAAAAGGAAAAACAAAAATTAACTGAAATAAAATATTAACTATAACATGTACAATATGAAAATACATCTAGGCAATTTCTCGTCGTACTCGCGCAGTAACGGCAAAGTTGAGGATAACTCGATTACTTTCTTGACGTTCTGTTGCCGTCGTCCTAAGGTTGGGAAGTGATATCTAGGATATATCTTACTTGGAGGTTGTCTCCTCCAATTATTTTCCTGAACATTGCCCGCCAGACAACCCTTAAATTATGATGGTGTAAAGTAAAACCAATCTACCGTTCCGCCCTCTATAGGGTTGAAAGTTAACCTGCGCGGGGGCGTAGCAGGCGCTTAAAAGCAATATCCACAAAAAGATCGAGGTGTGCGAAGGAGACACGCGTGTCTCCCTCGCGTGCCCCGTTTTCTCTCTCAGGCGACTGCTACGCAGGTTAGATGAAAGTCCAGTCTCTTAACCACTACATTTTCCTTCGTTTGTCATCTTTTTCCTCCGAAGTTTAACTTTGATAAGTGCACCAAATATCGAATTCAAAATAACTTCGGCCATACAACTTTAAACAGTGTTTAAATTCTTATTATTCCTTAATACTTAAGATTTTTTAGAACAATACGTTAACACAAGTGTGGGGTTTTGATAGACGTGTGACATGTGAAAAGCGGAAGACCTTTGTCTCTTCCGGTTCCACTTTACAAAATAATAATATAGAAGCCACACGTCCGCAGTTGTGCTTCACTTGTATTTCCAGTATTTAGTCTTGCTTGGTTCCCAGGGCTCTGAGTCGTTCAATGAGTGGTGGGTGGGAGTAGTGATAAGCAGAGTACAGCTTGTCTGCCACAGGGAAGCCAAGATTATCTTTATGGAGCTTTATTAGAGAAGAGCGTAGATGACCAGAAAATCCAAGAGATTTTGCAAAAGCATCTGCTTGAAACTCGAACTTCCGGCTCAGCACGGTCATTAGAAAGCCTAACAACTAAAATTACAGCAAAAGTTTAGAGAATACACTCGGTTAATCGGCCACCAGGCTAGGCTTAGAGAAGAGACATACATGTACAACTCATCATATGTGCATAGAGGATACCGGTATTAAATGGCCACTTGCAGATAAGAAATTTCTCTTCGAACGTAGAAAGATATATTTTACTCGTTCGCTGCGCTCACTCGTGAAATATTTTTCAACAGGGGAAGAGAAATTTCGTATCTCCAGGCGGCCATTTAATATCCTCTCCGTACATGTGAGGTGTTGAACATGTATGTCTCTTCTCTAAGCCTTATCATATAAACAACAATGAAATACCAACCCATTTTACTTTAATAAGTTTGTGCTATGAATGAAAGGCGCGCTTTATTATGTAGCCATAGCAACGGTGATCTTTTCACAAGTGAAGACTCACATGTGAAAATATCATGTTTTCGCGCAAAAGCTCACCTGGTATTTCACTGAAGTTTATAGGATAAAAGAAGTTCTTTTTAAGTACAACGATTTGTATAGGTAATAGCATGATTTGAAGTGATATTTGGCCTAAATACCACGAGTGATATTTCGAAATTGTTATACGTAATTTCACGAGCCGTTAGGCGAGTGAAATTTGAGACAATTTTGAAATATGACGAGTGGTATTTATGCAAAATATCACGTACAAATCATGCTATTATTTGTTTATACTACTACCCGCAAAGGTTTTGTAATTTTCACACGTAGGTATTACAAATTAAGCTGAAATACCACTGCTCTAAGCCAATCAAATTGAAGAAATTACTCCTGTAGTAGTATAAATTAGCTATAAATTGAGAAATTTAGCCGAGGAGGTGACTCTGTATCTACGACATTTCTGTGCTTACCTCATTATAAGGTGAAAATATAAACTGGAATATGATAACCAGGCCGATCATGGTGGGTTGAGAGTTAGGAAAACCAAAACTGGTGAACAAGACCTTGTAGTGCATCAGGTAACCAAACATCATAAAACAAAGGAACAAATTCACCTACAGACAGGAGAACAAGCAGTAGTTAAAAATACCCAGATTGATTCTGACTTAAATGGTGTGATATTTGCCACGGATGAATACGGGTTTAATTCAGAAACGCTTGGTTGAAACTGAGAGTACCGGTAGCTCATAAGCGAGGATGGGTAAAACGCAAAGGCGTCGAGCCACGGGATCACTAGCCTGAGAAAAAAAGCCCACATTTCGCGAAATAACGTCTGAGAAAGGAGTGCAGAAATTCCATACTAATGACGTGACACTTCCCAGATCTGGGTAGCGTTTCTGATTGGCTGAAGCAAATTTTCCACACGACCAATCAGAAGCACTACCCAGATCTGGGTAATGACGTGTCATCAGTATGGAATTTCTGCACTCGTTCCTCAGAAATCATTTCGCGGGGAAACCAGTGGTACCGTAGCATCACAAAATGTCGGCTGCTTTTGTGCTACGGGGATGATATGATCGGGGCATTTCTCGTATTTTGTAGTAAGAGGCAAATCGTGCACTTCAAACGTTAGTTTTTTAATCTTTTTACTGTGGAAAATTTCCATTATCAATTGAGCTGGTAAAATCAAGCCTTTGTGCTTCACTTCCCCGCCGAAATATTGATGAATAGTTTCCTTGCACTGGAATACAATGTAGGTGAATATCGCTAACATTGTGTACGTTATTTTTGATTCGGAACTCCTTAAATTTGTTAACATACCGTAAAATTCCGAAAATAAGCCCTTCCATGTATAAGCCCCTCCAAATATAAGCCCCCCAAACCGGTAACGCAAAAAACCCTCCGTTAAATCGCCTCTCCAAATATAAGCCCCCGGGGGGCTTGTACTTGGAAAATTGCCCTCAAATACAAAGTAAAACAAAGCAAAAACGGGAAATTTACCTCCACCTATAGGGCTAGCCCAATCGATTTTGAAACGCAAATTTCCCTCCGTAGGTAAGCCCCTCCGAATATAAGCCCCTCCAAAAATAAGCCCCTCAAAAAGGGCTTTTGAAAAATATAAGCCCCGGGGCTTATTTTCGGAATTTTACGGTATTTTTTGGCGTAGAGTTATGGAAAGTTCTAGGTTACTCTGTCCTAGAAATTTTTTAATTTTACCGCAGTGCTAAAATCTTGGACAAAAATGTCAAGGAAAATGGATATTCCCATGTCCAAAAGCACTAGCAAACACAAATATCCCCCCCCCCCCCACCCCGCTTCCCCCTAAAAAAACAATGCTAAAGTCCGTATGGATCATTTCTGGCCCCGACAGAACAACATTGACCAGGGAGGGGGGAGGGGAGGGGCTGTAGCGGTACCAAATCCGCGGGATAGGCATGATATGGGTAAGAAAATTAAAGTGCAAACTTCCTAACACTTTTTGTCCAAGATTGTAGCTTAGTGTAGGGTGAGGAATATACTCTAGGAAGCAGGTGAATCAGTAAAGGAAAGGAAAAAGCTCAAGATGAATTGCGGTCGTTTCGCCCGAGGGCGTTTGCTAGGACTTAAGTCGATTCGCCCGATGACGTACAACACTCTACAACACGGTGAACCTAATTCTCTGAGATGTTATTCTAGTTAACCTTGGATTCCACACCTGCAGTCACTGTCTTTCCAAGCTTTTTCCTTATTCTCAGGCTTAAAGAACGACAAATACACATCCGGCGAATCGACTTAGTCTGGGCGAACTGCCATCGGGCGAATCGACCTTCGGGCGAAACGACCCGATACTACTCAATGTTACCTGTGAGATAGCAAGGTTTTTAAGAGTGTGACTGAGCTTCCAGTGCCCAAGCTCGTGTCCTAATACTGCAAGTATCTCATCGTTTGAACAGCCCTTGGGGGTCTTTTTCTCTTCACTTTCAGCTGTAATCTGCAACCGCAGAAAAAGTGTTAGTCACCGTGACGAATCGGACCGCTTCTTTAACAAATCGTAACTTTTCGCTAATGGTATGATTGGAGTGGGCATTTTGACGAATCGTATCCGTTTGTGTACATTGGACACGTGTGAAGTGTACGAACTAGAATAAACGATACAGTAAACACCCGCTAAGAAGAACCTACATTTTTTGAGGTCTGGCAAAAAGGTTCTTTTATTTTGGGGTAGTTATTGGCAATTTAGGCTAAGTAGGTATTTGATTACGTTCTTAATTTCTATGAAGGAGAAATAGTTGTTGTCGACAACCAGAAAAATAAAGAAACTTGAGTTTGGTTCTTAAATATACACTATTTATTCAAAACTGTACATTGCAAACCTCCTTATGCCAGGTCCATGAAGACAACCATAATTTGTACTTTTCATGAACCTTTTCTCAGTAATACTTCCATTTGCAATTACAGTTTGGTGCAGTATCTTCTTGTAATATCAACTGGCAATTTCGGGGGACTGGGACTGAGCATGACTGAGTAAGGACGTGTGATTGTTAGCTCCGTAACTTTTGTTGTACTCTTCCATGCGTTCTGATATTTTTTATGGAATTTTCATCGCCACTTTCATCTCTGTTTAAACGGAAAACGAGAGGGAGTAATTCACCGACCAGCGAGACCGTTTCCCCCGAAACGAAGCGGTTGAAAGAGAGTGTGAAAGAAGACCAAGCGAACGCTCCACCCGCCATTGTATCGCCACCAAAGTCGAAGAACGATTCTGAAGACGTAGTTCTGTCTGCCCTCAATATGGCACAAGATTTCGCCTCCAAAGTGGACCTAATATTATCAAAGTTAAGTCAACTGGAGAATATCGGCACACAAATAAATGTTTTACAGGACTCTGTGGATCGAATAAATCAAACGGTCGCAAACCTTCAAAGCGAATTCCACCGCTTAAAGGAAGACGTACGAAATACAGTCGAAGAAACAAATACGCTTAAAACAAGCGTAAAATTCCTGAATGATGAAGTGGAAACCAGTAAGAGAAAACTCCGAGATGACGAAGAGAAGTCACGACAGGAGTTGGATCACTTGCGTCTCCAACTCTTAAATTATGAAGTGTACAGCCGCCGCGAAAATCTTCGTTTCTACGGCATTCCAGAAATCGAAGGGGAAGAGAATACTGAACCCGTTTTGAAAGCTTTCTTGGAGAAAGAGTTAAATGTGGAAAACGCCCAATCTATTGAGTTCCAAAGAGTCCACCGCGTCGGTAAAAAGGACCGAAACACAAGAAAACCCAGGGCCATCATAGCACGCTGTCTTCGCTTTAAAGATCGAGAAAACCTCTTTTCTAGCCGACGCAACATCGATAGCCAGTCGAATTTCGGTATTGGCCCAGATCTACCTAAGCAGGTGATTGATATGAGGAAGAGGCTTATTCCGAAGATGGTACAAGCAAGAAAAGATGGAAAACGGGCAGCCTTCAGTAGAACGGAACCCTATAAACTCTTTATTGACGGTGTGGAGGTAAAATCATAAATAAATAGGTTCCAGGTTATTTATTTTTAGAATTCGCAGGAAGTAGTTCACTTCTTATTTTTTTCGTTTCTATTGGGAGCTATCGATTAGCATATTCCTTAGTTCTCTTCTGAAGTTCGATTTAAACAAAAGTATAACACTTGATCTCGTCCAGGCGTAGCTTCAACAGTTTAATTCTTTACACTGGCTACGTTTTTCATCTCGTTTCTTTTGTTTTGTTATGTATGTTATTCTATATTTATTCAGTTTGCACTTGACAAAATCAGGAATGCGTTAATTGTTCGAGTAATAGTGACCCTTCTGGGAATAACAGCTACTGTTGTTGTCTTTTTTCCACTTCACGTATGCAAATTTCAATGGATTTCAACAACTTAAAGTTTAAAACTCTTTCGCTGAACGTTCGGGGTATCCGTTCTTTTGAAAAACGTAAGTCCATTTTCAACTGGCTATACAAGCAAAATTCAGACATCTGCTTTCTGCAGGAAACTTACAGCACTGAAGAGATTGAAAATCAATGGAAAAAGCAGTGGTCCGGGGACATTTACTTCGCTCATGGCTCTAACCATAGTCGTGGGGTCGCCATCCTTATACGTAAATCCTTTGACTTCAAATTGAAATCAATTCGATCGGATGAGGATGGGAGGTACCTCATTTTAGAGACAACTATTCAAGATGTTCCATTCCTTCTGATAAACATTTACGCTCCCAATACCACCACTAAGCAATCGTTATTCTTCCAAACATTGTCTGAGTTTATCTATGATGAGGGATACAATGATTTTGACTACAAAATTATATTAGGAGGGGATTGGAACGTAACTATGGACCCAGACCTAGATTGTTCGGGTGGAAACACTGTGTTAAAAGACTCAGTTAAGTGTGTGGAGGACATTATGCTGAATTATGATTTAGTTGACATCTGGAGAATCCGTAATCCTAATAGCAAGAAATTTTCTTGGAGACAAAAAAACCCAATTATTCAAAGACGCCTTGATTATTGGCTCATTAGTGACCTATTACAAGATGACGTAGCTAAAGTCGACATAGTGACAGCTATAAGAACGGATCACCATGCAATAACTTTAGAAATTGACAGTCTAAATGATCAGCAGCGTGGCCCATCTTTTTGGAAGTTCAATAACAGTCTCTTGGATGACGCTCTTTTCGTTGAGCGTTTACGCGAGAACTTTCCTAAGTGGATAGACGAAATTAATTTTTGTGATGATTCGAGAATTAAATGGGACTGGATGAAATACAAAATTCGCGGGGAAAGTATATCGTATAGCAAACTGAAAGCTAAAGAAAGGAGAAATAGAATTCAAACAATTGAAAACAGGCTTAAAATATGTGAGGAAAAAATAGCAGAATCACCGACGCAAGAAAACCTTGCCAACCTCGAATCGGTCAAAACAGAATACGAACAAGAGTATGATTACATTGTAAGAGGCTCAATCATTCGTTCCCGCGCTACATGGTTTGAACAAGGGGAAAGAAACAACAAGTATTTTCTAAATCTGGAAAACAGAAATAAGAAAAAAAGCTGCATACGAAAACTTATTCGAGCAAATGGAGAAGAGACTACTGTTCCGGACACTATTATGACTGAAATTCACAGTTTTTATTCTGAACTTTATGACGAAAAGGGAATACAAACTGACTATTCGATTTGTCCTTTTCTGGAAGATACCCTCTCATCTCCTAAGTTAACCGACTCAATGCGGGAAACGTGCGAGGGTCAATTAACATATTCCGAATGTTTCAAGGTTCTGTCTACCTTTAGTAACGATAAAACTCCTGGAAACGATGGCCTCACTATAGAATTTTACAAGTTCTTCTGGTCAGAAATCGGAACATTTCTAGTGGACTCATTAAATTATGCGTATTTTCATGGTGAATTATCACATTCGCAAAAGCAAGCCGTAATAACTTTAATTGAGAAGAAGGACAAAGATAGGAGATGGATAAAAAACTGGAGACCGATTTCCCTGGTAAATGTTGATGTTAAAATTGGCTCAAAAGCTATCGCTAAAAGGCTAGAAAATGTCCTACCACATATTATCCATTATGACCAGAATGCCTTTGTAAAAGGACGAACAATTTTTGATGCAACTCGTACGATAACCGATGTGTTGGAATTTACTAAAATGCGAGACTACCAAGGTATAATGACTGCAATTGATTTTGAGAAAGCCTTCGATTCTCTAAATTGGAACTTCCTCCACAAATCGCTAGAGTTCTTTGGCTTTGGAGAATCCTTCTTGGGGTGGATCAAGACGTTTTATAATAATATATCAAGTTGTGTTTTCAATAATGGTTTTTCCACCCCCTCTTTCAATGTTAAACGGGGTGTTCGCCAGGGCGACCCACTCTCGCCATCTCTTTTCATAATAGTACTTGAATTATTGGCATTATCCATACGTAATAACGATCAAATTAAGGGTATTGAGGTGGATGGTTCCGAAATCAAATTAGTTATATTCGCTGACGATATGACATCATTTGTTAGGGACAAATTTTCGCATCGCACCCTTTTTGATACTATCGATCTGTTTCGTACATACTCCGGATTGAAGGTCAATCACGACAAAACGGAAATTCTTCTACTAGGAAGTATGGAAGTAAACAGCTCAGAACTAGGTGTTAATGAAATAAGTAAGGCCATAAAGATCCTAGGGGTTCATTTCACCTTTAATCACGCACTGTTTTATAAGCTTAACTTTGAATCAATCGAGAAATCTCTGAGGGGATTGCTGAAGAGCTGGAGCTGGAGAGGTCTTACACTACTTGGAAAAATTCAAGTGATCAAGTCTTTCGCCATACCAAAGATTTTATACAGGGTTGTTCTCATTTCAAATAAAGAAGAGTTTATCAAAAAAATAAATACTTTGCTATATTCCTTTGTTTGGAAGGGAAAAGATAAAGTAAAGCGCAGAGCTTTTATTAACCCTATTGATAAAGGAGGCTTGAAAATGCCCAACATTGAGTCCATGATCTCTGCCCAAAGAATAATTTGTATTAAGAGATATCTCTCCATTGACCCCGCTGGCTGGAAGTTTTTTCTGGATTTTTATCTTAAGAAAGTAGGGGGAAAATTCTTGTTTCATTGCAATTTTAACTACACTAAACTACCGGTAACTCTTCCAGAATTTTACAAAGAATGCATTGTGGCGTGGACCCTTTTAAATGAAGACAACCCCTCCTCATCCTCTGAAATAGCAAATCAGGTCATATGGAACAACCAGTTTATTTGTATTGAATCAAAGTCAGTCTATAACAGTAGGCTGATTGATCTTGGAATTGTAAAAATTGGAGACCTCTACGACACGTGGGGAGGTTTCAAGTCGAACAAGGAACCATTATATTCAACTCTCTCACCAGTTGAACATTTTCTACTTTTCAGTCTCTTCAATGCTTTTCCTGAAGAATGGCGCAAAATATTAAAAACAAATAAAAACTCTATCTCTTCAAAAACTCATGATCTAATCCAAACTGATTTCAAGTTACGTATTGAAGGGAAAAAAGTCAATTTCCAAAATCTTAAATCAAAGTCATTATATGACAGTTTTGTTTCTAAGATATCCAGTATACCAACAGCGCAAAAGAAATATAACGAAGCTTTCAGCACACACACATTTCAGTTGGACTGGGAAAAGATATATCTACTGCCCTTCAAAACAACATTGGATACTAAATTAAGAGAATTCCAATATAAAATATTAAACAGGATCTTATACACGAACAAGATGCTGTTTAAGTTCAAAAAAGTAGATTCTCCCTTGTGCGATTTTTGTGAAAAGGAGTTGGAGACCATAGAACATCTCTTTTTCCATTGTACAAAAGTAAGCATGTTTTGGAATGATTTAAAGTCTGTACTTGATTCTTTTAATATAACTATTAGATTTGATATCATGAATGTCCTTTTTGGGATCCTAGATACAGATAATATAAGCATTCTAGTCAATTACATTATTCTTGAAAGCAAATATTTTATTTACCGCTGTAAGTTTAAATAAGGGCTGTTTATGTGTAAGACTGTTAGTCGATAAATTTAAAAAAACGTTTCAAACCGAACGTTTTATCGCGAAAAGAAGCAACAAAATCCATTTCCATGATAAAAAATGGAAGCCGTTACTCCCATTAATACAACAGTAGCTGTTATCCAAACTTCGTTTTTCTAATACTCCCTGTATTACTCTGTATTTTAAGTTCAAGTCGAATAAGTTATGTAAGCCTTGTAGTGTAGTGCAGTGTAGCTTTTTATTTATTTATTCTATTTTCTATTTTTTTTTTTTTGTAATTAAGGTAGTTGTTGTAAATTTTGTAATGTTTGTATGTTTCGATCTGTATGTTGTTTGTACTATACCTGTAAAAAAAAAAAAAAAAAAAAAAAAAAAAAAAAAAAAAAAAAACTGGCAATTTCGAAGTTAAACTCCTTGGTTAAAATGTTCATCATAATTTACCTGTAACCCACATATAAGAATCTGCTTGATTTTGCTTTGCTAGACAGGTTCTTATATATTTCTTCTATTAAAGTGCCAAATTTCTGCTAGCAGTTTCTTAAACCACGCGTTCTTATTATCACCGATACCTCATCTTTGGTGTCTTCCTTATTGCTATCCACTTCTCCATTCTCCTGATTGATTTCATCACCTTCGTTGCCTTCCTTGTCTTCTGCGGTACCGTTTTCACCTTCATCCTTCTTCACTGGATTTTCAGCCAGTAACGTGTCAAACAAAACGATTCTCTTGTTTTTAAAGAAGCCATAAAAATAAGCATTGCTATGCGAGGATCGCTTGGAACCGTCTACGATATAAACCTTGGTTAATGGAAATGAGATCTGGGCTGCTAGCTGTTCAATTGAAGTGCGCAAGGTCCCCTCAGGAAGGAGAGTGAATTTATCAAATAGAGGAGCAATGTAGTCCATGTAGACAGTGACTAGAACCTGAAAGAGAATTATAGATGTATTATTCTTGCTTGTTAACACATTGATTTTGTTACAAATAGTTATGGTGAATCCTGGGACTCATCTTGTGAAAAATCATGGGACCCAGTCCAGAAACAGTGAGTCCCAGTTAAAAAAAGAGAGTCCAAAATTGAACCTGCTTGGGCTGTGTAACCAGACAGTTAATCTGAAGGCAGACTCCAAAACTCTGCATTACAGTATACTGAAATTACAATATAGTCCTTCTATTTTAAAGCACAACAAAGGCTAAAAGAAACATGCATCGTCAAACAACAGCCATTATAATCGCCACAGAAATGACACAGACGGGTAATTTCTACAAATGCACATGTTAAAATCGATCAATCAATCGATCGATCTTTGCATCCTACGGGACGCATGCCATGAATTTTATGCATGAGGGACGCAAGATGCAGAGGTAACAAAATCACTGTAAACATAATTAATAATTAATACCCAACTTAATATGACTTTATAAGTCATCTTCAAGGGTAGATTTATCTACTGATGGCAAGTGCTGTAAGTAAATTTGCCAGTGTAAAAGAGACTCAAAAGGAAATATGGTCACTAGCCCTTAGGCAGAGGGAGTCACGAGACTGTAAGTGGGTGGATTGCAAAAAAAAAAAAGAAAAAACATACAAGGAATGAAAATTGCTTCTTTACTGTCAAGTCTCTCTTAACGGACACCTCTATAAGAAGGACACCTTGCTAAAATGGACACCTTTCTTTACACCTTCCATTCTTTACACCTTCTAATGAGCTGACTCTCCATAAGATGGATATCTCTCTAAAATGGACCCCTAGTGCTGGCCCCAAAGGTGCCAAAGCTAAAACTGGTGGATCCAGGGGATCTGGACCCCCCTTATCAGACCTGACGCTTGTTTGAAACTGAAATTTTTGCATCGACAGGATTGTATGTCACTTTTAAACTGTCCGATTTTTTTAAAATTAAACACGGGTTGCATTTTGCCACTAAACTGAATTCCAGGGACATTTGAAAATGTAATTATTTTGGGGTATCCTCCTATGATCCGTTGCCTCTCCTTGCAAAGCAGTATTTCCGGCGCCAATGGTGACTGGTGTTCACAGATTGAGAAACAGGTGGTCATCTCTTGAGAAGTAATTTGGCACAAAAAAGTTCAACAGACCGTTCTGAACCAAAGTTTGGAGGGGCGAATCCAGCAATTTTGGATTGGGGGGTGGAGACATGACAAGGGGTGGAACCTTTCTACAGTAATCAAGCCAGTACTCACCAAAGTGACCACAAGTGTAAAGAGCCAAGTGTAAATGAAGAAATATTGGCCTCCCCACTTAATGATGTACAATAATGCTGCCACTAAAGGAAGTGATATTGCTGACATCACGGCCAGCTTCTTCACACGATCCTTCAAATAGAAACCAATGGTCTGCAGAAAAAAAAAATCAAAAACAAAATAAAAACACACTGTAAATGTTATTTATTTTAAGGAGAGAGTGGTTACAACGAGATCCCATCCCAATAATTTAAAGATGCAGTATGACTGGGTTGTTTACAACACTAGATCTCCCTTGGTCGCTTTGGGTTTAATTTCCACCCCAACAACTACCTAGAGTAATGTCCTTGGAACACATACATTGTAGTTCCAAGTTAAGCTCAACACATTATTTTGCAAAAAGACAACTGGTTTGCCCCAGGGGCCACTGAATTGGGATTCTCACATGTATTTGTTACGTTCACTAATTAAAGATATGTTTCTGTCCTTGTTAGCCGGACACAAGTCCCAAGATAGTGTTGTGTAGCAAGCTGATAACTAACTATGTGCATACTGGACAGGATTTGAGGGCCTCAATATAAAGAGGTTTTCCTAGGGGGGTCTCATCCCCGTCACAATTTCAACCCATTTTTGTGCTGTTTGTCTCCATTTAAGCTTCTTATGTCACTGTTTCGAGGCCATCATGCTTGTCAAAATTGTACCCTAACAAGGCCTCTGTAAACTACATTGTAATGGGTATCCTCTTCTATAAACGCCACATCATAATACATATTAAAATTTAGAACTCTACAAGATTCCAACTTTGCCAGTCCAATTTGATACTACTTAGAACTTCAAAATTGTAGATCAACTTTCAAAAATGGCAGTTGAAGAAACTACAGTCAAACACTTTACGGACATCTGCTTAAAACGGACACCCCGTTATTACGGACGGTTTTCATTGTCCCTGGGGAAAGTTCATACATTTTCTCTAAATTCAAGCTGCTTAATACGGATGTCGGCTAATGCAGACAACGTACACTTGTTTCTTGCCCAATCAACAAATTCTCATAGAAAGTCAACCTCACTAAAGCCGACACTTCATCATCAACTGTGTGTTGTAATAAACCTTTCCTTCTTTAAGGTAAAAAATCTTTCAGTTGACAGCATGTCGATGTTCCTGGGGCTAAAGTACACCGGACATGGTGATTTGTAGACATCAATTTTTTGCATCAAAGGAGTTATGCAGAGAGCGGTTTTGGATAAATTAATATACAGATGAACAATTTTTGAGTGCTTCTGTGGATTTGTCCACGGAATTACAGCTTTGAGAAGGTTAGAGAGGTTTAAATTGACGACAATTATGTCCTCTTTAATTTCTTTAGCATTTTGTTCTCATAAAAGGTGTCATTTTACTTTATTAACAACAGTCATAACCCACTTAATATGGACACCCCACTAATACCAACACTTTCTATGGACCCAACAGTGTCCGTATTAGCAGAGTTTGACTGTAACACCATACATGTAGTTTTCTGGCCACTATCTTGAATCTAGACAAAGTGGTTTATACACTGTAAGTCAAAGAATTTAGAAAGAACATGCTAACACTATTGACAAACCTGTTTGTTGAATCCATGCTTTTCCTCAATAACAAAAGTACTGTAAATACTCCACGGGAGCTCTGTAATGGTACTGAACAGCATTCCAAGAAGGAGGAATGCTATAGATTGAGTTATCTGAAATTACAAGAACAGTTAATTATTATTCTACAGCACAAAACATGTACATGCATGTTAACCCTTTAAGTCCCAATAGTGACCAACATCAATTTTCTCCTAACGATACCCATACAATGTCAAGAGATAAGGTTATGAGAATTAATAATATGATCACCAAAGAGAAAATACCTTGATCTTTTATCAAATTCTCTCCACTCATTCTTTAAGGAAATGTATAGAGATCAGAAAGGAGAATTTGTACATGTATACTGGGGCTTAAAGGATTAAGTGGAGCCCATGAAACAACAAGTGTTTGCCAAGAATATAATATTGTATGTTGCTTAAATTTATTCACCATTTTTATTTTTACATGTATTTGTTTGCTTTATTACAACACTTTACTACACATTTACACACAAATGAAAAACAACAAAACAAAAAGGGTACAAGAGTTGAAGAGTTCAGGGCTGTCGCTAACATTTCAAGTTGCTGGGTATATTCGATTAGTAGGAGGGGAATTTTCCAGCTAGGATTTAGTTCTTTCAGTCCTATTTTTGTTTGTTTCCTATGAAAGTAGCCGGGGAAAATCTCCGGCCCCTGGCTCTTAGTGACAGCCCTGAGATGGGCAGAGAGTTACAAAAATAATATTATCATTAATCTTATACATAGAAAAAAGATAAACAATAAACAATGCAAAAGTTTCACAGAGGCAGCATTCATTATAGAAAGAAAAGAAGGCTAATATATACAACAGAATTATCAGGGGCATAGGGGAGCGCGGCACCAAAAGATGGTTAAAGTTTAAGATGCCGTTTAGAAAAGTCCATTCTTTAGGTAGGGACTGACTAGCAATTTGATGATTGTGTATTCTGTGGATCGATTTCATGTATTTAAGATATCCATGGAGTGTCAGTGTCAATTCATTTGTTTTACAGAGCCAGATGTAGCGCCTGGCTGTAATAAAACAAAAATCAACTTGCTGATTGAACTTTGAAGGATCAGGCCTTAAACTGGGTGCTAGATTTGTATCTAAAGAATAATCTTCTTGAATGTCCAAAATGAAAAGCCTTTAGGCAAGCCATTACATTTTCTCAGAAAGATAAAAGGGCAGCTCTTGGAAAGGTGTTCTTCTTCACAAAAAAAAGCACGGGGGGAGGGGAGTCCATGGTTCACGTCTTTAGTCAAAAAATCATTTGTTGCCAATGTTGCTTTAATTTAGTCAGTAACCTCTGATTTAAATATATTTTGCTTAAACATTTTTGGAGACATTCTACAATTCTGCTTGCCTTTTAACTAAAAACAGCAGGAGAAAAAGCAGTACTCTGAGACTACGCTTAGGTCTAACTACTGTAGACACTTTGTCACATTCCTGACAAAAAAATATTTCCCATCTATACTTGTATGTAAAGAGAATAGGCAAGGTTTACTAAAACAAGCTAGATCATGAAATTTTGCACCCACCATTCTTGAACTAGTGAAAAACTCATTTTATCACCCAACAATGGTTGTAAAATTTTTAATTAGCTTATAGCCATGATAATTTTATGGAATATTTCATATTTTTTAAAATGCTATTTAATCCTTGACTTTTAGCTGCTTAGTTTGTACATATGCGTTGCAGTTAATTTTTTATCTCATGTAATTTTAATTTTTCTTTTGTTTCAACTTCATTAGCGAACATTACCATGGTACACAAAAACAAAAGAAAAACAAAAATTACCTGAGATAACAAATTAACTACAACATGTGTACCATAACCTGATGATAAGTCATTGTATATATGTACATGTACACGCATGGTAGTTTACAATTTAAAGTTAATTTTTTAGTGGTACAATTTCATATACTGCAAGAAATTTACACAATGTGTAATGTTCTATCAAATTAATTTTATTAGGGCCTCAATTAATAGCAGTTGCACAACATTCTGGATAGGCCACTCCAAATTCAAAAAATGTTTTTTCACTTGTGTACAATTTTCTAATTAAATGGACTGGTTTCTTTTAATCAACAGTCACCTCTCTATAAGCAGAATTCTGATTTTAGACTGGCCTTAACCTATAGTAAACATTGTAGATGAAGTTAAACAAACCTCATACTCAGTTGTGTAGCCAAACTTGGCAATTAACACTCCAGAAATGTTCCACAAGAATGGAATTCCACCAAGCCATAGGACAAGCTTCAGACAAAAAATACAGTTTCCTTAATATATATGTAAAGCTATCAGAAACATGCATCTCACAGGGCCTTGGGAAGCTCAGGAAAAGGGCCAACAGTAGAAGTAAGGGAAAACAAGCCACGAAAAAAAAAATTCCTACGTAAAACATCTGACCATGTTTTTTTTTTGTTGTGGCCTTGTGGACACCGGGCATTCAAAATTTGAACTCATTGCTTAGTGATCCATATGCGTTAATTTTAATGTACAAGTACATGACTCAAGGCTGTGCTCTGAACCTGTAAAATCTAGGGTGCCCAGCATTATGATTTGTATGAAAAAACTAAGATTTTCTAGTCACCCAAGAGCAAAAGGTAGGCGACAGGGGCCACCAGGCTCTGCTAGAGCACAGCCTTGTGACTGTAATATCTTACTGTTGTTTCAAGCTGACTGTATGCCCCAGAATAAAACCCAAATGAAGACCGATCCAGCTGATAAACTCTGGCTTTTTCAAATGATTCGTGATCCAAGGCATCTTTCAATTCAACAGGAACATCTTTCGTGTGCTTCAAGACTTTATGCTGGAAATGAAAAATGAGCTGCTTAGAAAACAACCAAACACGGTACCTGGAAGGTCCTACATTAAGAGAATTTTTGGTCTTTCTACAGGTACGGTCATCACAAAAGAAGCAAAGGAACCAAACAATAGGGTTCCCCTGGGAGCTTTATCATTCGGTTGAATTGTTTCTTTTGTGGTACGTAATCTGCGCCTCGGTACCTACAGAAGGAACAAGAGTTTTAAGGTGGCTCGTACTGATTTTCTCGCGTGGGGAGTCCATTGCGTGCGCTTATCCCAATCAACTTTATACACACAAGACTTGACAGGAAACAATATGGCAGCATGCCGCTATTTTTCTGCATTTTTTTTACCCTTTTCTGTAAGGTTACTTATTTCTATGCTCAATTGATCTTTGAGTCTTATGTGACGAATACCACAAATTATTTTGCATCTTTGGGGATTTTCATGCATCAGGGATGCAGGACGCAGAGGTAACAGAACCACTGTCAGTGCTGCAAGCTAAAAAGTAAGTCCAAATAATCCTCAGGATACGTTGCCACACTAACTACTATTGACAAAATAAGAGTTATTTTAAGTCAAGCATTCATTGTGTAATCCAGCTCTACAACATGTAATCTGTAGGTTGTGTGCACAATGCAGGATTCCCAATAACAATATCAATTCAGGTTCTGTGTGACAGTGTATTTGATGTTATTTTCTCCAAAACAATGTATAAAAGAACGATAGATTCAGTTTTTGTGATATCCTAAATAATCAAGGTCTCGTTAAGTGTTATCAGCCTCGGAGTTTGGCTCAGCTGATAACTCTTACCTTGACCTTGATTGCTCCTAATACCACAAAAACCTCATTCAAAAATTGTTTATTATTAACTGGAAATGCATGCCCAGGAGGAAAAGGGGAACTGGGAGAGAACTGATGTTGGTCACTAGCTCATGACTTGTTTATGGATCTAAAAGCAGATCACTAAGTATTCACAGCTTAAGAAAACAGTGCTTTTTGTTTTGATAAGCGTGATTTTTTCCCTTTTAATCAAAGTATGTAACTCTTTCGCTTACATTTGCCGCATCTTATTTGTCATATCTTTCGCTTTTGTTCACACAGGTGAATGCCCGTAATTAGCGACGTTTGAAAGTATGTTGTTTTAATGAAGTGAAGGTGAACATGGCCAAAAATCCTGGTTAGGCTTTATAGCTGGGTATTCTAGCTTCATTTTTCAGTTTGTTAACTTAAAAAAAATCGCTTTGAAAAGTTTGGGGTGCGTCTTACAACCGAGTAATGGGCCTTAAAACCAAACAAATACAGTAGATTAAGAATTGATAGCCTGCGTAGCAAGCGTTTCCGCGCGAGTTCGTGGAGAAAGTTGGGACGAGAACAAAAAAAGGAATGACAGGGGAGGAGGAGGGGAGAGAAGGAACCCCCCTTTCCCCTTTCATTTATTTTTGCTCCCGCTCTAACTATCGCGCAATAACTCGATTGGAAACGCTTGCTACGCAGGCTAAAGAATTGACCTCATGGAAAGGTGTCAGATAGACTTCTATTTGAAATGACTACAGTCCTACATTAGAGTAATGTTAATCTTTCATAACGTAACAAGATTATGGCATTAATAATACTCTTTATGTTGCAATTCACTACGTGCACATGTTTGGGTGAAAAAACTGGAAAAACGTAAGGCTTATTCCTTGGTGAACAGTTTCTTCAGAAGATCTCTAATTCCAACAGGATTCTCTCAATTTGTGTTAGAAAAAACTGTCGCACAAAGTTACCTGACGGTATCCTAGATAGTTTTCCCATAGATATGTAAGCCAAAGAAACAACACCACAGCAACAAGAATGTCCACCATTTTGGAAATTTTGAAGACAAGCGAGCCCGCAATTTTAGACCCAATCAGCCCGCAATCAATGAAAGATGTGCGTATCTGCGCAGTTCGTCCCAGTTTTACGCAATCGAAGGTCTCCAAGGGTCACTGTTTTGATACATTTCTTTGCGGCAAATGTTTAAGTGACGCAAATGAACACGCAATTGAATGTCCGGTCAGGGTTTCGGTTAATTCGACGGAAAAAAACGATTATTGTCTCTTTGAGATGTCGGGAAGCTATTGAAAGGTAACATCTCCGGTGAAAATGGGTAATGGAGCAAATTCAAGGCCTCATAATTCTTTGGTAGTGCAACCGAGTCAACGGCACGTTCCTCATAATGGTCAACCTCCGTTGGGATATTCAAGCTCGTATCCCGGTTATTTTGCTAACGGTGGGAATGCCTATGGTCAGAGATTTCAACCGCAATACGGCTCTCAGTCTTACTACACGGGAGATTACGGTTCTAGGAACGGCTGGGCTCCCCAGAGTTCTGTTTCGTACGGTTCTACATCGAATGGTTATGGTTACCATGGGACACACGATGAACATCCCAGTTCACATTCTAGGCAAATGCCACCCAGAAGGGACAGGTATGACAGGAATCATCAGGGTACATCACATCAGTCTGCTCTTTCTTCGCATCATCATCCGAAAAGAGCGAGAACTAACGGACAAGTAAGCGTTGGACATCAAACAGGTTATCGAAACTGGCAAGATGGGAATAAAAGTTGTAGTTCAGACGAAATAGTATTCGAAGTATTTCACTGTATAAAGACAGGAAGGGATTACAGTGTGATCAACGTGGATGGAGTCAGATATCTTGTCAATTCGTGGGATGCAGGTAGAGACATACTTTGCGTTCTTGTGTAGCTCTGCATACTTTTGTTAACATACAACACATTTTAAAACCCCTTGTAAACTATAGTTTTATGCAATTAATTTAACTTCTACCTGACTTTATTCTACATCCAGCCTTCAGAAAAAAATTTCCAGCCAGACCTTAATCCGGCTTTTATTTGCTTAGAAGATGGAAATAAGAGCTTGAAAAAATAATGACTTAGACATGCTCATCTTTGTCTGACACAGGCTTATTCTAGAAAAATACTGAAAAGAAACAAGGAAGCACCTGTTAGTTACCATGTTGTTTTAGGCCACATCCTAACGAATTCTGATATTTTTGAAACCCATATATGTTTTTTCCCATGAATTCGCCTTTCCCCCACACAAAACCAGTGAATTCCCTTACCGAAACCACATCTTCTTGAAACCGCACTTTAGAGTGTTTTAAGACCCCAGCTACCCCTCTCTCACTGCCTTCTTTTTTTGGAAGTCTTTCTCCAAGTGATTATGGGCTGCTCCCTCTCTCCTTTCATTAGGTTTTAGTTCACTGTTAATCGGCCATTTACACCCTAACACTGACCAGCTTGTTATAATCAGACAGTGGTCTTTCCAAGTAGCCATTTCTCACTGCTTTATGAAACATAAATGTCCTTTAAGAATTGAGAAAATGTTGACAAAAGATGAACTTTTTTATTTTTAACTAAATTCTTCTCTTTAGTATTAAAAGGAATGTTTAATGAGTCTAGCTTTGAGATTTGAGACTTGCTTTTTAAAAATTTTGAGAATCAAGAGGCGAGTTTTGTGTCTCAAAGACTGAGGTGCTAGTGGCTATCAACCCTTTGATTGGTACTGTATCTTATATTTTGTAGTGAATAAGATGTACTTTAGTTTAGAGACAGATGCTAAAATTGTAGCATGGACAAGCATGTTCTGAGCAAGTAAAAAATGAACTAAATGAAAAGGGACTGGTCTCAGTGTTAATATTGCTGGTTACCAGAGGAGCCCATAATACTATTCTCTGGGTTGCTATCATGTATGCTTAGCAGATATGATACCAGAGGAGCCCATAATACTATTCTCTGGGTTGCTATCACGTATGTTTAGCAGATATGTAGCCAGCATTTGTTTGGACTTCCACTAAGAATGAGTGAAATGCATACATAGAATGCAATCTGGTCGACAATCCTTAAATAAGAATGACCGAGACCAGGTTTGAGCCTGCGAGACTGAGCACCCCAGCCAAACTCTTGTTTTCACTAAAACTGCCGCATGGATGCCACAATCTGCTTGAGGTCATTGTTATGTAAGGTCTTCCAATCTGATCACGCCCGGTTGTACCCTCTGTCACTCATAGTCAAATCACACACGTTTTGACCTTCTATCACCTAAAACTTTC
The DNA here is from genome assembly GCA_964035525.1 of Porites cylindrica. NCBI lineage: Eukaryota > Metazoa > Cnidaria > Anthozoa > Scleractinia > Poritidae > Porites > Porites cylindrica. The sequence continues at coordinate 25,886,466 of OZ037775.1, forward strand.
ATGAGTGCAAAGCACCAGTGTTGGGGCAAGAGTGTTTTGACCATTGATCACTATTCCAAAATAATTTAAGAAATATTGATAGTTACGGCAGTTTTAAACGTGGACTCAAGGAGCTCGACCTTGCAAGTTTATAGTCCTTTTCGCAATTTAACTTAGTTTTTTCTTAGTATTTAAGTAATTATATAGTTTTTATAATCTTACTGCAGTTTCCATGTACTACCGGTATGTCATTTTAAACGCTTTTATATAGTTATTGACCCTTGTTCGCAATTTAACCTGGTTTTCTTACTGCGTAGTTTTAACAATTTTATAATTTTATATATCATTTTAAACACTTTTATATAGTTTTTAGGCTTGTTTTTAGTTTCGTGACTGCCCTTTAAACTAGCTTTATAGCTTAAAGTATGAGTAAAATTTGTTGGAGTATTGGACAACCCTCCCTTTGTTGTCCCTTCTTTTCTGGCCCTTCTTACAAGTTCCACTTATTACCTTCTATCTCATGTACAGGGGATGAATTACAACCATTTCCTGAAGATTGGTACCAACATGGCTACATAGAAAGTCAGCAACCTGTGACAGCAAACTATGTGGAATATGACGAGGGATCATATGATGATGGGCAGCGGTCTGACGAAGGATGGGTTCCAAGATGGGAGGATGACCGTATGGGAATGATGGAACATCCTGTTAGAGGTACACAATGACTGTAGCTACTACACTGTAGTCCTCTACAAATCTTTTGTCCTGACTTGCAGTGTTCCTGTACAGTGTACTGATGCAAAGACTGGAGACAAGACTACACCTCAGGGATATTCAGTTAAAACTGCAAAACAGTGTTCAAATGTTTCTCTCCAGCTTTATCTTACATTAGATAAAGTCATATATTTTGTCCTGCAAGAACTAATGGTGAAAGCGTCATTGCGAGCACAAAGGGCCTGTCTTTCGTAAAAACCTTTTACACCATTCATCGCCGCCCTGCCCCTACCCTCTTTAGACTCTTGGGCAGTTTCTTGTTAGTTTTTTTAGCACCTTAAGCCTTTTAACCTGTTTTCTTGGGTGAAGTTATTCTGCTTGTCAGTTATTTGTATGAGAAACATATGCAAAAACGAGCTCATTCTGGTTTATAGTAATGTATACTGTGTCTTTGTTATTTAGAGTGTTACGCAGTTTAGTACCCTAAGAGATCAACGTCATGGTAAACCCTTATAAGCAACTTGCTCCAAGGGGCATACCATTGATGTATGTCTGAGAGAGAGACACCATTGGTGTCTATTGTCCATAGAAAGTGAAAAAAAAGACATAACTGAAGAAGGTGTCCATTTTACGGTAGTGTCTGCCTAAAAGAGAATTAAAGAAAACAATTCAATAACAAAGGAGGGCAAGTCTAGTTTTTTTTATTAAGGTGGTTTCTGTCTTATAGAGAGTCAAAGAAAACAACTCAAGAACGAAGGGGGCCAACTTTAGGTGTTGGCATTAAAGAGGTGTCTGTCTTATAGAGAATCAAAGGTGGTGGAAGAACTGCAAGGACCAACTTAACTGTAGCTGTCCGTTTTCAGAGGAAGAGTTGACTGCACACTGTATTTTTATCTTTTATTTTAGGATTGTTGAATACCTACTTTGAAGAGACCAAGCTCAACGTGTTGAGCGTGTATGATAACGTATCAGGCACGTGGCTGAAGATGCCGCTGTCGTGGGAGCTTCATGTTCCTGACATCAGATCACGTGTTGTTGTTATTCAAGAGGCATTTCCAGCCTGGGACGATCAATTTGAAATCCTAGCGATGTTGAGGCAATGCAACTATGATCTGGACGAAGTCACTAATACATACATAACTTTACTGGCAGAGGATATGGCGAAGAAAAGGCCAGGAACTAAACAAAAAAGCCGCTCCTCCTCTGGGCAAGATCACGCGGCAGAGGTTGAATTGTTGAAGGAGAGGATCGAACAACTCGAAGGACAGCTTCGTGAGAAAGAAACGAAGCTGGAGGAATCCTGTTCGGCAAATGAAGACTTGAAAGTTAAGCTGAAGTCATCGGAAGAAATGGTTAGGAAACTTCAAATCAAAGGAACGAATTTACAACGAGAGATACAACAACTGAAATCAGTGCCGGAGCCACCAGTCCTTCAACCTGCGGTACAAGTAGTAGCTTCACCCAAAGCACCAAAGATTAACAAAGAGACTTGTCGGAATATTGCGTCGACAGTTCGAATATTTTCTCAGATGCTAGTTGAAATACGAAACTGCTTCACCAGTGAAATGGATGGAATTGCTTCAGTTCTAGAACAAGCGCAGAGCTCTCTGCGCAAAATGAAAAACTTAGACCAGGGATCGAGCAAGGAGGTTATGGAGCTTCGCGCACTGTATCATAAAGAGGTCATGGAAAGAAAGCTTCTTTACAATAAACTTCAAGAATTACGCGGCAATATAAGAGTTTTCTGTAGGTGTCGCTATGACCCTAAAGGCGACAGTGTTTTTACATTCTCCACGGATCAGGACTTGAATTTAACATCGAGCACGGGACAAAAAAAGTCGTTCAGATTCGACAGAGTATTCACACCATCCAGCACACAGGAGGAAGTTTTTCAAGACACTCTTCCACTTATTACGTCATGTGTTGACGGGTACAATGTCTGCATTATGGCCTATGGCCAGACTGGTAAGCTAAATATAAACTTATCAGCTCTCTAGTAGCCTGCATAGCAGGCGCTTGGAAGTAGTGGGTGAAAGAGAGAACGGGCGCGCGCGAGGGAGACATGCGTGTCTTCTTCTCGTGCGCCTGTTTTTTCTTGTGCCCACTACTTCCAAGCTCTTTGGGTCCGTGTTATAGATCTGTTTACTTAGGATCGCCAATTCTTGGGATGGTCACCGCAACAGCTAACCTGCGAATACAGCCGTTTCTCCTTGCTCCTCGGGAGAAATGGCTTTATTCGCAGGCTACGCAACAGCGCGTGACGCCAATTACTTCGGGCCCGTAGCAGTTCCTCCCCCAACGGGAGATAGATCACAACTCGGGGACTACGTCCCAGGGGTTCGCTACCTTAAAAACGAGAAAGAATCTGGACCGAGTTAACTTTTGCAAAGACTTCTGGGCCTGATCGTTACAGGGGACGCTACGGAAAGCGTACTTTCCCCCTATTTCTAACCATTCCCCCCTCTAAGAGCTCTAACCTCCCACTCTTTCCTCTCCCGTCCCCCGTACCCCTATTCTCCCTGCCCCCACGCCACTGTCATGCCATACGCCTCTTTTCACGATTAGTGGCATAGCGCTCAGTATATTTTGTACTGAGTAAAATCAGTAACTGAGCGAGATTTTAGTACAAATCATTCAGTTATTGGACTATTCAGGTGAGACGAAATTAAGGAGAGCAAGTTGTTACTTCAGTTAAGTAATCCCGTGCTTATAGAAGCTAGCTCTAAATAAGGTAAGAAGAAAATTTATTGTAGTAGAAAATATACTAAATAGCTCAATTAACCCTTTCAGCCCTAAGAGTGATCAGCATGAAATTTCTCCTTACTATATCAATGCTTTAGGAAACAGAATGATGATGAGAATTGAGTACATGATTTGGAAAGTTGAGTCTGATGTTTTAAAAAATTCTCCTCACTACTTCTATTGAAAAAGTATAGGGATAGGAAATGAGAATCCCAATTTTGATATTAGGGTTTAAAGGGTTAAGCCTGGTTCTCATATGCTCCTGTGACTCAGCTGTCAGTACTGACCGCGATACTGCTCCGATATATGAGAACATCCGCTGCCGGCCAAAAGAAGCAATGCGGGTCTTCACCGCCGGCATGCCTGTCAAGTTGAACTCGATTCAACTTCGCAGGCAACGTGATTCCAATTTTTATTCCAGGCGCGGGGAAGACATATACGATGATGGGAACAGACCAAGACCCGGGTGTAAACATCCGATCCATTCTCGAACTTCTGAGAGTTTGCGAAGGGCGAACAAATGTGGATTACTCGATGTGCGTTTCCATGGTTGAGGTGTACAATGAGACAGTGAGAGATTTGTTGAGCGATAACAGCAGCGCACAGCAACTGAACATTATCATGAGGAGCAAACAGCTTGTTATCACTGATGTGACTGAGGTTGTTGTTAAATCGGCTTCGGATATTAAAAGTATCATGCAGAAAGGTAATACTCTCATTTGAGAAACCTGTATGTGAAACCTCCATATAACGAAGACCGAAAAGACTGGCAAAATTTGTTTGCTATAACGAGGTTCTTTTTCATATTTATTCTACTATTTCTGGGACGAAGAATATCGTTCGTTATACCAAGGACTTTGTCATTTTAGTAGAGGCTCGTTAAATTCTAGGTTACTTTTTAAGAGTAATTTAGAAGAGTTTTTTCAATAGTATTCCATAATTCACAACTCTTTTCAGTCTTATGAGTCAATAATTTTTACAGATTTTGATTTTTGAATCTTAGATTTCTTTTATTTTCCTCTTTCGATTTTATTCTTTATTTTTTAGTTATTTATGAGATAATTACAGGACCCTTTTTATAACAGTTCTTTTTATTAGAAATGATAGGTTATCCTGTATAAATATTCGCGTTATTATTATTATTATTATTATTATATCCATAACGTTTGAGTTATGTGGGATCTTTTTTATTATTTTGCGACCTTCTGGCCACAGAAAGAAAATTGTTCTTAGTAGTCGAAGTTCGAAGAATTTGGGAAAAAAAATACAATGTTTAACTGGGGAAGGGAAGACAATAGGGCCATTTATACGAGGAAAAATAAGACGCGTCTTACATAAGACGCGTCTTAAATAAGACGCGAACTGTACCATTTATACGAGCATGTCTTATCTAATAAGACGCGTCTTAGCTAAGCCGCGTCTTATTTTAGACGAAACGTGCCGTTTATACGGAAAGTTCGCGTCTTATGTAAGACGCGTCTTATTTTTCCTCGTATAAACGGCCCTATTGTTCAAAGCTGAGGTGAAATCACACCTAAGTATTGTCAGTCATCTCATAGTCTGTCGCGTTAAAAAGTGTGAAAATGGAAGGATATCATATGATTCTTATCGAAAGAAGGAAAAAAAAAGCAAAACTATCAGTTTTTGGTCTTTTTTTGAATAACACAGAAGTTTGACATAAAAATGTTAGTTTTTCAGTTCAAGCTGCAATCGGTTTCTATCGTGGGCATCGAAAACCAATAATGCACAGTAATGTTGAGGTTATAGTAGTGGAATTAGGGGAATTTTAGATACAACGTTACCATTTTGTCGGGGTTATCTTTGATTGCAATGCGTTTGTAGGGTTCTTAAAGTATTAGTAAAAAATCGTGATATAGCTACTTTAACTGATATATCAAAAGCGTGTAAGTTCAATACCTGTAAAAACACGTGCGCACGCATGCCCTTAATTTTACTTACGTTTTAATTCTGATTAGCTTTATTCACTTTTTGGAATAACTATAGGACCAGGTGTAAGGCTCAAGTAGTAACCATCGCAAGCTTTTTGTGGCTGGCTTAAACTTTGCTCTTTCGCTTTTTTCAGGCGACATGAACCGTTCCGTTGGTGCCACAAAAATGAACACGAACAGTTCCCGCTCTCACCTGCTTCTGCTGCTGAAACTCCAAGGCACTGATCGCGTGACAAATGCCGTCACGCGTGGTACGCTGACCCTTGTTGACTTAGCAGGCTCGGAAAGAATCTCCAAAACTGAGGCTACGGGACAAAGACTGGTCGAGGCCGCGGCTATTAACAAATCGCTGTCAGCACTTGGCCAGGTGTTCGCGGCGCTGCGGACAAATGCCATGCACGTGCCATACAGGAATTCCAAGTTAACGCAACTGATGCAGAGTTCCCTTGGGGGTGATGGCAAGGCTTGTTTGTTCGTCAATGTCAGTCCCCTTGCGAGCAATCTCAGCGAGACCTTGAGCACGTTACAGTTTGGGTCAGCGGCCAAGCAAGTGCAACTTGGGAAGGCTACGCAAAATGTCACCCCAGCTCCTAAGAAAAATTAATCGGAACAAAATTTTATGGTTGTTTTTATATCCCTGAACGCCATGACCAATTTCCTTGGCCGAGTCCTCTTTGAACTAAATAACATATTTTCAATTTTGACTAAGAACAGGCACAGGCGGCCAGGAGTTCGTTGGAAGTTGAATTTTATAAGAGAATGTATGAGTACAACTCGACGTCTAAAACTCGTCAAAACGACTTCGAAATGGCTCTAAAAGTGAACTGACTGTAAAACACACAAAACAAACAAGAGGTGGGTCAATTTTATTTCGAAACGTTTTTTAAAAAAGCGGAATTTAGAACGTTTTTGTATGTTCTTATAGAGAAAGAGTCTATATTCTTAGAGTCTGGGCCGCCTCTATATTCTTAGAGTCTAGGCTGCCTCAAACAATGCCATAAAACGTGTTGGCCTCAGCCTCTCCCGGGCAAGGAATCCTTGAAGTTTAATTCTCGAAGCATTCTGGTAGCTGTAGTAAAATGACGTCATCGTGCAATTGTCCTATTGGTTCAGCCCCGATGGTGGTAGCTTTATCATGCGCAGTTCTTACAGATTTCCTGCTCAAAACAAAAGGCGTTTTCAAGATGCATTGCGCCACCTAAATCTGCAATTTTAAAAATAGATGTCGTGATTATTGTATTTATGAGCCCTGTCTTTCTCTCTCCAATCTGCTTTGATTTTAAAAATTCTCCGCACTCAGTTTGAATTGTCACACTATAGGAGTTCGCGCATTAAATGTCTCTATGACTCAGTGTCACTTGGAGTTTGAGGGCTCAAAGAGCTGTTTGAAAGACAACGGCAAAAAAAGCTACAACCATGTGAAACGAATATTTGGTCAAAAGCAAAAAGAACTAAATTAATTATTTATTAAATCGATCTTTTATGATTAGCAGTGTAAGTTGGATATACGAGGCGCAGCCGATGGATAAGTTAATGAAATTCCTTTATATTTCGCAGATAATGTTAAAAATATTTTGTAATTATATTGTATTGAAAAATATGCTTTTTGTCAACGCCAAACTTTAGGTTGCTACAAATATAAATTATTTTTATACAGAGGAAAAAATAATTATGAATTGCTTGGAAAATAAGTTTATTTCCAAATATATATGTATGAAAAATATTGTACTTTTGTAGTTTTACTGTGGTCCACGACTTATAGAAATGGAAGTCACTGCATCGAAGCCAGTCTGCGCGCACGGAAGACTAGCTAAGGCGCGAATTTCGGCGGCAGTGGTTCGCTTGTATAGAGACAGAGGGGCTCAATTGGCAGGTGAGCAGGTGTTTCATCACCAGGTGAAACACCTCGAAGTTCGTCAAAAATACTCCGCCGCGCGTCAAATCTCGTCCCCAGGGTGCTTTTCCCTGGCTTTGAAGGTGGTCAGTGTTTCATCTGGTGATTAAATACTGCATCTCATGCTTGATATATTACTTAACCACTGTAATTCCCTTAACCCCCTATTTTTCAAACCTGCTCATAATGTGCCGTGTCCTGAGGTGGTTCGAAAAATCGGGAATCCACTATAAGTTTAACCCAGGGTTAAGCTGAATTTTAAGAAAACGTTTCTTATCTAGGACCCTGTTACTGGAGCTTATGAAATATCTTTGGGCATTTATTATCTTTATCTCGAGATCCAGTCAGTGACAATAAAAATACCCTCGGTACCAGAAGTCTTTTTCTCGCGTGCGGCTGGATGCTTCGGTGTTCGCCAGAGGCCGACAGATCTTCGGCAATCACGAGTCGCCGCGACAAAAAACTTTTCGCGGAGGTCACTATTAAGACTTCACGGAAACGTCCGGAAACAGGGTGTCAAAAGTCTTTGGCACCTAGGGTAGAACACAAAGTGATTTTCCCAAAAAATCCTATAGAAAGTGACAATCGTGAATTAATGACCTAGAACTGTTTGCTCGTTAGGTCTGGATTTTTTCTTTTAATCATTTATTTACAAAACATGCAAAAGTCGCATTATGATTACAATGTACAAGGTATTTTCGGGAAAGATAGAAGGAATTGTATTACTTTAAGGCGGGTCCAGGGAGCACGCGAACACAAGCGTCGCCACGCCTGCCACGCCCACCAGGAGCCCATATATTCGTTCATCGTATTTATTTTGTACACATTAAAAGTAAAACCTCGTTTAACTACACGAGACACTTGGTTTAAAGCCTGCAAGCAAGCTCTCCATTAGCCTGGGACCAGACTACGCAGCTGGGGAGGAAGTAGTCTGCTACACAGCCGTTGTTTTGGGGAGGAGCGTTGCGTGACGACACTAGAAACAGTAGGGGAGAAAGTAGTCTGCTACACAGCCACTTTTAGTTTCGTCACGCAACGCTTCTCCCCACAAACGGCCGTTTGTGGGGAGGAGCGTTGCGTGACGACACTAAAAACAAGTGTGTAGCAGACTACGAAGAAAGGCGAAAAAAAATCGGCGAGCGAAGCGAGGGTGAAGAGTGGCCACTCAGCTTGCTTCGCTTGCCGATTCGTTTATATACTGTTCACTCCATTTTTTGGCATTTTTTCCCCCACAGTGAAGGCTGGTCCCAGGTTAGCTCTCCATTTGGGGATATCGCTCGGGGGATATCGTGAGAAGTCAATTGAATGAGAGTGATGTCGGCTCCGATTACACGGTGGCGCGAAGATATGAATTTAATTTTCGAGTGGCAAAACAATATTTTACTCACTCGCTGCGCTCGTATTGTTTTTGCCACGAGAAAATAAAATTCATATCTTCAAGCCGCTGTGTAATGTTCTTTTTATTATATAGACAAAAAGACATCGATAAAATAATAGACGGAAATTACCGAAATTACGTTATCGATTATCGGTTATCGATAAACTCACGTGTGAGATTATGGAAAATAAACCACTCGGGTCCCGGATGTAGTTTTTATGAATTTTACGAGCAGTATATTTTCCAGGAAAACACTCGTCTGTGTATAATAAAAAGGACAGCGTGGAGTTTGTTGAGAAGAGTGAAAACCCATGGCCAACTGCTTAATAGAGCAGGCAAAAATCAGGGGGTTGGTTGATTCGTTGCCAGGATGATAAGTAAGGGCGTGTTTTTGCTCGGTAAAGGATCGAGCAATATGACCACGTTATGGAATCGGGGACAGGAATCGAGGATATCTAGTCTATACTCTTGCGAACAACGATTTGTGTCTGAAATATGGCGAGGAAATCACGTTTTCAGGAAGCCAACCAAATTTGTTTTACTGGAGTATCCCCTTGGATATGCGGCACTGTAAAGAAAAAGTGATTTCTTATATTTTGAAGATTTTTCATCAAATTATGAGTCATTTTATAATCCTGATAATAAAAAAGAATGTTTTTTTTTGAAAAGTTAGGCATTGTATTAAAAACCTTTGTGTGATTATAATCATCCCTTCTGGTCCTTTCTACGGAGCCCAGTTAGTGCCACCTAATTTTTCTCATCAAGTTTCTTTTTCACGACGTTAGTTTTCTCTGGCACGACTTCTTCTTTCGGCACGATTTTTGTTTTTCGGCACGACTCTTTTTTTTCGGCACGACTTTTTTTTCTGCACGACTGTTTTTTTTTGGCACGACTCTTTTTTCGGCACGACTTTTTTAAGGGCACGACTTTTTGTTTTCGGCACGACCAGGACAGGTGGCCGCTGACCAATATTATTGTAAAGGCATGGAGCACATGGTCATCGCAAAGGTAGTGCAGATTCTTGGCACTAGATTACCCTGCTTGTTTTTACTGAACACGTCGCGCCATGCGCAATTCGTAACGTCAGCATCATGACCTCATTAGTTAGATTTCCGATCTTCTGTTTACGTGGAATTAATGACCGTTGCCTGTTTTCGTTGCTTTTCTTGTCTGTTTTAACGTAAAAAAGACTTTCTTAATGGCCTATAGAGATAATCATTGTTCTCTTATGGTTAAAGGAATGTAAGACCGATAACAGATAAGTGTAGTAACCCGGGCTCAAGACTCTATCGCTAGCTCCCTTTCTTTCCTAAATTTGGCTTTTTTTCTTTAAAACGTAAAAACTTAATATGAATTTTACCGGAATCGTTGTGGGTATATTCTTGAGGTCCTTTTGGCATATTTTATCTTGTGGCCATTTGTGTATCTTGGCAATAATTTTTGATGAAGACGTTGCTTGTATGTCTTCTGTTACAAGGCCAATGATTTAAAATTATTAAAGAAAGTTTTGCCTCAGGCGTTGAAAAAACCGAACTAAAGCGATAATTGTGATCAATAAGAACAGATAAAATAACAAAATCAACCAATCAGATGTTGAAGCGCGAGTAAGTCAAAGTGGCTGAGAAAGTAAACCAATCACAGAGCGCAGTAAAACCCAAAGTGGACGCAGTTATTGTAAACTCAGTTTTAATCCACTTTATTTGTTGAAAATTATTTCAAGTTGGTCAGAATAACTTGACTGAGGACTCTTTTCTCTTCGATATTTGAGTGGGAGGATTATTTTTTTACAGTCCGAGATGTGCATATTTCCATAAAAAAGAAAATATTGTTCCAGTTCATGTATAAAACTATTAACGTATACACTTCTTGTTATCATACAGTTGAAGTTAACCAAGGGTTTGGTTTGATTAAGGAGGTTGTACCGTTGTCTTACGTGGAAATCGAAAGTGAAGCTTTGTTGTTTCAGCCACTCTCTCAGTTTAGGTTTTTGAACATTCAGACAGAAAAATGTTATTAAAGCTTTTCCAGTTTGATTTAGAACTTGAATTTTCTAGCATAGGATAGGATAAATCGTTTATTGTATAAATACTTTGCACTCGTAAAACTGAATTGCGTATTTTACAAATAACATTAGTTAAAATATAAAACTAATTACAATCATATGAATATAAGTACCTTGTGTAGTAAAGCTAAAAATAAGTATAAAAATCTTACAATAAAGTCGACTTCTTTGAAACTTTAACGAAGATCTTTATGTGCAACCCTGGGACATAGCATAAACAAAAGAGCGTCTGAAACGTTCCGTATGGAAACGTGGCAAATTATATAACTTTTGACGCCTTAAATTATAGCTGGATTGTTTTCTTGGTGGCTGCAGGTGGTATAACTTATGTCCGGGATTGATAGCAATGGAATCGAACAATTGTCTACATAGTCCGTTGCGTCTATCATACAGCGTTGGCAGGCCTAGGCTGTCCAGGCATTCTCGATATGACATGGCAGGTGAAATTATGAAAAGCTCTCTTTTCTGAATTCTTTCTATATCCTCATTAAGATAAGCCGGGAGTGCGTGATGGAAAACGGGAGCGCAGTATTCTAATTCGCGAAAGTGTAGTTTGACATATCTTTAGGTACAGCTAAGTACTATATTAAGTGTTCATAATTTTCTTAACAAATAAAAAAAGAGTACTGGCGAAACGAAAAAATCGTGTACGACCCATGTCCAGGTCACCACAGTTTGAGAGAAAAATTAGGCGGCACTATTAAACTGGGCTCCGTAGTAATCTAGTGCCAAGAATCTGCACTACCGTTGAGTTGACCATGTGCTCCATGCCACTAAAATAATATTGGTCAGCGGTCACCTGTCCTGGTCGTGGTAGGTACTAAAAGTCGTGCCGAAAAAAAAAGTCTTGCTGTTAAAAAAAAAATTCGTGCCAAAAAAAAAGTCGTGCCAAAAAAAAAAAGTCGTGCCAAAAAAAAGTCGTGCCGAAAAAAAAAGTCGTGCCAAAAAAAAGTCGTGGCAAAAAAAAAAAAAGGTCGTGCCGAAAATAAAGAGTCGTGCCGAAAAAAAAAATCGTGCCAGAGAAAACTGACGTCGTGTAAAAGAAACTTGATGAGAAAAATTAGGTGGCACTAACTGGGCTCCGTACCTTTCTGCTTCTACTTTCATGCCTTCTTTTTTTTTTTCATGCAAATGACTGAATGTCATTACGCGCACGTCACCCTATGTTATATAAGAGGTTGATTTGTTTACTGCTGGACGAAATAGGCTTTGGTTTCGTCGGCGGTCGGTAAATTTTGCAAGTGCGGCCGATGTAAAGGTATAGTCGACATGGCGTGCCATTATACATCTGTGATGGAAAAGTTTTCGACATTTTACCCAAATGGGGAAGGAATCTCGGCGAATGAACTAAATCGATCGAACCAAGATCTTGATTTGACAAAGTACATGGATATTGATGAATTCATTCAAGTTTTGCAAGAAACGGAACGAATAACACCGTTTGGAAGGCTAAAAGCCGAAGCGAATGTTAACCTGGACGATGTAAATACTGTTAAATGGTTCAGCCATCAAGTGGAACAGCCGGGGTTTAATCAATCGAAGAAAAAAAAGATTCCGTTGACATCAAGTGTTTTGCAAGTGATAGAGATGGACAGAAAATTGCGTGATATGGACACGAAGAGCAATGTTTTGCCTTTGTACAGTCCTGAACAAACCCAAGAAATTCTGGACGATTGTGCACTTACGAACTACCTAGTTCAGTTGTTAAGCGATAAAGGGAATTCCAGTTAATATTCCAAACTATGTTGGGTTTTGTTGGGGTGATACTTAAATGAACATGAAAGAAAGTGGCTACAAACCACGAATCGTCGATGGATTAAGTTGCATGCCGCGATATTAGACCACTGGCATGACTTCGTTTATACCTCGAATTTTGTTTGATCCTAGCTATATTTCTTACGACTTATGGGAGTTATTGTGGAAAGATATATTAGATAAAATAAATTACTTGTACATAAAATTGAGAAACGCAAAGAACATTCGCGTGTTCGGGCCAACCTGTGCACGCGAGATGGCGTGTGAGTCTTGCAATTACGTAACACACGTGGGTTGAACACGTGAGTCTGGTTGTCGCTGAAAAGAACGTGTTTATACATAAGACATCTCAAGCAGCAGAAACGTTCTAGATTGTTGTGTTATTAGTGGACGGATTTAAAGGCGAGAAGACGAGAAGGAACGATACACATAGGGAGACACAGAGAGAATGGAGACTAAATTGTTAAAAATTGAAATTTTGATAAGAAATTGAATTTATAACAGAAATTGAATTAATGTACACACTGGTTGTAGACCACCTTTAATAGCCATTGGCTGTAGCTTAAGTTATCTCACCAGTTTTTTCCCTCAACAATCCTGAAGTACTGCGAGTAGTTAACATGTTTTTTCTCCCACTTAAAGGAATTTTGTTTCACCTGCAAGACGTGCGTCCTTCAGGTGATGGATCTGGTCATAATATTTCCGCTGAGCAAGGAAAATTAAGGGTTGACAGTCAGCTTGTAGAATATTCGCTTTTTCTTCCCGGAAGAAATTAAGCCATGCTTGACGAAATATTCTGAAAACTGATTTGTCAAACTTGGGCTTATCTAAAACTCGGTCAGCCTCGCTTTTTCCTGCCGTCAAGGTAGCCTGTTGAACGAAAAATGGAAAATACTCTGTAATGAAAATGATTTTAATACTGTGTGTATCTCTGCGCTGCACGTGCCTGCTTCGGAGATCACGCGTGATCAAACGATCGCAGGAACACCAACCCCCGCTCGTGTGTCTGTTGCCTTGAAATCTACACGTCGATCTATGGTACATGCATAGAGAGAAGAGATCAGAAGAGATACAAAATACTACGGAGTTCCTAGTTTTCTCCAAAATATAGATTTGAATGTATATTTTTCAGTAAAAGTTCAAACGAAATGCCAACTGCGCTGTTGTTTTTTTAACCCTTCCGAGCTGTATACCATATCATTTTGCGGGATCTCTATTCTATTCTATTGTCTCTGGTAACTCGTTCGTTTCAAACAGTCAGCTCGTCGTACACGAGCCACGTGCCAAACTTTAACAGTCAAAGCCGTTGTTTGGAACCAACGTAATGGTCATTTGCATTTCTTCTCTACATTGTAGTATAGATTGATGCTCTAATTTCGATAGCAACAATACAGATGGTATGTGTTAAGGCTTATTGCCCACGATGTTTTCCTCGTTATTAGCGATAGTCTTTCAAGCGTCAGATTTTAACCCATTCACCCCTGAACCGTCCGTAACCGCCCGTGCTTGTACGTTTGTGACATCATCAGTTTTGAGGACCTTTAAGAGCTTTTAAAACATGAGAGTCATGAGACAATTCCCCGTGGGGGGGGGGGGGGGGGTACTTTAGGAATTTCTGGGTGGGGATGTGCCGCTGGGACCCTGGAACCCTTAACCTATACCAGAGCTAGTTCAGCTGAATTTTGCTACCCTATACTAGAGTAAACTCGCCAAATCCCCCCTATCCTAGAGTCGCTGTTTCCCTTGTCTAGATAAAATCTTCAACCAACTGATCAGTTTCCTGAAAAATGACACCCTATTCTAGACCCAAATGTTCTGATTTATATACCCTATCCTAAAGTAAACTGCTTGAAAACCATACCCTTCACAGCAGCACATACCTATATAGCCCATATATGGCAGTACCCCCCCCCCCCCCCCCCCCCCCCCACAGGACAAATCACTCGGAAAAACCCTTGGAAATCTTGTGAAAATCTTTGTCACCCAACCTACCCGCCCTATCCTACAATCGAAACCATTAAAGAGGTTTCCCGGAAAAACGTTTCTCACCAAAACTAAGGACTGGAGGGGAGGAGAGAAAGCCGCTTTCTTTCCTCCCCACCCTCCTTAGTTTCGGTGAGAAAAGTAGTAAAGGTAGCGTCGAGACTGTTGTGTCACTTTTAAAACTCTGTTCTAACATTGCTTTCTGCGCATGGCTAACAGAGGGTCACGTAGTGCTTGACTTATAAACAGCGTTTGGGCAGTTTTGGTTCGTTTTGGTCGAAAACGGCGCGACTAGCTTCGGGGAGTAGCGGTTTTTGGCAAGAGTGAATGGGTTGAGAGCAAATTTTCTTGAAAAATCCACCTTCGAGCAGGCAGCCAAATCTGCCCTCAAAATGCCAAATCAGGTGAAAACAACGGCAAAAGGCGAATTTTAGCATTTTGCTAATCTTGAAGTTTAACTCGGGTCAGACCGGAGAAAGCTAATACTTATATAATCCATTGTTCTCGGTCATTAGCATTAGGTCGTCCGACTATGAAGTTCGACCACGTTTTTTGTCTGAGCCTAGCCTGTGCCAGGCTCTCAGATAGTATAGTAGAAACGTATTAAAAAGCGAAAATAAGACGCGCACGCATTTCTTTTTACTGAACGACTTTCTACCACCATCTCGGGGCCTGGAACAGGCTAGTCTGACCCTGTCCTTAAAATTGTAGTATTTTACCTTTAAAAGCTTATTATTTCAGTTTTTTCGTCGCTTTTTAGACATAAAATTATGTTTAACGTTACTCTTCTGCTACCATTTCAGTTTGATTAAACAATCGCCTCTTTTGCAGTGCAAAGCACTTTGTTTGGCCAATCCCGCTACTTGAACGTTGTGTGCTTTGGAACAGATTCTAGTGCAACTTCCCTTCCCTATCTTCGGCTCCGCAATAATGCTAGCATGAAAAACTCAGCCATGATACCGCCTTCTCTAGGCTGTTCCAGCTCCTAAGGTTGTTTTACTTTCATGCTGTGTTTTTGCCCCTAATGATTCTTCAGTCTGATATTTGCTCTCCAGTGTCATAGAATGAAGGGCAGGCGTCGACAGGGAAAGGAAAGGAACACTTTTCTCCCCCTACTGTCAGCTGTACTGTTCCTTCCACTGCCACGCAGGCTACAATGTTTCGAAATGCAAGGTGATGGATGCGTCCCAAACTCTCCTCGCCAGAAATTTAGATGTTTATTCGGCTTTGACTGAAAGCAAATCAGTCATTTTTGCCGCAGCCATCCGATTGGCTAAGATGGGCTGAGGCCGTCTTTTGAAGTTTGCAGAAAGCTGAAACCTTACCGTTACGCAGTCAGGGCGAGGACAAAACTTGACGTCAAAAGAAACAGACAGCTTAATCACGTTTCGTAATGCTTAATTATCATTTCGTGTTTGAGGGCATTTTCAGAATATGGCTGTATTTTTTACAAACTGAATGAAATGTTTCGGTATCAATATAAGAATTAGGAATTTCACTTCAGTGTTGAAATTCAGAATGATGCTCCGCTTTTCCGAAATATTTAGCCTGAGTTTACTGTTCGTTTTATCGGCTTGTTCAAATTGGGACGACACAGGCGAAGATGTGAAGGAAGTTAAAATTGGTGTTTTGCTGCCAATGACTGGTTATTGGCCGATTGGTAAAACTTCTGCGTCTGCCATTACCATCGCAGTGGACAAAATCAACAATGATCCCACACTTCTTCTCGGTTACAACATGACTTTCTTGTGGAATGATTCTATGTGTTTGGCAGCAGAAGGACTTAACCAAGCCGTCGAGTTCAGAATCTCTGGCGTGGACGCCATTATTGGTGATGGTTGCGACATTATTTGCGAGCCTGCCGCGATTTTAGCAGCGTCCTGGAACCTGCCTATGATTTCTTGGGGCTGTGAATCGAGCAAGCTATCCGAAAAAAGTATTTACCAGACGTTTGCCAGAACGGTCGGCTCGTTCTCCAAAATGGGGGATCTCTTTATGTCCGTGCTTGGCTACTTTCGTTGGAAGAGTATCGGTATTATTGCATCAACAGAGAGCATCTGGCAGTTAGCTATGTCTGGTCTGATGAAAGTGTTTTTGGAGAATGACATAGAAATTCGCTACCTTCACACACTCAATCCAGGGCATGTGCTGGTTACCGAACGAGAGGAGTATAAAAGTATGCTGGCCCTAGCGAAAGAGACAGCACGCAGTAAGTGATACAGCTAGATAATGCTGTAGACGTTTAGATTAATTTCATGGAGGCTTCATAATTTACATCAAGAAAGTAATTTGCCTTTGGGAAGTTGTGTAACTTAAAAAGATTTATCTCGAGTAAGAATATTTAAAGCTATGTCTTGCAGTCAAATTATAGTCCTCTCTCATAAGCAATTCTTTAGAGTGGTTAGGGCAAAAGATGGAATCAGGGATGACAAAAAATAGGCCGAACAGGGAGGAGGGAGGAAAAACAAGAATAACAACAATAGAAAAATAAAATTTTAAAAATAAATAAATAAATAAACAAATAAATAAATATATAAAAAGTTCTGGATCCAAATTAACTCAATTCCTGAAATAAACTGCGACCAACCTCTCTTTTTCTTCAGATTTAGTAAGGAGAGCACGCGCGCCTTCAGTAACGCGCGTGGTCATTTGCGTGTCTCGGGCGTTTTGCTCGACGGACCAAGAAAAAAGAGAGACTGCTTGTAGTCTATTCCTGAAAATCTGATCACGTTCAGTTAAGGGGTCATTGACGGCGCAAGTACATCTATACGTAGTATTAAAATATACCCCGAACAAGCAAAGGAGAGGAGAAATAAAAACATTAGGACTTCAGGGAAATACCAGCCAGTCGTGCACCATGTATAAGGGACAGAATATTCCGGCTAGAAGAGTGCGATTTTGTACACGTTTTGCAATCGCCGACTATCGATTAGAAAATGAAGAAAACAATACCTCAAGTTTTAGTTGTAGGAAAACTTAAATGTTTTACAGTGACTCCCATTTTACACTTATTCACACGGTGTGTGGTCATTTCCCTGTAGTCTTTGTGATGCTTTGCTACGGAGGAGACATGCGCGCTTTGATGCTGGTCGCTCACGACTTGGGCATGCTCAATGGGGACTACGCGTTTTTAACTGTCAATCTACTTCCGTCTGCCGCTATTGGTAATAACACGTTCATGGGAAACGACGGCAGAGACGCAGAGGCTGCGCTGGCGTTTAGAGGAATCTTAAGTATTTACGTCAGGGAACCAACCACAGAACTCTGGAGGTCATTCAAGGAAGATGTGAAAGACAAGATGAATGCTCCGCCATTTCAGATTCAGTTAGACGCCAGTGAACAGGTAATTTATCACCGTTCAACCACACCGAGCTGTACGTACATCAAACACCATCCTGTTCCCTCTAATACGAGTTTTGGACGATGGAACGACTATGACTCTTCCTATTGGAAAGGGTTACAGTGTTGGCCAAAGCCTCTGTTTCAAAGCGAGGCTAAGTGCAATGCCATTGATATGAAAATGAATTTTTATTCTCGTGCAAATAAGACTCATTTTCACCCAGAAAGGTTTTTAATCTGGCCTCGTTATGAAAGTGAGAGTCTTACAGCTTGGGAATGTCCTATTGGCTTTTTAAGATTGCGCGTTAGACTGGGTCGGTATTCAGTCAAAATGCATTGTGGGACTTTTGGATCCAGTTTCCGTTGTAATCTCGTAATAGCCAAAAAAAGAAGCGGTAGCGTTTTCAAAATATTCCCATAATACAATTCGACACAGTAACGAGCTAGTCTCCTCACGTTAAATGGCCAATGACTATTGACGGAGACAGCTGAACAGATGAACAAGTGGTCAAATTTCCCGCGCCATTTTCCATGTCTGCCGTTTTAAACGTGAAGAAGTTTTTTCTCTGTCGTTTTATCATTTGGGTTCTTACCCAGTATAACACTGTTTCGTTTCCTGTTGCAATTGAAAGAATTTCGAGCAGCTGTATTCTAACACTGTTAAAGCGAAAGCACAAGACGCGATAATTATTACAGATGGCAAACAGCCGCAGCTATTTGCCGCAGTGTTGCTTGACCACTGTACGGTTTGATCAATGAACTGATGAACTCTTGTAATAAACTTTATCAATATACAATTCATAAAATATATTTCAGCTTGTTTTGATGTTCATGCGGACAAATTATTATCAAAGTAACGTATTTGCCGTGTTGTAATTTTGATTCCTAAACATAGTTTTTGCAATACTGTATGTGCTTGTATGGTGATGCAAATAAAGCTCGTTGTTGTTGTTGTTGCTCTTAAAAGGGTTTCCTGTTTCCATTCCAGGTTGAGGTGTACGCTGGAGCTATATATGATGCAATTTACCTGTATGCCATCGCGCTCAATGAAACTCTGGCCGCTGGCGGAAGCAAAAAGGATGGAAGAGCAATAGTACAGAGAATGCTTAACAAAGAATTTGACGGTTTGTTTCAATACAACATTTCAAAAAGTCACGGATTCAGGGTACATGAATTCCCATGATTTCTGGGATTTCTTGATGGATCAATGGTATCCATAGGCAACCATTAACCAATCATGACTCATACTGGTTCCCCAAACTTTTCCAGACGTCTTAGCTGCAAATGCTGGGGCTAAATCTCTTTGTTCTGAAGGTTATATGTCTTATATCAATTTGATTACAGCATTCTGGAGTATTTTTAGTTTCAGTAATTTAATTGGTTATTCATTGCATGAAGACTGACACTGATACTGGAAATCATTAAATGTCTTTGTAATCCTATTGTCCATTCAAGCAAGTCACTCTTGTTAGCGTGACAACACCCTCGTACCTGGCGTCCTCGTTCCCCTTCACCAGCGGTCGGGAAACGAGCGTTTCGTCAAGCCAGCATGCGCAGTAAGAGACGAAAACTCGAGGTACGAGATTGGAGCTTGTCGTGACAATCGCAGACCGGAAAATTATTAAAATGGATTGTATGGAAAAAGACAGGCAGCCTAAGTACAGAGCATGACATCTGACGTTTAAAAAACATTTAACAATATATTGTTATCTCATGACAAATATTTAAAAACAGTGGTTTCTGTTTTTCGAGGAAGTTTTCATTAAGGTCATATTCCGAACAACTAAAAGTCAAGACTAAGATTTTCCGTTGTTTATTATTATATTAAAGGTGCTTCGGGCAGAGTGCGGATTGACGAATCAGGTGACCGGGACCCAGATTACTCTCTTAAATACTACCTGAATGGAAGCTTTCAAAACATTGCTGACTATAATCATTCTACCGGTGGCTTTAATCTGAGAGGTGAACAATCTTTGTGTTGTAGCTTTTGTAAACTTTCAACAGAGTCTTCTTCGTCTGATTTAATATAAAGAAGGACGAAGGTCGACCTCTTGCGACTTCGTAGCGCGCTCGGCTGATCCACAACCTAAAATGCTCGCTCCGCTCCCTTAGAAACTGGTGAGGTCGACTTGAGGCAAGTCTACTAGCTTTTGCGGAATTTCCCCGATGTAAGGTTATTAGCACTTTACCTCACCTATTAAGGGCATAACTATTGGTGCATACGTTGTTAAACAGGCCTAACTGAGGGAAGGAGACATGCAAGCTAGAAAACTGCATTAAAAATACCTTTGGTTTTAAGACCCAGTGGTTCAAATGCCTGGCAAATAACAAAAAAATGCATTAGAGTGATTTTAATTAATCCATGAAATACAACGCACTATTATGCACTAATTCCATTTTTTTTCTCTTGTTTATCTGTTGCTATTATTCACTAAATGTTAGCAACTGTTTCACGGGTCAAGTAAAATCAGTCTAATAGGAAAGTGCTAAGTTTTCAGATGATCTAAATAGCAATGATTATATGTGACTGTTTTTAAGAATCAATAGTATTAATAACAATGATAATGATGATAGTGATAATAATAATAATAATAATAATAATAATAATAATATTAATAATAATTATTGTCAAAAACTGTATAATAGTGGCTCATGGTTTCAGAATAAATGCTATTATTACTTGACAGATGTAACAGTTATTTGGGCAGGAGGACGTACCGAGCCGCCTTTAGACAAACCTAGGTGCGGATGGGAGAACGAACTGTGCTTAGAACAAGAAAGACAGGGTAAGTTTTTGGGAAAAATGTGCAACAAAGTTGTCTTTATTGTCTATTTCTTGGGGTGCATTCTGTGTATATTTGTAGAGAGTGGGACTACGGCGGTTCGACAACGTATTACCCTTAAATATAGTTTTCACTGAAGCCGTGGTCAACCGTCTGAGGCGTTTTCATTTGATTTAAGTCAACTTTACATACTTAAAGACAAACAGCAACTTAAAATCAGAAAAAAATATATTGATTTGCTAAGTATATCTTTTTGCTCTTCGTGTTTGCTTTAAACTCGAGCTGTTAAATTTCCCTCATTGGTTTTTCTTTAGCTACTCAACAGTTGGTGAATGTGGTGATTGGAGCGTCCACAGCTGGTGTGGTAGTGTTAGCCTTCATGTTCTTCCTTATAATCAGGTAACATGGCTTTCACTAAAAAATCAAAGGACTTTTTCAAGGTCGTTTGGTCGATTTCGTTTAGTATCGATCCATAACAGCCTGAGCGAGAAAATTAATCCCACTTTTAAATGATAAATTCATAGCAATCTGTCTGTGTTCAGTGGTTAGTTTATTGAGTTATTTGCTGACCAGTCAGTAACGTTTGTATTTGGCCAAATTTCGTAACACAGCCCCTTTAAGAGCCAGTTGCAAGATATCTCTACCTGTACTTTATAAAAAATTAAACAAATTACTACGGAAATCCTCTCATGAATATTGTTTCTCATAATTCACTCACTATGCACTGCCAAGTGCCAAGTTCTAAACCACAATAAGAGGCCTCGGACTCGCAAATCTTAAGTCCCATTCAAAATGTCTGACTCGTGGGCCCGAGAAATTGTCGAAACTTTTCAGGAAACAGGTAGCAGGGACAAGAAAAACTAAGAAAAGGGAAATTTGGATGATAGAATCAAGCGTTTTTCCCCGTTAGCAGGCTCTGCGTTCGTGGAGAATGCATCTATTTTCCTCCAGCCTTCGGAGATCTCACTTTAAGGACAAATTAGGTGAGAATTAATCTGACGCAGGATTATCAAGACTAAATAAAAATCTGTGAGACGTCTCTGAAAGGAAAAACTGAGAAACTAGCTAGTTAAAAGATAGATCAAATGTTCATTTTGTAGGAAACTTCGTTACGAGACTGATCTGGCGCAGAACAAGTCCTGGAAACTTCGTTATGAAGACTTACACATTGAGGAGCGTGGATCAGATGAAATACAAACAAAGGGAATGACCACATTCAAACGAGAAAAAACCATGGTAAGGCATTTGTACTCAGTCTTGAACAGTAACAGTAACTAATATTTACTTAGTCGTTTTCCTTATGTATGTTTTCGCTTTTCTTTATTCATTTTAATGCCATGTAAATTGCTGCACATCTGTTTGCGCAATGAATAGACCTTTTTACCGATACGGCGCCCATATTAAATTAATTGGATTTAATGAGTATTATGAGATACCCAGGGGGCATGAGCACGATCTCATATACACGCATCAGCATTTACGCGCTTTTTTCGGGACAATTTTTCTTTAAGTTTTCCTACAAAAAGATTGTAATGAGAACAAAAGATCTTTGCGCCGTGTTTAAATGTAATAAGGATCGCCTTTTTCCCGCGAAATATACATTGAAGTTCTCTTTTTGCCCTAAAAGCGCGCGTAAATACTGAGCGAGTGTCCCCTGAGCATCCCATAATACTCCTTAAATCTAATAAATTCAATATGGCCGCCGCATCGGTAAAAAGGTCTATCATTGATAAAGACCTTTATTATCATTATTATTGATGTTCAAAGCGCCTTCACCTAGTTTTTAACTCGTGGGTACGCGCGAGCGTACCACGAGTTATTGCAGGGACTGAGATATGCAAATGAGTCACTCGCTCACTCGTAGTAGATGCACTTCGTAATTAATCGGGTCCGAACTCGAGAGCGCGAAGATCTATCGTTTCCAAAGAAGGACGCGCTCGCCGAAGTTCGGTAGCATCAAATTCCTCGCTGCGAGCGTGCATCGTGCGCTACAGCACGGTTAGGATAGAGGTCTTACCAAATTTAAGACAGGCAGGAATCTTTCAAATTAGTACGATTCAAAAGCCTTTGACCCGTCCAGGCGTTAAACTTGACAAGAAGATGAGCATTTGCTCTTCCACTCCTTCAACTTCGACGCTGGCTTGATCTCCTACCTTATAGTACTGTAGTAGGTTATGTGTATGAATGAATTTATGGCGGTCAGTTTAAAACACGGACTGCGGACTACGGACTGCGGACTGGGTATAAAATACGGACCATAAAATACGGACTGGTGAAATGTATGGTAAATAAAGGCACTTCTTCTTCTTCTTCTTAAGGACTCCCCAAGATCACGGGGGGAAATGGATGTGAGTTTGAGCATTACCTTTTTAAAATAACAGCGGAAATCGAGATAAGAAAACATAAGCTAATGTTTTGCGTCCTACTTCGCGGAGGAGTTGTGTCGGCTTTGTATCGCATATGTTCTTTCACTGCCATGAAATGCGTTTACTTGTCAGTAGCCTGGTTTCAATTAGCCTTAGGCCCCGTCCACACGAAGACGATTGTAAACGCAAACGCTAGTAAACGCAAACGTTTTTATGCGTTTAGGCCTTCCGTCCACACGAAGACGATGAAAACGCTCACCGTAAACGCATAAATTCGAAAGCGCTCTCCAAAGTGGATAAATTTGAAAACACCGTTTATGCGTCTTCGTGTGGACGGCCGTAAACGTATATTTTCGTAAACGCTGTGAAAACGCTGACGTCAGATGTCAGCGCCAGTCTCTTTTATCGAGTGCGTTTCCAAGATGGCGTACACACGAGTGTTGAGCTGTGTCATGCTTGCGTTTATTTCAAGCATAATTTCGAGTATTCAATTGAATCATGCAATAATCGATATACAGGAAAACTACAAAAGAAGAAGACTAAACCTCTCAAGATTGTTATCCACAACTACAAGCACTTTTACTCGAGTAAAACGACTTAGATGCAGACGTGAGAGCAAAAGAGAGAAGATTCTGGGCCAGACCAGGTCGTACAAGCGCCTGGTGGAACAACTTTGCCGATCAAGTGGTGATACCAGAAGAGTGGAAAGAGAACTTTCGAATGAGCAGAGACTCGCTATATAATCTAGCTGAAGAACTGAGACCATGCACGTTCGGTGTATGACATCGTTTTATGCGTTTACGAGCGTTTTCGTGTGGACGGGTTAAAACGCTACGTAAACGATGATCGTTTTCGTGTGGACGGAGATAAAAAAATGCGTTTACTAGCGTTTGGGTTTACAATCGTCTTCGTGTGGACGGGGCCTTAATTTCATCCCGTTGCTTCGAGTCGTTTTTATGGCTCGATCGTTTGCCCCGGTCGTTTGCCGGCGGAAGTTCCATGGAAAAGGGATTAAATTTGAGACTTTTCGCCACGTCATGTGACCATTCTTAATGGCGTAGTGACTATGTGAGGTCCGGTCAAACCGAAGGTACCGGGTTCAAATCCTGCTAAGGACCTTCTTTTTCCCTTCTTCCTTATTTTTTCTTTTTTGTTTTGTCTTGTTTGCTTATTTGTTTTGCTGTTTTTTTTTTTTGTTTTGTTTTTAAATATATACTTAAATACCTGTTACTAAAGTGCAATAAACAGAAAGAAAAGTATTGTGTTTCCAGAACAAGGATAGTATATTTATAATATGAATTTCTATCATTTCCTCAAATTCACTGTGGGAAAACCAGAGGTGATAACTAACTGATTATTTTCTAAACAACGTACCCACGAGTTGACGATAGTCTTTCCTTGATTTCCTCAGCATTACGGTGCGATCTCTGTTTCCGGTCGATACTCCTCAGGCATGTTTTAAGGCGTAGGTCACGTCATAATTTGCATAATTTGGCGAAGTGGCATTTGAAACGGATTGTTTTGATCAGTCGTCATGAAACTTGGCAAACAGTTTTAGCTCGGTGGCCTTAACAATATGGGACATATTCATTGTTGAAATATTAGTCACGTGACCTGCAAATGATCGTTAACGTTCAAAGTGTTCAAATTGAAACGGGGGAAAGGAAATGAAAGAGCAGTATATATTCTTAGGCACTAGTGTTTTTCCCAAGGCCTGGATATTTAACAACTATTCCTCAAGCCCGAATGGGCTCTCAGTCAATAGCCCATGAGGCCGTATTGATTCAGAGGCCATGAGGGCGAGAGGAATAGTTGTTTTAGTCAAATCTAACTAGTTGGTCACAAATATCGAGACAAAACAACTTTAGCTAGCAAAACGCGATTCAGCCGCCACTGTCTTGGTTTTCAAAGCCGGCGCTTTTCGCTACTAGTGGGCTATAACATATAGCCTAGTAGTAGCTCAACCAATCATAACGCAGCATTGATAATAGACCACTAGTTGGATTTTACTAATACGAAATAGCCCTGCATGTATGCCTAAGTGGAGCAAAACAACAGCTCTGCACGTGCATCACACTTTTTAGTACATTCCTTTAAACGCTTCACTGTTCGACTACGACGTGAAACCTCCCAATGCGACGTTTTATGGGTGACATAAAATGACAAGGTTTTCATTCTATTTTTGAACCTGGATAAAGTCCTTAAGAATTCAACTCCAGGAAACATCGCTTACATTTGACAAATTGACCGGGTCCAAATAGACGCGACAAGTTTGAAAGAAAGCAAAATCATTTTTAGCGATGTTTTTACTAGACTGCTAGCAGTCTCTCTTTTTCTTCCGGTTTAGTAAGGGGAGTGCACGCGCGCGCGAGCGGCGAAGCCGCGAGACGCGCGAAACGAGGGCGGCAATCTGGGTGCCTCTCCCATCTCGCGCCATCAGTCTCGCGCGTGGCCATTTGCGTGTCTCGCGTTTTGCTCGACGGACTACAGAAAAAAGAGAGACTGCTCGTAGTCTATATTTTTACCGTCGTCGTCGTTTGTTAAGCTCCCTAATTATCACACAAATGCGTCAAATTTTTGAGAACAGTAAAATGACAAAACTATTGCGGTGCAGTTTTCAACTTGGATAACCGACTAGCTATAACTTTTTCAGCAGGATGAAAGCAACGAACAGCTAAACCGAGGAGGATCCGTGAAACTCAAACCTTTCGCAAGCCCTCCAAGCAACGAGAGTAGCGCCAGCACATCTGGGGGACACATTGAACAAATTTTCACAACCATAGGAAACTACCAAGTAAGAAATATAGCTATACTGATGATGAGCTTAAGCGCGAATGCTTGTATTTACCTTGAGTGTGATATAACAAAGTTGAATCGCCACTAATCAAGCAAGCGCAACCAAGAGAAGTCCAGTTGAATTGGGAGTCCTAGATTCTCTGTTCTCAGCTGTCTGTTAATATTCGCCTCTTTAGATACAAGAAGAAATCTGGAGCTGAAATGCGTCCCGCAATTGTTTGTGGGATCGCTCTGGGGACGCGTCAGTCAGCTATTGGCCAATTTTTTTCCCTGTCCCTAGTAAAAATCGCAGAGAACTTCGCGAAAGTTAACTCAGGCCACCTTATCGGTTCGAAAGTGGCAAAAAAGTTCAGTTATTTAATTCTAAATACTAACTAAAAATAACGGTCACAGTCACACAAGGCAGGTATTGTTATGAGAGTGCTATGGCCTCTTAGAATAGACAAAATAGGTGGTCAAACAGCGTATCTTATATGTCTATGAAGTTCCAAGACATTTCTCCTGCCCGTCAGTCCGAAAAAAGCAGCTTAATCGTAAGAAAACAACAGTGTATTAAACGAAAGTTAAACCATCTCAGCTGACAGTTAGAATGCTGGCACCTAATACTACTGAAACAATACAGATTCTCTGTGTTTACTTTTTGAGTTACGAAAATTCAGTGCTAATAATATCCCCGCATTAAAGATCAGGTAGTGTTGACTGTACTTAGCGTGTTAGGAGTCATGAACATGTATGCCTCGTGTAACCCAGTTTTGGCTTACGCCTCCTCCTGCTGATGTGCTTTAGGGTCGAACTGTGGCGATCAAAAGACTGAACAAGAGAAGTGTTCATCTCACTAGAGAAGTTCTTATTCAACTCAAACAGGTGATATCAACTTTTCTTACTTTCTATTCTTATTGCATGAGCGTGTCATTAATTATTTGAATATTCACAAGCTAGAGAAAAACAAACCAAACATATGCGAAAATGAACCTACGTTGCATCGGTATTCATCTCAATATGACGACGTCTTTCTTCAAGAAAAAATTAAAAATTACTTTTCAATGTTGTTTTTATCTAAGTGGTGAAACAATTAGTTATAGTTTTGGTTTAGATAGTTTTGGATTGGATGCTTCTGTTGTAATTGACTAAATTAGCCAGAGTTTGGATTGAGTTTTTGTCATTTGTATCGGAGGTTTCTTTCTCTATTACAGGTGCGAGACATCACACATGAAAACCTGAACCCGTTTATCGGAGCCTGCATCGAGTCACCCAACATCATGTTAGTTTGGTCGTACTGCAAAAAAGGAAGTTTGCAGGTAACGTGTTACAGTTCTTCCCTTCGATTTTATTTCAAACGGCGGATCCTTTCACAGTTTTTTGATTGGAACCAGTCAGCGAAAATCCGTCAACACAACAGGAGAGAACACCTTAAGATCAGCAAAGCTGCCAAGATTGAAAGTGATTTGTTGAAAACTAACTAAGATATAGCTTTGCAAAGTCGCTAACGTTTAGAGACGTTCGTATGGTGGTGCAAAGGGTGGGTGCAAAGTTTTAGATGTGAAACTAGTTGGTTTTTCTCATTCAAATAAAATTGATTTTCACATGAAAGATTTTGCACTTGGCCTCATTTCCAAAGCGAGGGTTTTTGAAACTGAGAAATGGCTGCTCCGTACCCAGACGTCTCTCTCTCGATGCGTACAAAGGAAGGCGGGAAGGAGAAAACGGGCTTCGCCTCTTGTTTTTCACCTTTCCTTGATCCCCTACGCTTCGTCACCAGTCAATCGCGTGTCACTCGCGTTTCGCACTCTCCTCCTCTGTACGAAAAACGAAGCACCTGAGGAGGAGGCTGGAGAAATAACCTATTTGGTTATAGCCTAAGAAAACAGCTGACATTTTGCGACTCTACTGGGGGTTTCCTCGCGAAATGACATCAGAGAAATTAGCGCAGAAATTCCATACTGAAAACGCGTCACTAACCAATCAGAAGTACTCCTGTGCTGCATTCTAACAGTCAACTTTTCTTCAATAGGATGTCCTGGCAAACGATGAATACAAAATTGATTACGGATTCAAACTGTCAATGGCAATTGACATAGCTGCGGTAATCAAAGTTAATTAATAACTCTTACCACAATAAGCATGGCTACATGGCATCTACGATCAGCAGGTGCATTTTATACTTGAAAGTAAAAAGTGCTGAGCTATCTTCTCTTTAAAAGTAATTGGCAGCTTTGTCTATGCTCTCTATCATAATTTGGGAAGTAAGAGGACGCTCTCTGAGTCTCGGGCTTACCCGTACCCTAAAGTACCCATGGAAAAAAGGCTGTTAGATGTTAGATGTTAGCACACAATTTTTCAAAACTTATTTCGATAGAATTAAGTGCTCAAAGCACCTAGCGCTGTTGGTAGTCGTCTGCAAGAAAACCTAGAAAAATATTAACCCCTTAAATTTTCGTTGGTCAAGAGTCCCTACACACGATCCACCGACAGATCGCCTAATCGTTTCATATAAACCTATGTGAAATGTCAGACTTACCCATACATACGAAGTGGTTGTATTTTAGCGAGAATGCGATGTTATCCAACAATTTTGCAGTGATCTGTCCATAAGTTAATTATCAGGGTAACTAGTCGCACACATGAAATTAATATCAAGTAGTATCAAATATAAAAAGGCATATGAAATTAAAATCCCACTTTTCAACCTTTTCAACCAACTTTTCA
This sequence comes from Porites cylindrica, assembly GCA_964035525.1. Taxonomy (NCBI): domain Eukaryota; kingdom Metazoa; phylum Cnidaria; class Anthozoa; order Scleractinia; family Poritidae; genus Porites; species Porites cylindrica. Next base: position 25,914,912 of record OZ037775.1, read on the forward strand.
AGTTGATGGCTGAAATGTTTCTATTTCATTCTAGGGAATGAAGTACCTTCACAACACTGCTGTCAGGTTCCATGGAAACCTGACGTCATCTCGGTGTGTGATTGACAGTCATTGGGTTGTGAAGATCACCGACTGGGGTTTGCACGCCTTCAAGGCTGGACAGGAAAAAGTCAATGTAAACCCAAAAAAGGTTTATACAGGTACATTTTCAGGAAAAAAGACGTTAAGGTGACTTCCCCTAAAACAAAAGAGTGGGAACAATTTGGCTTTTGTTTACCGACATTGTACCACTTTCCGTGAGGTCCTTTACGAGTAGAACGTTGCGTGACCTGTAACTGGAACGTATCATGACAGTAAAGATAGAGGTAGAAGATAGCTTGTGTACAGCCGTCCCCTCTACTCAGGAAAAAATAGGGAAATCGGCCCCTCTCCCGGTGATTTTTTTCCTGAGGGGAGGGGAAAGCTGTACATAGGCTAACGTAGAAGAAACTAATGCGTAAAGCCTGCAAAGCTTGTAGAGATGGAAAGTATTAGCTTGATCCAGGTGTACAAGTTGGACTCCGTTGCCAAAATGTTTTGGAACCACCCACTCCTTCACTAGAGAGGTAACAATCTGAACTTGACCACCCTTAGAGTCTATCCTCGGGCAAAACTTAAATTGATGCCTAACTTTGTTGGTCTGGCTTTACCACGCTAATATGACTAAAGTGTTACAAATCTAATTTCTAAAAATTGTGCGCTTTATCTTAAATTTAAACAGATCTTCTGTGGACCGCACCAGAGCATATCAATATAGCCAAGGTTGAGCGAGAAGGTTTTTCTCAGAAAGCTGACGTGTATAGCTATGGAATACTATTGCAGGAGATGGCTACTCGTTCAGAACCGTTTAGCGGATGTCAGCTGGAACCCAAAGGTTCGAGGGTTAAATTAAGCTTGCAGGAGGGCAGCCGACTCGTCCCCAGTCGTCTCTCTCTGTCTCTCCTTAGTGGCGCGAGGGGCTGTGATTGGAAAAAGGGAAACCGATGGAGAGAGACGTCCTTCCTTTGCCTTTCCCATCACCCCCTGCTCCCGCCGCGCGCGTTACGCGAAGACGACTGGGGACGAGTCGGGTGTCGGGGGGGGGGGGGGGGGGGGGGGCAGATATATTTTGCAAATGCCGCTGATGGATTTTCGTCGTTCGCAACCACAGTTTCAGGAGAGTGACACACTAAAAAACTCTTTTGAGCCAGGTTTTGATTACGCGCTATACAACGTTGTCATCAAACCAGAATAAAGCCGCCCCCCCCCCCCCCCCCCCCCACTCCCCGATAAATGTTCCTTTGTCTAAAAAACAATGGTACAATTCTAACTCATAGTCAAATCTTAAGCCTCGTAGTCGTCCTTTTTCACGAATCTTAAGGTATCATCTTAATTGGCTTCTTCTGTTTATTTTTGGCTGGCCTGGACTTAAATTTACAGTGGCAGCCACTTTCACAAAAAGCTTCTAATGAGTCTGTATCGTGTTAATATTTTGATTTTTTTTTTTAAAAGGAATAAGCAATAATCAGGAATTATTAAGTTTTCAGAAAATGTATGGTTCATGGGGGTATTTATTAAAAGCACAAGCGCTAGCGCCGATCAACGCAAGAAGGGTGCTTGAGCGTGGATGATACCTTAGGTTCCCTAGTATCTGCTCAGACAACAATTCTACACAAAGTAACGCCGTAATTTTCTTTTACACAGAAATCATTCACAGAGTGGTTATGCATGAAGACCCGCCATTTCGCCCCAACATTCCTTGCATTGAGATAAAGCCAGAGTATATTGATCTGATGGTGGATTGCTGGAATGATGACCCAGAGGAACGACCACACTTTTATCGAATTGTGGAGAGGCTTAAAAAAATCAGCGGCAGGTTCAATTTCAGTCTTATCTTATTTGAAGCACATAATAATGTTTGATAGAGATCTGGGTTTACTTCTCCATAAGTTGAAATATTTGATTGGATCCTGTAAATTAAATATCGCCATCAATCCCTGGCACCGAAGTTACACATGAAACGAGTTATCAGCTGCAAGACAAGTCAGCGTTGGCTATGCAATATTACGAGGTGATAGCCTGGGAGCAAGCAACTTTCATGTACCCGCGTAATGGTGCATGTGTTTTCACAAATTAGCTTCTTTTTAGAACGATTTTTGCTGGAATTAAGAATATATCTTGTAAGTCTCACAACCCAGTCATTTAAACCTTCAGACCTGAAAATGGTAGTTTTGAACTTTTAATGACGTTTAGGTTTCTTTTTTATCTTACTCTTCTAACGCCCACATAGACGGAGCGGAGCGTTTATTTGCGCTGGAAAAAGTGCCACAAAGTGTTTCTAAGATAACACCAGACCATGAAAACGCCGTGACATGGGCCTTATATGGACGTTGCTCGCCCCGCTTTAAGAACCGTAGGCTTTATTACATGTTCCCCTCATACCGATAGAGTAAGGAGCCAATCCAAATAGAGGAAGAGAAAAAAAGAAGAAAAAGGTGCGAGTTTTACTCTCTTGTAACCAGTTGCGGAATTGCAGAGGGACCAGAGAGGTGAAAACGAACGTCAGCATATATGGGACCTGTGCATTCCTTTCTAGGCTAGGTGGCCTCCCAGCTGTCAGCCAAAAAACCAATAACTGACTACTTGTCATGTCAGAATTCGTAGGGTTAACCTAACGCTAAATGGAAATCATTAATGCTTCTTTTCTACTTGTTTTTAGGGGATCAAACATCATCGAGAACATGGTTACTATGATGGAGAAACATGCTAATCATCTTGAACAGCTGGTAGAGGAACGGACCAGGCAGTTGAACGAGGAGAAAGAAAAGACGGAGAAAATCCTCTGCCGATTACTGCCACCGTACGTATCAAACTTACTAAACCCCTCGTTAGGGTCTCCTCTATAATAGACACCTTTAGATTCGAGGACCAGGACGATTAGTTGTACGGGGTAGGCCTAGATACAAATATCGCAAAAAATGTTCTAAATTTCTTTCTAGAAATTCTCATAAAATTCCTAAATTTCTTAAAAAATCTTCTAAATTTCTCAGAAATATCATTTTTTTCTAATGTTAATTTGACCCATTTTTGGCTTTATATCAATTAAAGAAATGAAAAAAAAAATATACATTATTATTTGAATAGCAAAAGATGTATATTGCAGGGCTGGTTTATTTTAAGGTATAATAAGTAAATAAAAACATCTAAGCAACTCGATTTCATCAATTTCTGTTTATTAATTAAATATTGAAATTTGCGATAAGTGCTTTGCCAGAACACGGATCCCAGATAACCGTCGTAGGCGTGACAAAACTGAAACAACCTCATCTTCTCTTCCTCTTTGTTCTTGTTCACTTGCCTGTTCAATTTCCACTTCGATAACTTCCGCCATGTTGACTGATTGATTCCACGTGGCGTCGAATTAATTGGTAGGTACTTTGTATATGGTGCATCTTATTGTACTGCAGAATAAATCTGCTGAATTGGTAGTATCGCTGGTTCGTAAAAGGCCACGAAATTAATATAAACCTTTTTTTTGTTCTTATGAAGTATCTTTTTTGTGATAATTGCTCTAAATATCACTTTTTTTTCTAAATTTCTCAACATTTTCTAAATTTCTCAAAAACTTCTAAATATCTCAAAAAATATCGCGATATTTGTATCTAGGCTTAGTACGGGGACGAGATATTTTCAATACTAAGTAGCTAAAAGTAGTGCAGGCGCGTGAACCAGCGTCATTTTGGCGGGAAAACGTGACAGTTGTCGTCATTCCTACTACTACTATTATTACGAAGAAAAATAATTTAACATGCACGAGTTGATTGTAAATTCCGGAGAAATGAATAAATTTTTTGATATCAACTACACTTAATCAAGACAAAATGAGCCTCTTTTGACTTCGTACATCTCTTTCTCCTTAATATTTACCATCGGCTCCCCATCACAATCACAGCAGTACTCTTTGGTCTCCAAAACACCAAACTACCTATACATACAATCTCTACCTTTATTAATATAGCAAAAATGTCGATTTGTCCCTTTGCGGCACCTTTAAGAAAGTTTTTATGGTAAATCCCTTATTAAGGCGAGACCGTTGTTTAATTTCAGTTTGGTACTAGAACAGTTGAAAAGCCATAATTCCGTGCAGGCTGAAGAATTTGAAGAAGTCACTATATTTTTCAGCGACATCGTTGGCTTTACGAAACTTGCTTCTGTCAGCACACCATTGCAGGTAACTAGTTTAAAGAACAAACTACAATCATGGAAAAAGCTAGTCTCGGGACAAATTTGTAAACACTTTCCTAACCTCTTTCCCCCCACAAACAACCTTGGAAGTGTGTATTACGAATTTTCCCGCGTTTCAACATGGTATGAGGTTGGGGGAGGGAGGACTGCAAGACATTTTTGATAAGGTCGCTCGCACTGTTTTATGAGAGCAACCAGAATTTACAGACTGAGTTATGAATACTGCATCACTGTCCCAAGGACTTTGTTCAACATTTTGTAGACCCTAAAACTTGAATTATTCATATCTAATAGAGACTGATGTCCACATAGAGATTGATATTTGGGGAACATGCAGATTATTTCTGTAGTTATCATTACAACAAATTTAAGATGTGTGTAATTATGATAATATTTTGTTCTAATTATCTAACTGAGGGAGCCCATTCCTTATAAGCCCGGTGGCTTCTCTTGGGCTTCCTCGCCATGAGAGTTAAGGTAATTAGATTTTATTTGATTTGTATAATTTTTGGCAAACAAAAAGTAAACAAAATAAACAAAGATTTCCCCTTTTTGAGAGGGGACTACCTTTGTCACGCACCACTGAATTATTCGAGCAGGCTAAATGCTTAACAGAAGGGTGCTTCGCCCTCAATTATCTTAAGATCCAGAGTGTGGATTCAGCCAGAATTTGTCCCCACAAACTACAACTCGGCATAGCTGCGTTTTATCTTAATGTAGACTTTTTAAGGCAACAATTTCTTTTCCTTCTGTTCTCCTGGCAGTTTATTCACTTGATTAATGGAGAAATTTAGAATCACGTTGATGGAGGATGGAAAACGTCAATTCGTACCATGTGACCAAGTTTTCCCGTTACTTTTCGTCCATTTTCTTATATCTACACCCAAATAATGTCAGGTTTATCCATGAGACTTACTTTGCAAAGTTTTTAACTGTTTATTTCCTTTTTCAATTGAGAAGTCGTCATCTTGAATCTTAAGTTTGTCGTTTGCCGTAAACTATTCTAAATCTCTCCATTGTTTCACTTTGCAGATTGTGGACTTTTTAAACGATTTATACGTGGCCTTTGATGAGATCATTTGCCGCTTCGATGTTTACAAGGTACTGGAGATCTAGCATTGCTCGATTCTAGCTGAATAAAGTAAGAAAGACGCCGTTTTTAACTGGAAATCACAGTCACCAGTCTTCCTCTCGTCATCAGCCTAAGTAGATTATTTCTTGCCTCGTCCCTAGGCCCCATTATGCCGCGCGGCCAATTCGTTTCGAATCGCTCGTTCGCCTCGGATACGTCACCGAATTGAATTGACCGAAAAAGCCTGGGAAAACGCCTTACAGGGACTAGGCAAGGTTATTTTCTGTTCTCTTCTATTAGTATCTTTAGCAAAGGGCCTGAACTCCTAGCTCAGAGTAATCATTGCCAGAAATTAGGGACAAGATGGCGGTTGCGCGTGCGCACTAAGGCCACAATGGCTGCGAATTCGTATAAGAAAATGTATGGAGATAAGGAAACTTTTTCAAATATATCGATTATGAGCTCACGGGTGTTCGGTGCCCGACTCGAAACATGTTAAGTGCTGTGTAACCCTCGCATCTGGGTTAAAAATAGCTAATTAGAAGTAGGTTTACTTACTTCCTGACGTGGCCACTTTTATTCCTTGTTGTACGCTCCATTTCTCCATACATTGTCTTAAAATCTTGCCGAAGTCATGCGAAATACTCGTCGATTAGAGGATAAACCCTTCACTGAAGTAAATTTGCCCGACTCGATATCACTTCTGCGATGGAAGATGTTTCCAAAACAGTCGTTAAAAGGACGATTTTTGCACTGCAAAATACTTCCAAAGGCGCATTATTTCCCTCAGTTTTCCATCTGTAGTCCAGTAATGGACGCCATGGTTGCGAATGACACATTTCGGTCGGACACAGCTTCACAACTCCAAACCTCACAGAATCGCCATTTTGTTTGTTGCTACAACTCCAGAGATGCTTCACGGGATATAAACTAGGTTCCAGGCATTCAAAAATCCTCGATTAGCCTACCAGGCTTGGTTTTAAAACAAAATTGTCACGAAAATGTCACGAAAGGTACATCCGCGTACTGTTTTGTTGCTATCAGCCGCTCGGCCGCGTATAAACCTAACATTTTCTTGCAAGGTGTTTAATTCCAGCTTTTTTCTTCGTAAAACAGATCCACAGAGCTCAAATTATTTGAAAAAATCGCAAGGGATACGCTTTCCCTGACTACGATAGTTTTTGTCCGCCATTTTAAAAATGAGATTCCGCTGACAATTGATCACGGGCGCGAAATGTCCACGATTTCTGGCAATGAATCATTCACAACCAAATGAAAGCGGAAGTCTCTTCTCATTATCATTATCACAATCTTCCTTTCTTGATTGGAGCCATTTAAAAACATTCTTAAAGAAAAAAATTCTTATCATTGAAATCCGAATTCTGTTTTTCCATGTGAACCTCGGCTCCGGTATGTTGTCCCATGGAACGGTCAGCATACGCAGGTTAGCGTCCCTTTTAGTTTTTGGAAGATCAATAGATCAGTCATTTACCACGTTTATGCATTTCATAGCCGGATCCAATCACTAAGTTACGTATTGCCTGGGACTCTGAACAGTCATCAAATTTCGTTAAAACACTAAACGAAAACTGAGTATCTTTCCAGTGTCACACCCAGTCTCAACCAACTAATCAATCTTCCCGATATGTGTACTTCTTCTCTCCATCCAAATGTTGCGACTCTCGTTGTTTAATACTTGAATAAATATTCTCGACTAGATGGCATTCACGGAGCTCGTAAAATCTTAATTCAGAGCCGAGTTTGAGTAAAGCCAATAATCGTTTAAAATTTCTTATCAGGTGGAGACGGTTGGCGATGCGTACGTAGTTGTCAGCGGCTGCCCTATGTTGAATGGTATCAAGCATGCGGGTGAGATAGCAAGTATGGCTCTGGAGCTTCTTAGTCACATGGCGGTGTTTCGTGTACGTCATCTGCCAGAACATCAACTGCAGCTGCGTATTGGCATACACACGGGTAAGCAACCTCGTCCCAAACTCCTCTCTCTTCATTTCGACCCCGGCTCATACTAATATGAGCCTCTATGGTGTGAATCATCAGATTACGAGAAAACGTTTCCTCACTTATGTAGAAAAACTAACAAATCCTTATTTTGTTTAAGTGAATTTTTTACCAGCCAGACTTTGGCGGAGAATACGGCTGACTATAGTGACTAAGGTGAAGATAATCATTCATACATTGCTTGTATAAAATAGTGTCCAAATATTTGGTTGGGCTCTTATTCTAGATGAACTAGATTCTGATCTTCCTTCTTGTTAAAGGACTCGTTTAGTTATTGTTTTGAAAGCAACTGATAATCAGTACTTTCCTAAACTACAAGAAAAAGAAACAGAACGTCTTATAGATCCCAGCCTAGTCCATAAGATGCGGCTCTGAGAACGTATACTATTTCGTTTGATTCCACTCTGTACCAAGAGTACCCCATGTGGCCCTAATAACGAACAATGATTTATTAATCTGGGATATCGCTTTCCTTTGCTATATTGTGATTGCAGGCCCAGTGGTGGCAGCGGTTGTCGGTGTGACAATGCCACGCTTCTGTCTTTACGGTCATACTGTTAACATCGCTTCCAAATTGGAGAGCACCAGCATGCGTAAGTACTGCTTGCAAAAGAAACGCTATCATTGTTGAAGATTTATACCAAGCGTTAGAGAGAAAGTGTAGAGCTTAGCTCCGGGCGCTCCATATTCGGCCATAGAAGTGGTATTGAGTTCAATTGATTCAGCGTTGAAAGGAAGTAAAACACTCAAGCATGTTCAGAAATTGGTGCGAAAATTTTCGGCTAATCACAAAACGCAACAATCATGAAAAACCAAATAAATGACCCAAGAAATCAACAAAATGAGCCGAATTTTTATTATTCTACTTTCAATTAAAAACGCTTTGATTTCTATTGTCAATTTTTCCTCACTCTGAGCAACTCTTAACTCAAAGGAAATTATCTCCAACAAAAACGGCTCTTTTCAGAATTTTTTTAACGTGCGAGACCCCTTTTTTAGACTTTTACTGTAGCCAGCTATATTTCATGTTCTTTTGTTTTCTCTTCTTTAGCTTTGCGAATTCACGTCAGTAATGAATCGCATGCAAGGTTGGTCGAACTTGGAGGGTTTTACTTCGAGGAAAGAGGACAGGTTCAAATCAAGGTAACATTGAGGCGTGGTCAGTTTTCAACCCTTTCTGGGCCTTGCCATCACTAACTAATCATCAATATCGACTTGCGTCAGTGAAAACGTTATTAGCTAATCATTTCGCTCAATTTTCCTCTTCTAGTATTAGTAAAAGCACAGGAGTTTATGCCTATCAAAATATAAAGTTTCAGGGAGTTTTCAAAGACGTATTTACACCCTTCAAGCAGGCTTAATTTCCGTAACTTATCGAAACTTTATTGTAACAATGGAAATAACAATGACTTGCTCAAATTAGCTTTATGCCTTGTTTTGTTTCCTGACAGAGGCAGGGCCTGGTGACTACTTACTGGTTGGTTGGCAAGGAAGGTTTTGACAAAGTCTTACCTGACCCACCTCTGGACGGTGGTGAATTGACCATGTTTGAAACATTGGATGTTTATTATGCCAGCTAATTAACGCTAATAGAAAATCAACCTAATACTGAGGCTTTCTTTGCTCGTTTAGGCCTAGATCCTACCTCAAGTGACGACTTTATGGAGCAAAACTAATAGAGGAAGCTTTGTTACTAGGTTGTGATGAATCAAAACTGGAATGTCTACATGTAAATAAAAAGAGTAACGGAAATAAAAAAAGGAAAAGAAAAAAATGTAAACAAACTCGCTATGTTTCATTGAAATAGTAGAGACCTTTAAATTCTATAAGACGAGGACGAGAACGAGATTTTCTCAATACTATTAAAAAGTAGTGCGCGCACGTGGACCGCGTCATTTTGGCGGGAAAACGTGATAGCCTTCCGTTACAGATTTTTACGAGAATTTAGTACAGAAACAATTAAGTTTTAACTTAAAACAACGGTTAGAGGCTTTATCACTATGCGATCGGGAGGGGGATAAACCTCCTCCAATAAAAGCACAATGAAACTTTCTGAGATGAATATTTTTTGAGAATACGCGAAAAAATTCTAAGTTAAATCTTGTCCTCGTCTCCCTATTCACTGACAGACTGAGTTGAGGTCCATTTAGCTGTCAAAAACGGGTTTCGGTTGAATCAGGAAGAAATAGAGGGTGTACTGGTTGTATTTTCCCTCGATTGAATAGTCCATAATATGGATGGTTTTCTTATATTCCGTGTGGGTAGCTCAAAACTCTCTTTTTCGTCAACATACTTGAATCTCTTAGTGGTCTAAATTTTCTTGGTCAATGTGAGCTAGTTCTTTAACAGTAAAGATTTCAATTAATTGGTTGAAATCCTAGAAAAGCCAACACTCAATTTTCTGGTAAATTTCAAACCAAAATACACCAATTGAATTACTTAGGTGTGTGTTGTCTTTACTGAAATAATCTGGCGGCCATTGTTGTTGCAGCGGTTAACGTTGTTACTCTATCGGGTTACCCACCAACGATTCAGTCATATTCTTCTTAAACTATAGGTTAAATAGGAGTTTACCAAGCAAGATGACTTCACGGTCATTGCTTAGCTGTTTAAAAGCTTGCCAAGAAGCAAATTCACAGCTAGCAGTCAGCTAGGACTCCCGGATTGCATGTCCAGTGCTTCGTTGCTTAGCTACTTTGCATCCGTGTCATCATGCATCTGACCATAAGAGCGAGCTCTCCAGGGCACTTTTGGTGGTGGAGTGGGAAAGGGAAGGGGAGCTTGCAATTACGTCTCTGGAATTTGAATTCCACCTCCAATTCCCTTGTGGCTCCCCATCAACTGAGCAGTCAGATTTCCACCAATCAGGGCGAAGTGGAAAAGAACGCGAATGTAAACAAACATTCAAAAACACAAGCCGAAGGCAAATGACGTCACTACCAATGTCATCTCTGCCAATCGCATTGAATTTCTCGATGCAAATATTCAAATTCCAGAGCCCTAGTTGCATGCTCTCCTTCCTTTTCCCGCCCGCCGTCAGAATGCCCTGGAGAACTTGCTCGCAGGCTATTGATACTCCCTTATTGTATCAAAACTCTCCCCCAGTTTGAAATCATTCTAATGTAAAGGCTTTCTTCTTTATTTCTGGTAGCAGACAGATTCGTGGAAGCTGGAATTTCATTTTGTGAAAAAACAGCACAGAAAATGTTCTCTTAAAATGCCTTTAAAGGGGCTGTATCACGGCAGTCTACTTCATTTTGTTCAATTTTGCCAATTACTCGCTCTCCATCGCTATGGAACTTAAAGTAAGCAAAGAAATTACATGTAAATGACAAAATCAGAGATCCGAGACAAACAAATGTCTCCTGAGCATTACTTTTGAAGTTGCAAGCGGCAGGGATCAACTTTGAAAAACTGTTAGGCTGAACAGTTTTCAAAAACCCTAATTTCAATCCATTTCAATCTTCTTCAGTTTTGCCCATCCCTGGTATCTGTTGTTTCTGTTATATTATTTTAACCTTCCTTTAAAGTTTTGAGCGGTTATTTTTATGTTTCTCTTAATTTAACGGGCATTAAATAGAGAATACTTCATGGAAAGTGCTGGCGTACGGTATTTACGCACGAGTTGTTGACGTATCAGAAATCGAACGAGTGAGCGCAGCGAACGAGTAAGACTTCTGATACAAAAACAACGAGTGCGTAAATACCGTACAAAGCACTTTCCATGTGGTATTGTGTTTATTATATACATACTGAGTCATTCATCATTTTGCGGGCCTTTTTATTTTAAATCTTTCAAAAATGCTAAAATTTGCCGCTACACACTTACCGCAAAATGACAACGAAAACGAAGTATCACCTTTTTAGTAAAAACGTTTGTTAAAAACATAAATGACGGTGAGGATATGAGGTTTAATCCAAGAACTATAAGTAATCTTAACTGTTTGTTCTCAATGCACAATTGAAAATGAGTGAATTTAAGTAAAATGGCCGGTTTCAATATAAGCTTAAGCTTAAATGAAAGGCAAAGTAGGTCCGACAAAAAGCATAACAAAAGCTTACGTCTCGTTCTGTTTATCCCTTTCCGCTGTTGTTTCGCCGGCTCTCTACCGTATTTTTTTATCGACAGTGAAACAAACGAAACTATTCCACTCCATTTCCGAAATGTTTTTCACTTTTTTAGCGAGAAAAACTCCTTGAGTAAAACTTTTCTCGTTGATAGATGTGTGCGAAGCGGCGCTGCAAGCTGCAATAAAAGGCGGGAATTTTGGCGCGAAACTCGCACACCTCTGTGGCTTCTGATTGGACGTATCATTTTTCTCACACGTGAAAAAACATCGTTCGCGATTCTGATTGGACGTATCGTTTTTTTCACGTGTGAAAACCATCGTTCGCTCCTCTGATTGGCTATAACTAATTTGCGTACGAAAATTTACGACATAGCTTTTTGGTGAGTATTTCTCAGTATGTATATAATAAAGTAATTTCCTAATTTGGCTGAATCTCGTGACACAGCTCCTTTAAAAGGAACTTTGTTTTTCCACCGAATTAATTATGTTTCTCTTAATTTAACGGGCATTAAAGTAATTTCCTAATTTGGCTGAATCTCGTGACACAGCTCCTTTAAAAGGAACTTTGTTTTTCCACCGAATTACAATATGATATGCTCTATTGTTAAATTATAATACTTTTCTAATCCAGGAGTCTTGATAGGGATTATTACTCTTGTCCCAGCCACTAGAAATTGCTTACAATGAAGCTTTTTTATCTGTTATTCTGTTTGTTTTTAATTCACTGTTCTAATTTCATAATAGTAAAAATGAGAGCGACTAAAAAAACTGTTATACAGCATGCAAAGGAAGTCGAGTATGATGACCCGGGGCTAGTGGATTTTGCTATCAGGTTAATGAATTATCTTCTTAACCTGCACAACAGGCAAATAAAGTTTTTGAAAGGACTGTAATAAATCCTGCCCATCAAAAAATATTTTCAGGCTAGTTAGCTACATCTTGCCCAAAGGGCACCATGTTTTACTTTTTATGTTTCCTCTTCATCACTACTCCAAGAGTCTTGATAAGGATTATAACTCTTGTTTTCAGTACTTGAAGCAGCTAGCGATGAAGTCTTTTCCTCTGTCATTCTGTTCAATTGTGGAAGCCATGCTAAAAGATTTGTGTCATTAGCACCACTAAACACAGCTTGAAAATGCTGGTGAAATGTGCAGCAGTTAACATTGTTAAAATGACCATTCAGGGTGATTATATGCTTTCCTGTAACTACTTCAAATACTTCAATATTGCTTCCTGATGGAACAAAGACCACTTCACTTGATGTGCCACTTGACTGGCAAAGCTTGATTGCCTTGCGGCAAGGATTATGGATGCGACCAAAATTAACAAGTGTGTTCTTCCCAGTAAACGTATCCCACAGTCTTAAGCGATCATCTGTTCCATAGGTCAATAAGTGTAGTCCATCATGAGAGAAAGAAATACCATTAACATGTCCATTATGAGCTGTGTTAATGGCTGACGATCTTGATCCTCCTCTTCCATTGTGTTGATCTAATGAAAGGATACTTCCCGTAGCTTTTCTCACATCCCATAAAAGCACTTTATTGTCTCGGCTACCTGTTGCTAGAAAGTATTCACTCCTGGGTGACCAAGCTACAGAAATAACTGCCTTTGAATGCCCCTTTAAAATATGAATTGCTGAGCCAGATTTCAAATCACAGAGATAAACTCTGGAATCCTCGCAAGCTGCTGCTGCTAAACAATGTTTCCTAGCATTTCTTGGCATTTGATGATGGTAGACTATTCCTTCCAGCTGAAAGCTCTCGACAACTTCAAGAGCGTTTGTATCCCACACCTTCAAAGTGTTATCAACAGAACTGGATAAAAACATTCCTGTGTCATTTGGGTACCACTGAACTGTCTCGACACTATGTTTGTGGCCGTCCTTCAAAGTTCTTTCCACGGTGGCAACTGAGTTACATTTGAAATGCTCACTGTAGAAGCAATCCTCTATGTCGTGAACAGCTATTTTTCCATTGGAACTTGACGACAATAGATATTTGCCTTCTCCAGTGTCGATATCAACGCAGTTAATACCGGATTTATGCACTTGTTCTACCTCGCCACATTGACTCAGTTTTATGGATCTTACTCGTTTACTTCGTTCATCTTTCGAAATAAGGTGGGCTAAATGGGTCGACTGTTCTCTCAGGCGAAGAGAGCGATTCATTCTACTAAGAAATAAATAAAATATTCACTTACATTGCCAAAAGATCCAAAAGGAAATAGAAAATTGTAAACGAAGCAAAAACAGGCAGGCCAAATTTCGTCGAGGATAAAAGAGATCTGGGGACAGCTGGATGGCCAGGCCTTCATACCTGGCTTCACGAGTCACTGGTATCGAGTGAGAAATCAACATGGTGGACGGCGTTTATGTGGGTCTTTGGCTTTACTGAAGAAAACATGCCTTTGTCTTGCAAAATATGTGGGAATAAGGCTATTTTGAAGCGACCGAAAACGGTAAGCTGGTTCATTATGCTATTACAGTCGATCAAAATTACTTTAATACAAGGATTCTTTAGTTCGTGATTTAAGCTTTTTGTGTGTCTTGGTGATTGGTCCTGATGGCGCAATAATTGCAACTTAAACAAAAATCTGTGTCCTTTTTTCGGTGTAATTAGGTTAAAGTTCAAAAGGCCTTCGAATCTTGTTCTAAAGCGTAACCGTTTAGTTTTTATCTTGCGTAGTACAATCCTCCGATTTTGTGGTACTTTTAAATGTGTTGTTAAGCGGAGTTGATAGATTTGACACTGTTTGTTTTTCAATGGGCTATTGCATTTAACTCACCTGTCAGTGTAATCTTTGGGGTGGGGGGGGCGGGGGGGAGGGAGGTGGTTGGGTTTGGAGTCCGGGGATTTGACAAAGGAAGTCGGCCCGTGTTGAGGACTTTTGATTATCGCCTAGTCGTGGGGGTGGGAACTTTTGAATTTCATCCGATTACGGACGCCATCTTGGATTGGCAGCTGTTAAAGACCTGGTTACCAGTCATTTAACAGTTGTAATAATTTGCCCCAGTTGTTTAAAAGGTGGATAGCGCGATCCACCGGATAAATCACTATCCACTGGATAAATATTAGGGGAGTCAATTGCGCTATCTAATGGATAGAGATTTATCAGGTGGATAGCGCTATCCACTGTTTGAACAACTGGAGCCAGGGGAATAGGTAACCAAAGATGGTGGCCCTTGTTCCCACGAGGATCTGTGGGTATTTTTTATTGTGCAAGATGGCGGTTTTATCCTCTCTACTCTTATTCAAATGAATACATCCACTCATTTACCTGTTTTTTTTGGGAAGTTAGAATCTTATTCAGTATGACTGCATGATATAAACATTTTGCCTGAGTTTGAAAGCAAGTACATTGTAAATTTGCTTGTTTAACAGCGGCAAATTTGTTAAACTGTGTAGGTGGAAAACATTCCTTCGTGATGCTGGCATTTTGCTGGGGCATTTTAATGACAATTGTTAAAATAAACTGATGCAGCTTTCTCAAAAAGTTTGTGTGTTGCTTCTTTCAATGAAACACATTTGACCTCTTGTCTTAGTTAGAAGGGTGGGGAATTTGTTCTCTTTTGAACAATTATGATGGCCCTGGGGTAGGGCGTTTGACCCAGAAATTGCTTCGAGTTCAATTCCCTGGCCTTTGCCTGGCCTCCTCCTCCTCCAGGTTAACACTGATAGGTGCATAATATCCGTACGCACCAGTTGAGGACTTACCTTTTCTTCTTACCCCTGAAGATTAAATAAAATATGGGTCTATCCCAGAAGGAAAAATTAATTCTTTACCCCCAAATCCACATTTTTTTACCCTACCCTTAAAGAAATCCTCAACTCACCCCGAAGAATTCCATTGATCCTCACCCCCGGGGGTTATATTATGACTTCACTTGTCACAAGCTTGGTTTTGATATGTTTTGATCATTTAAATGTATTTGATACCACATCAGGGCCATGCGTTGTGCAAAGATTGTTTTTACACAACGTTTGAGACAGAAGTCCATCAGACTATAATTTCAAACAAACTCTTTGAAAAGGGAGAAGTTGTTGCCATTGGCGCATCTGGTGGGAAAGGTTAGTGATGGTAATTATTCATTTCACTGTGTTGCATTTATGATCTGTAATTTATTACATTTTGGGTTGGTTTTTATTACATTTACGGTGGGTATTACATGTATGGTTGAGTTTTATGACATTTATGGTTAGTGTTACATTTATGGTTGTTATTACATTAATTATTTTATGTGTCATTCAGATACTAATGAAGCATAAAATGTGAACGAGGGTTTCCCTCAAGATATAACTTAATTATTAATTTTTGTTCTAAAATCTGTTGTTGTTTGTTTGCTGTTTTTTTACCATCCATTCATTACCCTGATTTGATTTCAAGCGACACTCACTGCACTACATGTAGTTGTACTGATTAAGTCTTTAAGTGAAATTCTCATGGTACATGTATGACCATTTAAATAGATCCTCTCCAGAATACAGTACAATGCAATGTATCACTAATTTCACAAAATATAGGTTTTTTTAAAAACAGTATTTTTCCACTTTCACTATTAAAAGTGAGGTATCACGAGATATTTATGCTTCTTAATGACAGTCTACCATCTGTTTGTACTTTCTTCTTACAGGTTTGACTGTAAATCAGTTATAAAGTATGTGCATGTGTGCTCTTAGGCCCTTTATTGTAAGTGTTTGTCTTTTTTGGTTACAGATTCCACAGTGTTGGCTTATGTCTTAAAGAAACTAAATGAAGAATACAACTATGGATTAAATTTAATTTTGTTATCTGTGGATGAGGGAATTACTGGTTACAGAGATGATTCTCTAGAGGTAAAAAAAATAATATTATGTTAATTTTAACTTTATCAGAAGTATATGAAAGATAAAGGTGATAAGCGCAGCCTAATGTTCACCAGGGCTAAGTTGTGAGCTTCTTTAACCTAGTTTTGCTTTAATGCTGAGTTACAGTGTTGGAACAGACACAGTTAGAGATGTGGAGTACAAAACTAGTGAATTTCCTTAAGGTAGCCCTAGGTTAATGCAAAATTTGAATTGAAATCTGAGAGCTAACAATAAAAATTCAGTTGAATTCTTTTTACCAACAATTTGATGTTTGGTTTCTCTAAAATTACTTAAGTTATAATAAACTATTTAAAAACACTGCAATAAAGAAAAGAAACAGGGGCTGAGGATTACAATTTATTTGACCCCTGCGCAGGGTTGTTTAAAGCGTCATTAGGATAACCCAGGTTTAGTGGGAAGTTTGATGTCAGATGGGAAAGTGTAAAAAGCAAAATCAGCTTAATTCTTCTTGTCTACAATTTGATGATTGGATGCTCTAAAAAGAATCGAAAAAATTACCTGAGAATTACTTTTCAACAAAATAGAAAGAAACAGGGATTAAAAGGTAACCCCAGGTTAATCAGCCTTTGAACAACTAGCTCCTGGATGGTAATAATCAACCTTTGAAAATCTGGGCAGAGAAGGCCAAGTTTCGTTACAGCTGTTTTAAAGTGTTTTGTGGGTGAACAAGTTTTGTTTTGTACAGTTTGAAAACAAATGAGTGTTTAAATTTTTCATCAACAGACAGTGAAGAGAAATGAAATGCAGTATGAGCTGCCTTTGAAGATAGTTTCTTATGAGGTGAATTTAACATTATAATATTCACTATTATGATGTATCAGTGGCTAAGTTTTGAACTCTGTGATGAGTTATTAAAGCTGTTTGAATTTTATTTTTTAGGAACTTTATGGCTGGACCATGGATGCTATTGTCAAGCAAATTGGACTGAAAAATAATTGTAAGTCATCAATCCAACAGATTTTCTTTTGATAACTTGTTGATACACCTTATCAATAAAGTGGTTTACAGTTGCAGCTGTACCTAGGGCCTGTTTAGAGTTGGTAACTACATGTACAGTATGTTGAACCCCTGCAGTGCCAATAGAAAACTAAATGTTAATTAGAGTCTGTCAGATTTCACTGGTGTGACAAGTTGTAAGACAAAAGTAAAAACATGACAACCAGCAAATCTTGCTAGACAATCATGAAGGTGCGTGGCATGGATTGAGAGAAAGTGGCTAGGATACATACATCTAGGATATAACATTATGGCAGACATGCAGACATGCAGTCAGTACCCCACTTTATTTCTTGTTTCTGTTTTGTTCAACCTCATCTTTGGTTCAAATTTAACTTTCCTTTGTGATTTTGTGTTTTTCATTTATCATATACATTCCCATTCGCAAAAACAAAGGAAATACAGTGAACTTGATCGAACCTCAAAACTCGCACATTGATGCACTACCACAGGCTGTAATGCCATTACTCAACAGGGCTTCTGATAGGTCGCGGGAAAAAAAGTCAAATTTCGCGGGATTTTTAGGGACAAATTCGCGGAAAAATTGGCCGATTTTGTGGGAATATGCGGGAGTTTTCGGGGCAAACGTCACCCAAAGGAATCGGTAAAAAACGGCCGATTTTGTAGTTATTTTCAAGGCAAATTTCGCAAGAAATCGATCAGTTTTGCGCTGATCAGACCAGCATTTTTAATGTTTTTCTAACGGAGGTCATCATTTGCTTTTTCAACAACAATACGCTCCAGAAATGAACCATGGATAATGAATGAACCAATGGCAAAGCCTTTAACATCATAGCTAGTGCCCAGTTTTTCGCAACATAATCTACGCTTGGTAGTTTTCAAGATAACTTTGAAAGTTTACAGCAAGTAAATAGCCCCTATAGCTGAAATGAGTTTCAGA
Source organism: Porites cylindrica (assembly GCA_964035525.1). Lineage (NCBI taxonomy): Eukaryota > Metazoa > Cnidaria > Anthozoa > Scleractinia > Poritidae > Porites > Porites cylindrica. Next base: position 25,933,101 of record OZ037775.1, read on the forward strand.
TATGTTGTACAGACATGTACTTGATTAGACTTCTACCGAATTTTGCGGTATTTTTCGTGTTTTTGTGAATGTCATGGGATTTCGCGGATTTACCTGAATTTCGCGGCTCCGTGACCGCCCGATATATCAGAAGCCGTGCTTCAAGGGTGAACACTGTGAATTAAAGATTTGTTCCTACTATACTGAAAAACGTAATGAAATTCCAAACCCTGGCTTAACCACCAACCATGGTCTTTAAAAGTGCAGTAAAGATCGTAATTTAATCTGTCTCCGTCAATAATTATGGGGAAAGGTGATGTTAAGCTGTTGGCCTCAACTCTTTCTTCCTTGCTCATCAATTTGAAGGGGATGTAAAAAAACCCACACTGCCTTTTGAAAACAGGAGGAGACATAGACCCCGGGATGTGGTGTATTGTTTGTGAGGGGGAGGGGACTGTCAGGGGCCGTTAGAACACAGTAAATATATTGGGGAGCTTAAGCAACAACAACGGCAACGGCTGCAAAAAGGTCACCCAAAAAGTGAATTCATGCTGTTTCAAACTCTGTTGCTCTTTTTCCAACTCTTCTAGTTTGTCACAGGTTGGTGGTTTTTTCAGGAGTTGAATTGTAAGGGACTATATCTAACTTCACAAAAGGAAAAGAAAATCGTTGTCTTGAGTTCCCATCCTCCATAAAATGTGAAATTAGGAGGAAGATACACCTCATAGACATGCAATGATGGCAGAGAAATGTACAAAAAAGAAAGATGTATGTGCAAAGTTGTTGTTTTGCCAATCTAAGGCTATTGCTTTTTTGCTGTTCTTGTTGCCATTGCTGTCATGGTTGCTTAAGCTCCCTATATATTATTGGCAACAACTGGTTAAGCTAATGAAATACAATGTAAAATGAAGTGAAGTATAAACAGTGAAGTAAAAGAGAACTGTCTTAACTGATGTCCTCTTACAGTATAACTGTATATTTTGCTTTGGCAGGTACATTTTGTGGAGTATTCAGACGGCAAGCTTTAGACAGAGGAGCAATGGCTTTAAAGGTTGATAAAATAGTTACAGGTCAGTTAGCTGCCTTAATATGAGCAAATAGATGTTACAAACATAATTAGTATCTTTAAATAATATATAGATTTAGCCAGGGCTAAAAGCGAGGCTCCCATTAGTAAATTTATAATTTAAATTAAACAATAAACTTGTATTCGAATTCCACAATTCAGTTAACTTTAGAGCACATTTATGTGACTTTTGAGGGAAAGGCTACCTGATTTTAGAGAAAAATAATTTACAAACAGCCCAAGAGTGAACCAAATCTTACATCGAGTTGATAGCCTCATATGTACACTCAAAAACTGGTAATCATCTTTTATCACATTTAAGAGCCGTAATGGCTATTGATCACCGTAGATCAATTAGGCTTAGAAAAAAAATCAGGCCAACGTTTTGGCGTTCGACAAGTTTACTTTGCAAAATCTTGCCAACAAATCTGGGTGCGTGTAAACCAACCTTTTATACCATGGACAGAAAGCAGTATTTCACAATACAAATTGCTCTCATTCAATATTCATAAACTGTTAAAAAAATTTTCCAAAATCACCTATACGGCCATCCGGTTCTCACTTTTGTAGTGCGAGCTGTAGCGAGTGTTTGAATGAACATTAACAGAGTTACGCTCCAAGATAATAAAGAATTTATCATGTTTATTTTTTATTTGATGGTTTAACGCGCGGCATTTTGAGAACTCCTGCAAGCGATGTTCACTGAACGACTGAAAACAATCGGCATAGCGATTAAAATTGCAAGGGAGACTACCAACAATCAATAAAAGAAATATAATTCGGTGAAACATAAACAGAGACAACAATTTTCATTCAGGAAGACAAGTATTAAAGTGTCCCTAAATATCCTGAGTCTTCAAGCTTCAAGCTTAAGTTTGCTGAAGTTTATGTTTTAAGCCAGCTTCCCGGTGTTTGTTTTTTCAAAGACGAACTCGAGGCAAGAAAATCGCTCAAAGCTTTCTTTTCCGGCTAGAATTATAACTAAAGATTCTTTGGAACATTTTCTTTCTATTTGCGGTGAGAAACTGTCTAAAGGCTTTTTAAAGTTCTGTAAGATCATATCAAACCAGATACTCGGTGAGATCGTTGTCTCAAATCTTACAAACGCGCATAAACTAAATTCCCGCATAAACTACGCTCCACTTCATTAAATTAGATACAAAAAACAAACATGAAATACAATAATTTCTCTGGCTTACCATTCGAGATGCAGCTCCTGAAAGTTATCAGGTAAAGCCAGTATCGCTTCAGACTTTGCAATCCTCTTACGCATCAAGCAAGGTGAAAACGAAAACGATGCCATCCGAAATCGGATTTCCGACTTTGACAAGCGACGTTTTCTCAACCAAAAACCCAATAAACAAACTAGCCATGAGTAACAGAAGACTCCTGATAGCAGCTGAATTTCATTTTGTACATCCAGTGGAAAAAGACAGTTAAAAACATCACAAGTTGACACAAAACTCTGTCAGCTTCAGCTGTTAAAGTAAACAAGATTCAAGATGCTGCATAAATTTTGCGCATGAACTCACATGTCAAATTTTGACCAATCAGAGCATAAAAATTGGACGTAGAGCCTGACCAACGCGTGACCATTGTGAGAAAAAACAAAAGCAACTGTCTTCCCTGCCTGTAACAGCTGGCTGAATTTTCACGTCCGAGGTCAGTTTGCAATCAAAATTTTAATTGTGCAGCACATAAACACAACATATTTCATATGAATTAAGAAAAAAAATTGAACTTGAGCCTGCGATCACTTGAAAACTAGTTTACTTGTCAGCGGATAACTTCAAAAAATACTTGACCTCGACGGGTCGACACCTGAGCCCGCGATACGGTCAAGTGATACTGGTCAGCGGGTACTCTGTTTTGACAGCTGTCAATTGATCAAAACATTGATGTCCAATATGTGTGCATTATCAGTTTTCCTGTGCTCCCAAACTAGTAAAAGTATGAGATTGAACGTTGTTCGCGATCTAGTAAAACAGTTAACTGGTCAGCGGACAGCTTCCAAATAAATCACGTCACCTCGATGAGTTGGCACATGAGCCCGCGATATGGTCATGGGATACTGGTCAGTGGCTATCCTGTTTGGACAGCTGTCAATTGACCATATTATTAATGTCCTATATTAAAGATGTGGGCTTGCCAAGACACGCCTGAGATACCCCTCCCTTCCTTTTGATAGTCTCCCCTACCCCACCCATACAATCTGTAGACGCGTACGTACGTACGTACGTATGTACGTACGTACGTACGTACGTACGCTCGGTCAATCACGTGACAACCAAACGAAAACAGGTTGACCATATTCCATGGGTATGGGGCTCTGTCCCACGCGCGCTTCGCGCGCGCGGGAGCCCCGCTATAATGTCATTGCATCAATGAATGTTACTGTGGTTTCACAACAATTAAAAATGAAGTGATTGTCATAGTTTGTCAATAATGTTCCTTGTTATCACATTTTAAGGTCACAATGCAGATGATATAGCAGAAACAGTGATTATGAATGGTGAGGGCTACGATCCGTAGTAATTAATAGTAGATAGTTAGAAATCAAGTAAGAAACTTCGAAAGAAACACTGACAAATGAATAAATTTCTTTTGTGAATAAAACTTACTTTAGGTCCAGTTTAAAAGAGCCCATTTTTCTAAATTTTTTTTCTTGTAACTAGGTTAAAAGTTCTTTGCCAAAATTTGAGAAGACACTTTTAACTTTTTCTTCATATGACCTTTGGTTCAATCATGATAGTCCACCAAGTGTGTCAAAGCTTGGCAGTGCTTTGTACTGTTGAAGTGGCTAAACATTTCTATCGTTTTCTGCTTTAGTCTTACGAGGGGATATAGCCAGACTTAGGCGATGTACAGCTATCATGACCGTAAGTACCACATGTATTGTGAACTTTTGTAATGATACGGTTGGTCCATGTAAGTTGCTAACTTTTGAGTTAGCAACTTACATAGAGCTAAAGTGTAGTTATATCCCAATCAAACCTCATTCTCTAGGGTTACCTGGTGTGAGTGTGAGACACCATCTACCGTTGACTCACTCTTAGCCCGCGTAGCTGGCGGGATTGCTTTGCTTGTGTGAGAGTTTTGGCGATGAAGCCGCCATTTCGCTCACGGCTTTACTTACACTATGACAATCCCGCCGGCTAGGCAGGCTATTTCAGTCTGACAAGGGGCCAGTGCTCAAAATGTCAGGTTTTCTATCTTTTTTATGGCAGTAAATCGACTTTGTAAAGTTTAATAATTTTTGCGTTTCACTCCCCGGCCGATGCAGCATTAACAGTTTCCTTTGAAGCTAACTCCTTTGTTCATTTAACATCTGTATGATAAGATGATTTTTTAATTAGCTTGAAAACTTGTGCTGGTAGTCTGTTAAATATTCTGTGATTCTGAAGTAAAACTACACGCGGTGTAAATCTTTTATATTCTTTTTCTCAGTTTCTACTTGTTATAACCTGAATCGGACTTAAGTATGGTATGAACGCAGAGCATTTATTGCTAGCATTACTGCTAAAACACCAGTGGGATTTTTAACCTTTTCCTGCTGCTGATAGAGCCAGGGGTATAGAGACTCGAATTCCTCTTTTAAAGGTGTGGCGGAAGGGAACATAATATTTGACCACGTGATCTAATTGTTGAACGTAGAGTCGCTTGCAATGAAAGGAAACAACACTACTCGGGTTTAAAACCAACCACTTTGTTTTTCTCTGTTAAGCTTTGTTCAACTAGCTAATAAGAGTGATTAGTTCCATTTGTTTTTAATATTCAGGGTACAGAGGGTGCCATTCCTCGTTGTAAACCATTCAAGTACACTTACGAAAAAGAAATTGTCATGTAAGTAAACTGACAGAGCAGTAGTCAATCAAGTGGCTCATGCGATGTTTTATGTTTAGCTAATAGCACTTGTGCTGCTCTCTCAACCAATCAGAAGTTAAACTAAAACCAATCGTGACTTGCTGCTCGGCTCCTTTTCCCGCGCTTAGTTGCGGCTACATGAGCTGGCTTTGAAATCTGATTGGCTCATCGAATTTTTTTCGCACATTTGCATTGGCCGGAGTGCGTTATTTGTGATAACTTAATTTCGCGACGTTTCGCTTTTTTGCACAGATAAAAAGTCAAGATTCGATAGATTTTAAAATTTAAGAGTCTGTTAATGCGTACTCTAAAATTGTCAAATTCGAAAGCTGTCCAGAAAACATTCAAGTGAAAAGTAGTACGCATTCTAAAAAGTGCGTTGGGGTATTGTTTATTTTAGTAACGTTGTACCCAGGCTTGCAGAACGCCTGGAGGCAATACCCAGTAATTTTCCTGTTTTCCTGCAGTCAGAGAGACTTTAATAATCGTGGGTACTTACCATTTACATGGAAAGTTCGGTTGGAAAATCAATTGGTTTCTACCGTTCTGTTTGGGAAGCCTCGGAAAATATATGGGGTTTGATTTGAGGCGAATCCATATTTCCGCTCTTTTTAGTTTGTTAGTTCCCTGCGAGCAGTGGTCTTTCCAGGCCGGACGTAGCGTAGTATCCGGCCTGGAATGCCACTGCTCGCAGGGTATTTGTGTAGCTCATTTGGATATACTTTGTAGCGGGTCGTTCTCCCACCACGTCCAATTTTATAGTTTTATGTTTACCTATGCACACCGAAGATTTTCACCCAAGTGGTTTGTGTGAAATGGTAAGGAACCCGTGTCATCCTTTGCTATGTTTGTTCAAAGACACGTTGAAGTAAATGAAGTTTTGACTGAGGTGTGTCTAGTCTTTATATTCGCTAAGGCATGAAAAACAATCTACGCAGAGGACGTCATTTACTTTTATGATTTTGAACGCTGAGTGTTTACTAACTTGAAGTTTCCTCTTGGAAATGACATTCAGCGCATTTTTTCATTATACCCAGGTACGCGTACTTTAAAAAACTGGATTACTTTTCAACGGAATGTATTTATTCACCAAATGCCTACAGGTAAGCTGTGAAACCAGGTCTTCTTGCTTATTCTTTCGCACTCAAAGCTGGACATTTACTCCAAAGAGCGCGCCCCTAAAGAAACCCCGCTCTTATGAGTGATAATAGGAAGCTTTAGCATCGACAACGGCAACAGCAGCGAAAACGCCACTTTCAGAGTGAATTCGCGTTTTTTCCAGTTCGCTGAAAATTGATGTTTACGTCCTCCATAAAGGTTATGTTACAAGAGACTATTTGCAATACTTTTATTAAGAAAAACAACAACTTTGCATTCGAATGGTTGCAACATTAGGGCCGTTTATACGAGAGAAAATAAGCCGCGGCTTACTCTGGCCGCGGCTTACATAAGACGCGAAAGGAACCATTTATACGAGTACGGCTTATATTAGACGCGAACTGCTCGTATAAATGGTTCACAGCTTAGTTCGCGGCCAGGTTGTACTTTTAATAAGCGTAGATTTAAAATTAAAATCGGAGAACTTTCGCTTGCCGAGGTAACGCAGACATCGAGCTGCCTCGGAATCTCAAGCTCGCTGCATATGAGCAGGATTTGTTTTTCTTTTGGGGCACTCCACACATTTCTTTTTTTGCATGAATCTCTATCCGCCATTTTCCACGGTGTAAATGTAAACAAAACTCATTTTCCCGCCACTGCAACGCACGTCTCTCGGCCGTGAAGGTCTGGGATATAATTGAAAACAGAGCATGCGCAGCAGTCGTTCACGGCTTCAGCAAGCCGCGGACAACATTTGAGTGCATTTATACGAACACTTTCACGTCCAAGGTAAGTCGCGGCTTAGATAAGCCCATCCCAAAACCCCTCGGCCGGGATAAGCCGCGGCTTGAGCTGGCCTTGGGTTGAATAAGCCGTGAACATAGATTTTGTACCATTTATACGGGGTGTTCGCGTCTTATGTAAGCCGCGGCTTATTTTCTCTCGTATATTAAAACGGCCCTATTGTTCCATTATTGCAACACTGGGTTGCAATAAAAATCGTTGTTGCGAATCGTTTCGTGTAACATCACTTTAAGACGCGAAAAAGCGTGCTGCACATGTAAAGTTGTTGTTTTTCTTAATAAAAGTATTGCTTTTTTGACGTTCTTGTCTCGTCGTCTTATATGTTGAAAAGCGGCGTTTGTATGTTTTATTTGACATTGCCGATGCTGAGATTGTTTCTGATTTGGATCTGTAAGGGGATATAGATCCTAAACTCTAACTTTGTTGAACGTTGTTTTGATATGTGTGTTGTCGTTTGTAAACATACCAAAGAAAACAAACATTGCGTAGCACATTGTTTTCAGCAAAAGAAAAGTTCTTAATAAGCGCCGCCCCTGGATAGACGCCATCGACTTGTCGAAAAATTTATAAGCGCGTCGACTAAATTCCGTAGTCAAACTTCGCGAATACGATTACTTTCAAGACAATGATTTTTGAAGGCGTATGGGTGTTGTCTTGGATGGAGTGGAGAAGAAGCATGAAGCACTTTTCTTTGACCGTCGATAATTCTGTATATAGACTGAATTGGATGTTTTAGTGGTTTAGTATCATCGGGTTACGGATAGCCTCTGGACAAAGTACTTAAAACACATTTGCCCACTCTTCTTTAGGTTCTTAGGAGGCCGAGGTTTTTTTGTATTCACGAAACCTCATAATTCTATTTCAACAGGGGTCACGCACGGACTTATCTAAAGGATCTAGAAAGAATACGCCCAAGCTCGATTTTAGGTGAGTATTATTAAAATAAGCGATGTTGAACAATTAAAATCACCGTCTTCAGAAATTCTGATGGAGTAACATTACCAGAATTAGCGCTTTGGACAATTATTGGATTTTAGCGCTATATAAATAAAATATTGTTGTTATTATTATTATTATTATTAATTAAAGGAATTGCCTTTGTCTGAGTACGAGCTGGGTTTTCTCAACACTCGGTGTCTATTATTTGCTACAGATATCATCCATTCTGGTGAGAGTCTATCTGTCAAGAAAGATGTCAAGATGCCCGTCCAAGGTACTGTGTACAGGTTCCATGATTGTCCTGTCTCTTTGGAATAACCGATTCTCATCGACTTTCAAGTACAGGCCCCGTCCACACGAATTTGGAGATTTTTGAAACCGCATATCTTTTTACCCGGATTCGTGTGGACGGATCTTTAGCCCGGGGGCGAGGGGGATTTTAAGTGACAGGGATGATCAAATGGGGGAAAAAATCAAAACCCCCAAAAATATCTAGACCAAAATTTAACCCCCAAAAAATCCCTCGCCGAATTTCCGAGCCATAAAAAATTTCCAGAAAGCATTAAATGATCTAACTATCACGAATCTTCGGATTGTTTTGAATACCCAAAAAATGCCTACCTAAATCAAACCTTTTGAATAGTAGCGCAGTTCCTAGCCCGCAAAACAGTCAATCTGGCTTCGTTATTAACTGGTAGTTTCAAAATTTTTGAAACTTTGACCTTGAATGCAAACACGGCAAACACAAAACAGCTTTCCGGGCCCGAAAAGTTACCGGGACTTTCGAGAAACAGGCCCCTGCATGGGCCTACATGTATTAAGAAAAATCGATAAAGTCCCGTGTCCTTTTTCTTTGCACGGGCTTCACGTTCTGCACGTGCCAATCGGCTTCTTCTTCTGGTTTTGCATAATAAGCGCATGTGAGAACGAGCGAACCAGGGCAAAGGTGGCATAAAACTGGTCTAGTCTTCGTGTTTTCCTTGGTTCAAACGTCTGGTGTCCATATATTAACTTGTTAACTTGTTGTAAAGAAAAGTTTAGTGTGATGGAAAACATGTTTCAGACTCCCCTCTCTCGCCCCTTCTCTGCACCAAGGATTAAACCTGTTCCACGCGTATAGCATAAACTAGGGGTACCTTCCGGCAAGTGCCAACGAGGCGAATTCGATAACCTTTTGTGGGATGTGCCTAACGGTCCTTCGTGAATCGGTGGACAATTTTAGGGGTTTTAAATTGATTTGTCTATTATTAATAAAGCCAAAATAAGAATTAATACAGGAGATTGTAAAGGGACTGTAAAAGGGTGGGGTGGTACGCCCTTATATTGCCTATACGGGAATGTGCCTCTGGACAGGGTATGGTTTTTGACCTCTCCGTCCCCTATTGTGTTTTTACTCTACAGTAATTGCCAATAAATTCATAAATAGCTTTAAACACGACGGCGCTTTTTTCCTTTGTCCTAAACGGAGTACATAATTGGCGTTGTTGACCTAAGAGGGTATGTATTTAAGGATATTTTTGTCCTAAACAGGGTCAGGGTTTCAAACCTCGGCGGTTCACCTATACCTAAATATTGGTTGAGTAACCCCCTGAGGGGTTTGAAACAACAACTTTGGTACAGTCTAGGTTAACCTGGTCACAGAAGCTTAAAGCGTCTTTGGTAGCAAATCTTCACTGCAAATTTCATTTTATTTAAACGATAAACGTTAGGTAATCAATCCTTGAAAATTGAACTTGAACAGGTTAATAACAAGCTGTGTCTACTGTCTACACTTCAGCAGTGCTTTGTTTGAAATTATTGAAATCAATGTATTAAGTGCCTATATGGTTGTTTTCTTTCATGGTATGAAACAACAACTACAACAACTGAATTTGTACAAACGAATTTTTTTAAATTCGTAGCACGTCTCAGTAATAAATATCAAAGTTTTATAACGTTCTTATAGATAGCAAAAAATGTAGGTAACAAAACTATGAACGCTTTGATTGTATTGGTCTGTTCACGAACTTAAATAACAGTTTCTTTTTCACTTTGTTTCACTAGAGTTCACATGTCATTTTTTTGAAATTCTTTAACTTTGTCCACAAAATGGTTGATTTTTTTAGTACCACAGTACTTCCTGTGGAAATTACAAGTTTAGTACTTCTTTAACAGTAGGGCCATTTATACGAGGAAAAATAAGACGCGTCTTACATAAGACGCGTCTTAAATAAGACGCGAACTTTCCGTATAAACGGCACATTTCGTCTAAAATAAGACGCGGCTTAGCTAAGACGCGTCTTATTAGATAAGACATGCTCGTATAAATGGTACAGTTCGCGTCTTATTTAAGACGCGTCTTATTTTTCCTCGTATAAATGGCCCTAATGTTCCGTTTGGAGTTGTATTTCAATTTGACATCCTTTAGGCTCATAAAGGCATCTTCTATTTCATCTATGGTGCTGCTCATACTTGCTGTTGCATTCTTCAGGAGGTTTTCGATTTCATTTGTAAATGCAGTGAGCCACAATTCCGATTCATTGTGTTGAATACACAGCTTGACAGAGCTTTCCCGCCTGCAGTTGATGATCCTTTGTCGCACTTTGCAGTTTTGGCATCTCACTGACTCGCCCGACTCATCCCCAATTCGTTTTTTGCAAAGTTGGCATGCACTAAAAATGCTTAAACTGACAACATATTTTAGTTGACTTGCAATGATCTCTCTTTCTGGATTTGTCAATATTTCTGGGCCCACTAATTTATTGAGAGTTGTGGTTTCCTCACTGTAAGTTGTATTCCTGTTGGTGCTAAGGAATTTTGATCCTTGATAATACCGTAGTGTGAGGTTTTGAAAGTAATAGGCCTTGTTGCTTTTCAGTTGTGTAAATAACGGTTCCCATATGTGGAGTTCCATTGTGCCCGTTTCGTCTTCCAATATGCAGTCTTCTTTGACAGATAAAGCTTGACTGGATTTGGTTTCTATCTTGTTTGGCTCCTGGGCTCCCATTGACAGAGTTGCATGGACGTTAACTTTCTGATTGGGCGCCATTTCTTTCAGTTCTCGTAAAGAGACATCAGACGCTTCCTGTGATGTTGATTCGGAACGTTCTGACTTGACAAAATTTGGTATATAGGAGAATGGTACATCAGCATTTGCACTCTGCGAAACATAGGATTGCTGGTTGAAAAGCCAGTCGTTGGCTTCATCATCTGGTATAAGAAGGTTCTTTAACAAGACGTGAGACTTGGTTTCTTGGAAGTGCTTGATCTTGGGATGTTTTGTTTTGTCAAATCCAACTACTCTTTGCACTTTAGTCGGTGAAACTTGCAGGTGAAAGTCAAACCAATCATGTCTGGACCTTGCAGCGGTTTTGAAGGGGGATATTTTTTGGATGTACCCGTACTTGTTTACTAAACGAAAGAAAAGCAAACAAATTCAGGATGCATGATCATCAATGCGCTTACAGTGACAGCAACAATAACCCTATTATCATCATTATAGTTAACACAATAACACATGCTATCTATCTTGACATAAAGAAATTCTTAACTTCATCGAATCATGAAACTTTTGCATGTTCAGTTTTGCCCACTCTTGTTGGTGAGGCTCTCCACAGTTACTTATTTTAAACTCAGATAAATACATTTCCTGGCTAGAAACTCCATTTTTCAGACTTGTTACTCCTTCAGTCATTACACTACTATCTGAATTTTTTTTCTTGAGCCTGTATGCCCGCATGTACAACTTTTTTCTTTCCTTCACTTCACTAGATGTTTGTGAAGACCTTTTTCTTATTTCCTGTTGAGGTCGTTTAATGTTTTCATCTGCATAATATGTATCACTTGAGGAATTAATGCTTTGACTTTTCCGCTTCATTTTAAATTTAATTACTAAATCATTTCTTTGGTTTTCATTTCTTTTACGAATTTCTAATTTTCCCCTTTCGTTTAAGTCAAGTTCAGAATAAGTTTTAGCTCTATACTTCTGCATGTATGCATTCTTTTTTGCCTTGACTTCTGGCTGTTTTCTGTAACACTTCATATAGTTATTACATTTGACTCGGTTATCCTTTTTATAACTTGTGACTTTTTGGTCTAACTTCACTTCTTTCGTACTGCAAGAGTCTTTTGAAACTGATTTGCAAACAACTGGATTTATGGTGAAGCTATTACAGGTCTGATTTGCAGATTCATGTAAATTGATGTCTACAGACTCAGACTTTTGAAATATGGCAAAAAACCAGCCATCCGGATAACTATACAATACGTCTTGAAAGGATAAGAAACGCCTTACAGAAACACACAAATCATCAATATAGACCCAACCGCTTTCACTTCAGGCAACAGTAAAATGTCTATTTAAACACCTAACAATTCCTTTGAGGCGGTATGAAACTCCTAAGGTTTCGATATCATGTGGAAAAAACATTTGAGTTATACAATCAGGTGACAATTCTATCATTAAAAAGGTTGGCAGGCACACAAAGTGTCGAAGTGAAGCAACACTTCCAGAATGATTTTGGCAGTAAACACAAAAAAGTCTATTGATGTTTGGCAGCATAGCTTCTGATACAAAACTTTCAAAACCATCCTGATTTATATGGCGATAGGTAATATACAAGACAAAAACATCTGTGGATTTGGTGATTTCCTGGTTACACTCTGAACAAATGGAATGATTGGTATGTTGAATAAGATATAATGATTTTAAACCAAACGTTAATTCTCCAAATGTATTGATTTGGAACATGTCACTGAATACAGCATTATCTCATTCTGACATATCTGTAAAAGAGGCACAGTGCTGCCTCATCCAGGCCCAAATGGGTTCTCGGACTGAATGTAACTGGTTGGAAAGGATTTTACCACTATTTACTTGCACACATGCTGTGTATAACATTTCAAAAAATCCATTACGTTCCACAGACTCAATAGCATTTTTAAAAATGTAACAGCTTAACTCCATAAGACAATCAATCAATTGCACATGAGAATTTTCCTGGAAAATCAAGGCAGTAATTCCTGAAATGCATTTGCTCAACGGGGAGGAATGAACGAGGCAATGACTGCGATATTTCTTTACCAAAACGTTCTTGTAAATGTGGTTTGGTTTGGGAAGGTTTAGTTTGAATCCTTTGACAATGGTGGATTTCCATTGACCAAATGTGCTTCCTTGTTTGTTATTATGTAAGGATTAAAGCTACCATTTGAAGCATACGGAATTCTTCTAGACAAATATTTCCGTTTGTAATAGGTGACCGTATATAAGCACGGGCCACAACATCTAATTTTGTGTAATTGTAAATCGTCACTTAAACAAGAACGCGGAGGTTTAATTATGGAGCAACTGCTTCCACAAATAATGAGTGATACAATCAGCATGAAGCAGTAAACATGAAACATAACAAAGTTGGTATGCGACTGAACTCTCGCAGTGATCAAGCAATGGAAACCACGTGTTTGTCTTGATTTAATACGCAACGCTGGCGTTTAAGGATTTTTTTCTGCCAAAAGATGTAAAAATAGATCACTTCACTTCTTTTCTCGTAAGTCTTCAGAACGTCTCAGTCGACGAAAGAACACCTCGTTCGAAATTGACAGGCAAACACACAGGTGCGAACACGCTGGTTCAATGCGAATCGAGCTACGAAGAACACGCTGGTTCTAATAAAAATTTGAGCGTATAATCCTATTCCTTGATCAGCTACCGCTTAAAATTCAATTTACAAAGGAAAAGAGAGCACTGCAAACCCTGGTTCTGAATAGAGAATGTATAAAGCAAACACGCTGGCTCGAATGTAAGCCTGCGAAGAACAAGCTGGCTCTGACAAAAATTTGAGCGTAAAACCCTATTCCTTGATCAGCTGCTGCTTCAAACGCAATTTATAAAGCAAACCAAACCACTAATAGCCTTTTCAAACTAGAAATCGTATTAAAAGTTGCTCAGCTGTTAGGTCATCGACCTTCTCCGAGGGACAACGAACAGCTGCACACTGGACCACGCAATCTCAAACCACGAGTTATAAATACAAGACTATGACGTCACTGCCCAAATATGGGGTCTTACTTACACCCAAATATGGTCAAAAATGCAAATTTTAGAGGGTTACGCAGAATTTGAGGGGTTTTGCCCACATTGCGCGGCGTTATAATCTGCCGCCGAGTCAACCTCGCTTCTTAGCTCGGTTGCCTCGTTGGCAAAAATAGAAATTGTTGTAGTTCTCGTTAGAATCAATGATTTAAAAAACAATTTGCCTCGGAGTAATAATTCATATATTGTAATGAAACACGAAAGTTGTCAAAACTTTTTTAAATCCGTCAATAAATAAAATATAAAGCATTGTGGTTTATCTCCTCACCCACCCCTACAGATAGAAAGGAAAGTAAGAAAAGGAAGTAAGGTGACGAAATTAAAGCAGAATCACACGCACGCTCTTGTCAAAGCCAGCGAGACGATGAAAACACCCGCTGAAAACATCCTCGAGATAACAAAAGGTTTAAAACTTCTTTCCTAGACTTGTAAACCAAGATGATAGTTATCAAACTAAATATAGTAACGATTGCACCATTTTGTTTCCCTCGATCACGATTATACGACTCAGTGAATGCGCGTCTGCACGAGCAGAACTTCATTTTTTTTTTTTTTCGTGGCTTCTAAAAATGCTTTACGGGGAACTTAAGACTCCAAAACACAAACAAAAGAGAGAAAACGGGTCAGTTGCGAATTATTAAAATTCATACTTGGCTCCGCGGCAGAAGACAATAAAACAGATACACGAAAAGGTACACGAAACCATTAATTTCACCGAAATCGAATCAGTTATGATTTTATGTTTCTACTTAAAGGCTTCCAAAAAGACGGTGGTCTCGATTCGAACAAGACAGAATCTGCTATCAGGCGATCTTTTTCGGAGAAAGTCGGCGGACGCCTCCCAAACAAAAACGTAAGAACGACGGGCTGATCGCAGGTTAAACCAGAATTTGCCAAGATTGAGGTGGAGCAGAAGAGAGTCAATGTAGTTTTACAAGACCTTTAGGATGCGTTCGATATATAAAAACAACTACAAAAAAGCAACTACAAAAAACATTTTCTTTTGTTTAATTATGACTTCACTGTAAGAGGTGGGGAAAATTGCTGGACAAGTTTGCCGGTTATTAAGATGAAGTTTAATTTGTTAAACAAAACTTCCTCTTTCCTAATTGTTTTGAAGTTTAGGAAGACTTATATACAAATTGTAAAAATTGTTTGAAAAACAAGAAGGACATTTGCAAGAAGACAGAAATTTGCATGCTCTGTCGACAATTTGCTCGGTCGGGTGAAACAAAAGAGAGCGTAAGCAACGACGAGGGCGACGGCAACAAGAACGGCAAGAAAGCAATGGGTTTAGATTGGCATAACAACAACTTTGCACGTAGATCACGTTATCTGTACATTTCTTTGCCGTCACTGCACAACTACGACGTGAAACTTCCTATTTTCATGTTTTATTGAGGACATACACTGTAAAATGAAAAGAGCCAAATCGACCCCAAAGGCCAAATCGGCCCCAATTTCTCGAGGGCCGATTTGGAACATGCTGGGCCGTTTTGGACAGAAAGAGTCAAAACAGTTCTAGATGGTACCAATTCGGCCCATCTAATTTCTGAATTGGTTACACTAAAAGCTAATTTGGCACTTCCTCTCAATTTGTCCCTTCCGATAGCCAAATAATTCCGATTTGGCCCCAACAAGGTCTACGCGGAGAGACCGCCTTTTGCCGTCAAAAAGGGCGCAAGGAGACCGCGGAGTTCGGTTGAAGTAACCGTACGTCTGACACAATCCAAAGTACGGTCCGTTTAGTCGAGCAAGGAACTAAGATAACTTTAACTTAGACCTAAAACCATGACGACAGTCAGAGACTGTAAGGTAAATCATGGTTTCGAGCGAACCTTTGCCTCGAGCGAATCGAAGCTGCAAATCGGAAACAAAACTACAATCACGCTCCCGAATGTTTAGCCTCCCACGCAGGCGTTTTTAGGGGAGCTCGTATTTCTTCCCTCCCCACGGGCTCCCCTAAAAACGCCTGCGTGGGAGGCTACCGAATGTTCTGCACGTGATTTCAATATCGATAACATTACATGATGCGTCACGCAAACTAAACGCTGGGAGGGCGTTACAGAACAATATCCCGAGGTATTGATAGGAAACAAAGACCCAGCCATCATGTACATATATTTTCTGATTTATAAGTAAAAGGTTTTTAAAATTTTGAACGCCTGCCACGCAGGCTAAAAATGACACGACATGTAAACAATCGAAAACATATTTTGGAAACAATACACAACTGGCCAGCGGGCTTTCCCTACGCACATGCTCTTTGGTGTCGTCATTTTGGCGTCCGTTTGGAAGTACTGCAACGGTTGCGAACATGCGAGTTTCTTTGGGGAGCAGGAGTCTTGTATTATACTTCTCGATAGCATCAAAGGACATTCAAGGTGTTGTTACTAATTATTTTCGAACTATGAGCCGTCGTTGGTCCATCACTTCGCTCTTGAAGTTCGTCGTGAAGAATCGGAGACAGAAGCCTCGTGAGGCGCAACTGTTTTCAAGATGAACTGCACAAATATAACAAACGCTCTCCAAGAATCAAGACTTTACTGGAAAAAACCGATAGTAAAACCAGGTAAGCCGCCCTGATTCGCTTTCTTTCTACCAAATGCAAAAGTCTGAGCTATTTTAACCACGTTTGATTAAACAGAATTCAGGGTCACTCAAGTCCACCTTGTCGGAAGGCTTTGAAGAATGAGTCATTACAGTGTAGATGCTTTTAATTTTATTATCTAATGACAAGGAAATAAGTGACCCTGTATTCTGTAGTTAAGCCAGTGGAGGAGTTAAAAAGCACTTTTTCCATCCCTTCACTGTCCCCTATTTAAAACGGGGAGAATGATAAACAGAATGAAAAACCTCAAAGCCATTCAGCCAAAGAAGATGGTAAGGATGGTGTGGTCTGGTTATACATTTACACTGTAGATTTCAGCATTTGTTTTGTTTTAAAGTAAGGTTTACCTTACCAATGCATTATTTCTCTTGTCTGATAAATAAGTGGAAAATAAATGCATTAAAAATAGAGAAATTTAAAACCCTTTAAACGATCCTTTATTTTTTCATGTTTTTCTGATCAAGTCAGAGATCAACACCTTTGCTTTTTGCACTAACGTCTTTGGGCAGTTTAGTTACATTTCCATCTTAAACTATTTCGTTAAAGAAACAGACTGAGCGGAAGGAAAGCCTTGCAGGAGTTTTCTAAACATTTCGCTTCACAAACTGCGATAAAGCGGCCCCACCGAAAATACTGATTGGGCAATTTCTTTTTGCCGGTGATTAAGTTTAAGTTTTATTTTGAAACAAAAACTCCCGTTTTCTAATTGCTTGGCAGTTTAGAAAAATACGTCTGACAATTGTCTTAAGCGTATTAAAATCACATAGGACATCTGTTTTGCCACACCCGCAATGCCCTATCATCAGTAATCGTATGTACAGAAAAGAGTTTCATTGTAGCTCAGCTAAAGACGTATTTTAGTCAGTCAAACTGCTTTTCATCTAAGTCTAACTTACTAACCGTTTTGGAACTCTCTGAACGTTAGCGGCAATCAGTGACAGTGGTTTGGTCCGATCATCCTGCAAAAAACAGTCGCTTGCAAGGTCCGACAACTTTGCAGTAAATTTTAATGAATATCACTTTCTTTTAAATACAGCATATGGAGCATACAGAAGAGTAAAGGACAGTTCTATCCTTTTTCGCATTTCGTTTGTTCGGACGCAATATAGCCATATAGTGGCCCCAATAAAGAAAAAAAACTTCAAATATGACTCAACTCTAAAAGGTGGGAAAAGTGGAGGGGCAAGTTTCCTGTGTTTTAGTTCAGGTTAATTTAAACAAAACTTCGTGTTTTTAAATTGGTATAAAATTAAGCTACAATTTGTCTTGAAAATAACCAAGAGATCTATTCTCACACCTAGACCAGAAATACTTAATGATTAGTCGCCGCGTCATTGTGTTAAGATGAAATGTTTCATAGTGGCCCAGTTAAAAAGGAATTTAGTCAAAGTACTTATCAAAGGCTACCTTATTGAAAGTCGTGGGGTTCTAAAATAAGTAAATCCGCTTTGCAACTCTGGTGGAAGAAGTCCACGAAACTGATTCTTCTGAATTCATGAAAGATCGAACTCTTGCATCATCTGATAGGAATTTAACTGGCTCCATCCAGCACAAATCCAAAAAGGACAACAAATGGATTCCTCGTATCTCCTAATTTGCCTTTTAAATGCATTTTTATCCTACACCGCCACCATGCTAAATACACTCTTTTTTTTTTATAAGAATATATTTTATAAGAATATCGAGGCTGAAATTTGCGAAATATTAAGAATATTTTAAGAATAAAGCCAAGGCTGAGATTTTGAAAAGGATAGATATAATTTTGTGTGTTGAAACATCTGTAAATACAATACAATTTTATGTTTTTAACTTAACCGCATAAAATTATTCCTTTCTCTGAACGGCGAAACTAGCCAACAAAACGAAAAAACCTGCACTAGCTATAGCAAAATGTTCAACGCTAATGTCAGTTCGATGAACGGTACATGTAATATATATACATATACCCCAATAAATTCTAAAACGGAAATGTCATAAGCTATAATTTAAGAATAATACAAGAATATTTTCAGCCTAAAAACGGCAGAAAAATAAGAATATTCAGCCTGGGCCGGAAAAACAATATTCTTATAAAAAAAAAAAGAGTGTATTGTGACAATCCACGCCATAAGAAAAACTCCGTCCTTGTCAAAGAATTTAAAAACATTGCTCCTTAGTTTGGCTGTTTCTGATCTTGGTATTGGTTTAGTGGCGCAACCTTTGTATGTGGCACGTCTTATTTTGGAGTCACGGCTAAACATTGAAACTAGCAAAACGTATAATGCCATCTATATCGCGTATCTTATCCCGACGAATTTATTTGCTTTCGCTACGCTGTTTCTCGTCATTGTTCTTTGTGCAGAGAGATTTATAGCCATTCATTATTACCTTAGATATCAAGAACTTGTGACCCACAAGCGAGTGGTTGCCATTGTCGTCTCAACTTGGGTATTAAGTGGACTGTTTTCGTTGACGAGGCTGTTGATCCCAAAGAGTAATATGTACGTGGTTTTTAACATTACACTACTTGCAAGTATTATAGCTACCACTTTCTTCAGGATCAGAATTTACTTGTCCGTGCGACTTCACGTGAACGAAATACAAGTGCTGCAGCTACAACATGCGCCACAGAACGCTCAAATGGTTAACGTTCGAAGGATGAGAAAGTTTGCGATGATGTCAGTTTACGTTTGCCTCGTTTTAACGGTTTGCTATCTGCCAGACATTTGTACACTCTTTGCTATTGCCTTCACTTCTAGACCAAGCACTGGCATAAAGCATTTAAAGTTTTACACTCTGACACTGGTCTTCCTCAATTCGTCGCCTAATCCTGTGGTCTACTGCTGGAAGATGAAACACATCCGACACACGATCATTGGCTTTGTACGAAATGCATTTACGAAGCAAAACTAAAAGAGAGCTTCAAAACAATCCATCTGGAAATAATAAGCGATATGAAAAAACGACAACAACAAGAAATAATAACAAATGTAAAATCGTGTTATGTTAAACTTACAATAAAAAAAGATACAATAGAATAACAATAAAAATGAACTTTACAGATTATTGTAGTTCTCGTTAGAATCAATGATTTAAAAAACAATTTGTCTCGGAGGAATAATTTATGCAACGTAATGAAACACGAAAGTTGTCAAAACTCCGTTAAAAGTATGAAGCAATGTGGTTTACCTCCTCACTCACCCCTACAGATAAATAGGAAAATAAGAAAAGGAAGTAAGCAGAATCACACGCACGATCTTATCAAAGCCAGCGAGGCGATGAAAACACCCGATTAAAACATCCTCGAGTTCAGAAATGCTTTTATTACAACTTCTTTCCTAGTGATCAAACTAAATATAGTAACGATGTCGCCATTTTGTTTTCCTCGATCACGACTATGGCCATCCCAATAAAATGTTTCGTTTCCCATCGCCCTCCCTCTCGTGAAGGTGGGTCGGTCGGTCGGGCAAAAAAAAAAAAGAATGAACACATGATTGCATATTAAATCTCACGTTTAGTCTGCAAGATATAATCAGATGGTAAAAGATGTATATTAACAGCACTATCAAATGTCTAAAAAGGCTACAAAAACGAAGTATTGATGATAATTTAAGACAATTGGTGTTAATAAGACAAGATCGTGTGCTTGTAAATTAAAGTAGTTGTTTCTTTACAAGTGATTCTGGAATTTATTTTTTTTTTTACTTTTCCAAAAAAATGGGTCGGTCGGGCGATGGGAAACGAAGCATTAAATTGGGATGGCCTATACGACTCAGTGACTAAGTTAATGGGTTTTGTTTTTACTAGATAATTGTGTTATTGATGTACTTGTCTTGCCCCGCCACGACTAGCTTTCCAGCTATTTGCGGGGCAAACTATTCAACTTTTGTATTTTTGTAAAAAGAATAAAGTTGTTGTTGTTGTTGTTGTTGTTTTTGTTGTTGACTAAGCGCCAGCACGACCAAAAATTCACTTTGTCGTGGCTCCTAAAAATGCGTGCCGGGCAACTTTAGACTCACAAACGCACATAAAAAAGAGAGAAAATGGGTCAGTTTCGAATTATCAACATTCATACTTGGCTTGAAGACTGCAGGAGTAAAACAAATGAAATGAATTATTAAACCCTGAACCTTAATGCGATTTCTTTTTTTTTATACCCCACACCCTCGCAGCCAAGTATGGATTTTTATCACTGGAAACTACTAGCCTATTCATAGACCTCCCATTTTCTCTTTAGAAATCGTCCAGTGCCCGTATGAAAATGGAAAGCGCAGGCGTTTATTAAGCGCTAGCGCAAGGGTTGGTGTATTTAAAGGTCGATTTATCCTGGATTATGAGCAAAAACTGCATACGAGTTCACGTGTCATGGAAACTAACCCGCCTGGAGCCAATCATCCTTTGAGCAACTTAGCCCAGTCCTACTCCTCTACCGTGAAAGCGAATAACGCAACACTTTTATTTTGAGTCATTTCCAATTTCAAATCAAACAAAATGGTGGCGGTTAAGGTACATGAAACCTTTGATTTTGCCGAAATCGAATCAGTCACCATTTTACGTTCCTACTTAAAGATTTCCAAAAAGGCGGCGGTCTTGATTCGAACCAGAAAGAATCTGCTATCAGGCGATCTCTTTTCGGAGAAAGTCGGCGGACGCCTCCCAAACAAAAAGGGAAAAAGGACCGGAGGCTGATCGCAGGTTAAACCAGAATTTGCCAAGATTAAGGTGGAGCAGAAGAGAGTCAATGTAGTTTTACAAGACCTTTAGGATGCGTTCGATAGATAAAAACAAAAATATTAAAACAATTAGAAAAAAAACATTTTCTTTTGTTCAATTATGACTTAACTGTGAGAGGAGGGGACAAATAATGGTTGGGCAAGTTTGCCTGTTATTAAGATGAAGTTTAATTTGCTTAACAAAACTTCCTATTTCCTAATTGTTTTGAAGTTTAGGAAGACCTATATACAAATTTTAGAAATTGTTTGAAAAGAAGGACATCTGCAAGAAGATAGAAATGCGCATGCTCTGTCAACAATGTGCTCAGTCCGATGAGATAATTGAAGGCAGTACTGCCGACAAAACATGGTTGATGTTTAATTTTGAATTAATTCCTCCTGCTTTCAAAATACCTTGAAGTATAGAAAAACCTATGTTTCAAAGAGCCGTGAGACAATCGTTTTGCCACTTGGATACCTTCAAAGTACCCAGTGATCCACAACAGCTACAGTACTCTTAGGGAACCATTTTACAAGTAAATAAAACAGCTGAAATTTAACCAGTTAAATATTTAAAGTCTTTTCGCTGTTACATTGCAATTCTGTAAAAAATATCAAGGATTTTACCACTTCAAGAGTACAGAAAAAACGTTATTGTAAACTTCTAGAAGTTTAAGTTTTATTTTGAAACAAAACTTCCGTTTTCTAATTGCTTGGCAGTTTAGAAAAATACGTCTAACAGTTATCTAAAGCGTCTTAATAACACATAGGACATCTGTTTTCCCACACCAGCAACGCGCTATCATCAGTAATCGTATGTTTAGAAACGAGTTTCATCGGAGCTCAGTTAAAGATGCATTTTAGTAAGTCAACCTGCTTTTCATCAGTCTTAAACTTACTAAACGTTTTGAAACTCTGTGAACGTTTGTCAATGCGTGACGTGGGTTTGGTGGGATCATCCTGAAAAACACAAACGTTTGCAAGGTCCGACAAGAATTTGCTTGCTTCAAGCGCCGCAACTATCCAAAAAAAGTCAACAAATGGATTACTCGTATCTCACGCTTTGCGTATTCAACGCGTACTTGTCCTACACCGCCACCATGCTGAACATTGTGGCAATCTACGCGATCAGAAAGACTTTGTCTTTGCCAAAAAATTTAAAAACATTGCTTCTGAGTCTGGCTGTTTCTGATCTCGGTGTTGGTTTACTAGCTCAGCCAATGCATGTTGCATATATCATGAACTCTCAACAAAATAATGCAACCAATGACACTAATAATGTCATATATCTCGCATTTCCTATTCCGCTAAATTTGTTCATTTTTGCGTCATTGTTTAGTGTCACGGCTCTCTGTGCAGACAGATTTTTGGCAATTTACCTCCACCTC
This sequence comes from Porites cylindrica, assembly GCA_964035525.1. NCBI lineage: Eukaryota > Metazoa > Cnidaria > Anthozoa > Scleractinia > Poritidae > Porites > Porites cylindrica. Next base: position 25,955,611 of record OZ037775.1, read on the forward strand.
AGATACCAGGAACTTGTGACATACCAGCGCGTTGCTGCTGTAGTGGTCTCAATTTGGGTGATAAGCGCACTTATTTCACTGATCTGGTTTTTCAGTCCGACAAACATTATGTACGTGAGTTTCGTTATTATTACATTTGCCTGTATTGTAACTGCAACTTCCCTGAGCGTCAAGCTTTATCTAACTCTAAGACGCCACATAAACGAAATTCACGTCCCGCAAGTAGCGCAGAATGACCAAGGAGAAAGTGTTCAAAGAAAAAGGAGATCTGCGATGGCATCGCTTTACGTGTATCTGGTTTTCATAGTTTGCTATTTGCCTAATATTTGTGTGTTAATTATTATCGCTAACATTTCCGAACGAACGATCGATCTACAGCATTTGCGCTCTTATACACTGACCCTGTTGTTTGTGAATTCAACCCTTAACCCACTAATCTACTGTTGGAAGATGAAACGCATCCAGCACACTATTGTAGGCAAACTACGCAATCTTTTTTCAAGCCCCACCTAAAGAAAGCTCCACCATAAACTATGACGAACAGAGGACTAAGAAAACCTTCTAAGGTCATCCTCATACGGTCCTTATACGGTCTGTAACTAAACGAAGCTATGCCACTGAAATGCTTTGCGAATTTCCTTCATGTCATTTCCATAACACAACCCACGCTGTCATCATTCCTTTTTTTAAACGTCCTTATGCAAAGTTTTAGTTGAAAAAAATCATTACTTTGGTAAAATAAACGTTTAAAGGCGCGATTGACGCACTTCGCAGTGTCTTAATGATGTAAAAGTGAGCCAGCTTACGAGCTAAATGCCTTAAGTTTCTTCACCACGTAACCATTTCACTGTATTAAAACCTAACAACGTTTAAATCGTCATGTTGCAGAGGTTTTGTTGAAATTGACCTTAACTGAGATGATGTAGTTATGTCATAGTTGCATTTTAAATGTTGGTAAAGCTAACCAAAATAACACACTGATATTTAACGTTAACTTATAAGAGGTTTCATATGAACCCTTTTCTCACTGAAAAGCGTAAGTGGAATTCATACCCCAATAAAAAATTTAAAACATTTAAAGTGTACGAGATTGTTCTTAATAAAAGGTGGGGGAAAGTATGATACACACCTTCCCTGAAAATGTTCACGTTTAGAACCCTTATGGTTTAACTGTTTTCGTCTCCAAAAAAAAAACATTTGTATTGTCAAATCCGTCTTGGTATTTTGTATTGTTCTGCTGTGTTTTTTATTGTTATTCTGATTTCAGTAAGCAACATTTCACCAAGGATAATAATGAAAAGAAAAAGCCACGGCCGTAGAAACGAAACCACTCTTTACCTCCGTCTAAAGACATGCCGAAAATTTCCCCAGAAACGAGAGGTTAAAGGTTAAAAAGGTTAAAGGCTTGTTTATAGTGGAAATTGCACTTAGCTTGTCCAGCTAATTTACAGGCACTCCACTCAAATATTTAGAAACAAATAATTCAAATACAACATAACAGGATTAAAAACCCCAACTGGCAGAAGGCGACCAGTTGGCTATTTACAAGCGTGGCCGAGAATTTGAACTTGGGACGACCGAGCACAAATCCAGCAAGTGGCCAGAGCGGGACTCGAACCCGGGACCGCCGGATTGCGAGTCCGACGCGCTGACCACTCGGCCACGCTGCCTCCAAAGCATCAACCTTCAACTAGCCTGCGAGCAAGCGCTCTATTTTGGGGGAGTCGCGAGAAGTCACGCGAGAGCAGCACGCGTAAGAAGACGCGAGTGCGAGGGGCGGGGTGAGAGGCGCGTTCTCTCGCGACTCGCTTTGCTCGCCATAAATCGAGAGCTTTCTAGCGGGCTAAACTTTAACAGCTGTCTTGCGCGCTATTCATTTTCATGACAATTTCGATCGATGGTGGAATCTTAACGCTTTTCGCGGTTCACAAGCTTTATTGATTACTGTTACTATATTTTCACTTCAATTCTGATCTAGATAAGTATGACATAGCTTCCAACAGGATCCTGAAGCAGATATGGAATCCGTGAAAATAACGCGTTGACCAGCACCCTTCCAAAGCTCTTATTTCATTGGTCCCTATAACCTGCTCTACCTATTGTTTTCAGGGATAGGGGCATTGTTATTTCGCCATCCATATTGTTTCCCTGAGCCAATCACAAACCTTGTTCACAATTTCAGAGCAGAATTAGAATTGGGTAGCAAATGAATTTCACCTGAACAACAACAACAACAATATCAACAAAAGAAATAGTTCTTAAGTGCGCTTGCGTTTAATGGTTGGGTGCAAAGCCAACGAAAAATTCTCCACTAATAGTTTATGTCGTCGATATTACAAATTGCAAATACAACACAAGTTAATGAAAGAGTTAGGGAACCATATGATATGTAAATTAAACAGCTCAAATTTTCCGAGCTGGTTATTTAAAACCTACTGTTAACTAAATATGATTTTTAGGACGTGTAGAAAATATAAAAATTTCACCACCTTTAAAGAAACGAAACACTTTTGTAACTCTTTCAATAGTGACTGTAAAGCCCTTATGTTAACGCCAAAAACTAGAAGTCTTTAATTTTGAAATATTAGGGCATTAAGCCTCAACATATTCATCAAAATTAAATGGGCTAAAAGACTAACGAGGAAGAGTTTTTTCTAATATTTCAATTGACAGCTTTTAGTCCCAACTAATAAGCAAGACGTCATTTTGCAGTCAATTTTAATGAATATGACGTTCTTTTAAAATACAGCATCTGGAGCATACACAAGGGTGAAGAACACTTTTGTCCTTTTTCGCATTTCGCTCGTTCGGAAAAAATATAGCCATATAGTGGCCCCAATAAAGAAAAAAAAACTTCAAATATGACTTAATTGTCAAAGGCGGGAAAAATGGTGGGGCAAGTTTCCTGTGTTTCAGTTGAAGTTACTTTAAACAGAACTTCCTGTTTTTAAATTGGTATGAAGCTAACAAAAACACATAACGATTTTACAATTTGTCTTGAAAATAACCAAGAGATCTATGCTGACACTTAGAGCAGCAATACTTAATGATTAGTTGCTGCGTCATTGTGTTAAGATGAAATGTTTCACAGTGGCCCTGTTAAAAAGGAATTTAGTCAAAGTACTTATCAAATGCTACCCTATTGAAAGTCGTGGGGTTCTAAAAATAAGTCAATCCGCTACGAAGCTCTGGTAGAAGAAGTCCACGAAACTGATTCTACTGAATTTATAAAACATCAAACTCTTGCATCATCTGATACGAATTTTTAAAACTGGCTCCATCCAGCACAAATTCAAACAGGACAACAAATGGATTCCTCGTATCTCGTAGTTTGCCTTTTAAATGCATTTTTATCCTACACCGCCACCATGCTAAACATTGTAAAAATCCACTCGATAAGAAAAACTTCGAACTTGTCAAAGAATTTAAAAACATTGCTCCTGAGCATGGCTGTTTCTGATCTTGATGTTGGGTTACTAACTCAGCCAATGGGAACTTTAGACTCAAGAACACAAACAAAAGGGAGAAAATAGGTCAGTTTCGAATTATCAAAATTCATACTTGGCTCGGAGGCTGCAGGGAATAAAATAAAATAGAATTGGGTAGCAAATGAATTTCATCTCAACAACAATAACAACAACAAAGAAATAGTTTTTAATCCCGCTTGCATTTAATGGTGGTGTGCAAAACCAATGATAAACTGTCCACTAATAGTTTATGTCGTGGATATTACAAATTGCAAATACAACACAAGTTAATGAAAGAGTTAGGGAACCATATGATATGTAAATTAAACAGCTGAAATTTTCCGAGTTGGTTATTTAAAACCTACTCTTTGCTAAGTATTATTTTTTAGACGTGTGAAAAATATCAAAAATTTCACCAACTTTAAAGAGACGAAACACTTTGTAACTCCTTCAGTAGGGACTGTAAACTCTAAATGAGAAGCCCTTACCACCTGCCTTACGTTAACGCTAACGTTAACTTTAAAAAGAACTTCCTGTTTTTAAATTGAAATGAAGCTAACAAAAGCACATAACGATTTTACAATTTACCTTGAAAATAACAAAGAGATCTATTCTGACACTTAGAGCAGCAATACTTAATGATTAGTTGCTGCGTCATTGTGTTCAGATGAAATGTTTCATACTGGCCCAGTTAAAGAGGAATTTAGTCAAAGTACTTATCCGATGCTACCCTATTGAAAGTCGTGAAATTCTAAAAATAAGTCAATCTGCTTCGAAGCTCCGGTAGAAGAAGTCCACGAAACTAACTCTACTGAATTCATAAAAGATCAAACTCTTGCATCATCTGATAGGAATTTAACTGGCTTCAGCACAAATCCAAAAAGGACAACAAATGGATTCCTCGCATCTCCTAGTTTGCCTTTTAAATGCATTTTTATCCTACACCGCCACCATGCTAAATATTGTTACAATCCACGCCATAAGAAAAACTCCGTCCTTAAAATACCTACAAATACCGCCTGACCGGTGACAAAAACACACAACGTATGAGTATAAAGATTATCCTTAACTGAGCATAAATTTCAAATGCTTATCAGCAAATGAACAAATTCATTCGCGTTACATCGGGTCAGTGTTCCGCAAAACAAATGTTATCGAGTAGCACACATAAAGAAACTATATTATAGACAGAATATTCAGGCAATAATTTATTTTAAAAACATCAATTATTAAACATATACGATCGTAGAGCAAAGATACAAGGAACATTTCAAGTGTACCAGATCGGTGAAGATCGCGCGGCCTGTTGCGGTATAACTACAGGTCGGAGTCAAAAATCAAATCAAAGTTGAACGAACTCATGCCTTTAACCACTTTCCAAGTGTCGTGTATACTTTACGTAAGCCACACACTACTACCAGAACCATACCAGATCGATAGGCTAAGCTTCTCTATCTCCAAAGACTCTTGAGAACGTCCTGTTGCCGGACGGCCACGATGCTCTTCTGAACCTCCATGATCAAAACATTATTTTTTGCGTCTTCTTAAAACGCAACCAGTCAAACGACGCAACCACACGTTAATCACCACTACTGAAGTATAACTAGAGCAGCCAAAGCGACGGATGTCCGAATAAAACGAAGGATTTTCAGTGATTGTACCGGTAATGGCGATTTCGAATTTAGTGTTGACCCAACAAATTTATTCTGAAGAGCCAAACGGCGCGCATGCACATTATCGTGAACCAGTCCCTTTAAAAACATTGCTCCTTAGTCTGGCTGTTTCTGATCTTGGTGTTGGGTTATTAGCTCAGTCAATGTATGTGGTTCACCTTGTCTCTATGGACTGGAACGAAAACAATGAAACTAGTCAGACTTTTAATGCCACCTTTTTCGCGTTTTTTGTTCCGACGAATTCATTTGTTTCAGCAACGATGTTTCTCATCATTATTCTTTGTGCAGACAGATTCATGGCCATTCATTATTATCTCACATATCAAGAACTTGTGACCCACAAGCGAGTGGTTGCCATTGTCGTCTCAACTTGGGTATTAAGCGGACTGTTTTCGTTGACAAGGCTGTGGCTCCCAAAGAGTATTATGTACGTGGTTATTAGCATTACAGGACTTGCATGTATTATAGCTGCCACTTTCTTCAGTATCAAAATTTACTTGTCCGTGCGACTTCACGTGAACGAAATACAGGTGCTGCAGCTACAACATGCGCCACAGAACGCTCAAATGGTTAACGTTCGAAGGATGAGAAAGTTTGCGATGATGTCAGTTTACGTTTGCTTCGTTTTGATGGTTTGCTATCTGCCAGACATTTGTACACTCTTTGCTTTTGCCTTCACTTCTAGACCAAGCACTGGCATAAAGCATTTAAAGTTTTACACTCTGACACTGGTCTTCCTCAATTCGTCGCCTAATCCTGTGGTCTACTGCTGGAAGATGAAACACATCCGACACAAGATCATTGGCTTTATACGAAATGCATTTACGGAACAAAACTAAAAGAGAGCTTCAAAACAATCCATCTGGAAATAATAAACGATATGAAAAACAACAATAACAACAAGAAACAATAACAAATGTAAAATCGTGTTATGTTAAACTTACAATACAAAACGATATAATAGAATAAGAATAAAAGATTATTGTAGTTCTCGTTAGAATCAATGATTTAAAAAACAATTTGTCTCGGGATAATAATTTATGCATTGTAAAGAAACACGAAAGTTGTCAAAACTCCGTTAAACGTATGAAGCATTGTGTTTTACCTCCTCACCCACCCCTACAGATAAATAGGAAAATAAGAAAGGAAGTATATGTAAGTAGACGAAATTAAAGAAGAATCACACGCACGATCTTATCAAGCGCTGCAACTATCCAAAAAAAAGGCAACTAATGGATTACTTGCATCTCACACTTTGCGTATTCAACGCGTACTTGCCCTACACCACCACCATGCTGAACATTGTAGCAATCTACGCGATCAGAAAGACTTCGTCTTTGCTAAAAAATTTAAAAACATTGCTTCTGAGTCTGGCTGTTTCTGATGTCGGTGTTGGTTTAGTAGCTCAGCCAATGCATGTTGCACATATCATGGACTCTCAACAAAATAATGCGACCAAGGACACTAATAATGCCATATATCTCTTGTTTCTTATTCCCGGTAAATTTGTTCTCTTCTGCGTCATTGTTTAGTGTCACGGCTTTCTGTGCAGACAGATTTTTGGCAATTTACCTCCACCTCAGATACCAGGAACTTGTGACATACAAGCGCGTTGTGGTCTCAATTTGGGTGATAGGCGCACTTATTTCACTGATCAGGTTTTTCATCCCGAAAAACATTATGTACGTGAGTTTCGTTATTATTCTATCTGCCTGTATTATAACTGCAACTTCAATCAGCGTCAAGCTTTGTCAAACTCTAAGATGCCACATAAACCAAATTCATGTCCCGCAAGTCGCGCAGAATGTCCAAGGCGAAAGTATTCAAAGAAAAAAGAAATCTGCGATGACATCGCTTTACGTGTACCTAGTTTTCATAGTTTGCTATTTGCCTAATATTTGTAGTTTATTTATTACCGCTACCATTCCCGAACCAAGGATCGATGTAAAGCATTTGAGATTTTATACTGTGACCCTAGTGTTGCTTAATTCAACCCTCAATCCATTAATCTACTGTTGGAAGATGAAACGCATCCAGCACCCTATTGTGGGAACACGTCGAAATCTTTTTTCAAGTCCCACCTAAAGAAAGCTCCACCATAGACTATGACGAACAGAGGACTACGAAAGCCTTATACGGTCCTTATACGGTCTGTAACTAAACAAAGCTATGCCACTGAAATGCTTTGCGAATTACCCTACATGTTATTTCCAAGACACAATCCACGCTGTCATCATTCAATTTTTAAACGTCCTTATGCAAAGTTTTAGTTTAAAAAAATTCATTACTTTTGTAAAATGAATCTTTAAAAGCGCGATTGACACACTTCGCAGTGTCTTAATGATGAAAGAGTGAGCCAGCTCACGAGCTAAATACCTTAAGTTTCTTCACCACGTAACCTTTTCACTGTTTTAAAACCTATAAAACAATGTTTAAATCGTCATGTTGCAGATGTTTTGTTGGAATAGACCTTAACTGAGATGATATACTTGTCATTATTGCATTTTAAATGTTGGTGAAGCTAAGCAAAATAACACACTGATATTTAACGTTAACATACTAGGGGTACCTTCCGGCAAGTGCCAACGAGGCGAATTCGATAACCTTTTGTGGGATGTGCCTAACGGTCCTTCGTGAATCGGTGGACAATATTAGGGGTTTTAAATTGATTTGTCTATTATTAATAAAGCCAAAATAAGAATTAATACAGGAGATTGTAAAGGGACTGTAAAAGGGTGGGGTGTTACGCCCTTATATTGCCTATACGGGAATGTGCCGCTGGACAGGGTATGGTTTTTGACCTCTCCGTCCCCTATTGTGTTTTTACTCTACACTAATTGCCAATAAATTCATAAATAGCTTTAAACACGACGGCGCTTTTTTCGTTTATCCTAAACGGAGTATATAATTGGCGTTGTTGACCTAAGAGGGTATGTATTTAAGGATATTTTTGTCGTAAACAGGGTCAGGGTTTCAAACCTCGGCGGTTCACCTATACCTAAATATTGGTTGAGTAACCCCCTGAGGGGTTTGAAACAACAACTTTGGTACAGTCTAGGTTAACCTGGTCACAGAAGCTTAAGAGCCATTTTCTGAGAAAATCGAGAATCGCAAGACACTCGTCAAAAAATCGAATTTTTTATTATTTTGCCAAAACATCCCTTTTAGTGACCTAATTTAAGGAAAAATAGTTTTGGGTTCAAACGATTCATTTTAAAGGAGAAATTAAAAAAAGTTTGAAAAATCGATTTTATTCCTGTTTTTCGAACAAAAACACGGCAGGATGCAATGGCAACTTCGAGAGACGGGTGAACGCGTAAGAAACATTCCCTGACACTGAAACTTCACCGAATTATCATTTTGTTCTTACTCTTGAAAACCTTAAAAGAAAATTTGAAAAACAATGTCTTATATTTTTATAATCGACAAGTCTAAAGAGGTCATATTTGTGACGTTAGACATGCTAGAAAACAAAGGCCAACTTTGACCATTAAAAGAGGCCTCTGGTATATGCCGCTTGATCATAAAATCAATATAAAATGGAACCTTGGCTTTTGTACTAACTTACTGGAAAGTTTTAGCTCTGGAAATCAAATACCATCCTGACACCAAAGCAAGCGGTGAGAGCAATTGAATTGGGAAATTTATGCAAATTAGACTGCTTGCGGACGGTTGTCAAACTAAAAGAAAGGTTTTAAATGAAAGGATTACTCACCATTGCTTGTAACACGTTTTTACGGCAAGGAAAGTTATTTCCAACTTCTGTTGCGTCGTTTTGAGTCACATAATCCATAATTTTAAGCCAAAAGGTCCAAAAGACAAACGTACGTTTGCTCAGCGACTGGGCCAGAATCCGGCCGTGAATCGAAATAAAGTCACAACACGTCACTGCGGTCCTTTAGAAGCAAGAGTTGCAAGAGTTTTTACTTCAGTCAGGAGGCCAAAAGATTGAAAATTCATCGCAAACTAATGAATAGATTTTGAAAACCTTTCATCACTTCAATCGTTCGTCGGCTGATAATAAACATCGCACAAGATCGTATAACCTTTGGTGTGTGACCGGAAATCGGTCACACGCTTAAGTCACGTTAGCATACTGTCACGAATTTTAATGCGATTTTTCACGTTTGCTTTCGACAAAAAATAGACTCATCGAAGTAAAATCAGGCCTGCTTTATTTGTTTTGTTTTTTTTTTTCAAATTTCTTTTATAGCCTGCAGAACTTGTTCCCCATGCATAGCGCGTGTCTCGCGCCCCCAGTCCGCTTCGCAGTGCTAGCGTGAAAAGCGCAAAAAACTGAAATTGACTCCTGTTCTGCAGTTGATTACTTTTATAGACACCTTCTAGGTATTGACAGGCTGTGAAAAAAGTGTATTTTTTTATTATTATTTTTTGAAGCGCTACATCATTTTCCTATAAATTTCAAACGTGACAGGTAAAACACTGTTTGGAACCCATGGATGGAGAAAAGCTGTGCAGGAGAGAAGGTCAACCTCCCAGCCGAGCCAACTTTTGCGAGCGTTTATATGAGGAAAAAACTGAGCACTTTGTCCGAGTCAACAGTGCTTGCGCATGCTGTCTTTGTCTAGCCTTGACCGTGTTGTCCCAGCTAGCTGGGCGAGCCAAAGTGGAGAAATATTAGCCGGGCTAGAAGGGTAAGGCCACCACTACCGGCTCAGTGGAGGGCTGACTTCCGGAAGCCCTCAACCCCGCCCACTACTGGTAGTAAGGCGTCTATCCGAACCAACCTTTTGTTTCTCATGTAAATGGTTTACCAAGTTTTGTAAGGAAATGGAGGAAAAGTTGGCTCGCCCAGGGTAGCTTGGGAGGTGAGTAAACACCAGATAACCCCAATATGTAAGCACAAACTTTGATTGTCAGTTAGATGTCCACTATTTTAAGTAAGCAACCTGGCATGTGATTGTCGCATCCATGCCCCCTTCCAGATCCCCTTTATTATCGGTAAGCCTCTGATAGGTCAAAGTAATACAGTCGTGCCTCTAGTAAGCGACCACCAAAAATGCAAAGACTTAGTGGTCCCTAACGGGAAGTGGTCGTTTAGAAGAATCGGACTACACGGGGTCTATTCCGAGAAGAGGTCCAGGCACATTCTATTAAATGGCAGTGTAACAAATTCCTGGCAAAATATTATCTTTTACCTCTTTTGACAAATACAGCTTTTAAATCATGCTAAATTTAAAGAGGGATTCAGGTGAGTGAGATATAGAATAGTCTAGAATCACAACAGAATCTTCGCTTTGTTGGCTACATCTACTAAGTTAGGATATGTGTAGTTCCACGATGTCACTAAAGGTCTTCATATTTTCTAAGGAACATAGTGCACACAGCAAAAATGGAGAGCAGAGAATGCGTCAACTGGTCGCTTATGGAAAACAATTAACCTTGACGCCCAAAAGGTGGTCGCAGTCACTTAGAGAAGGTGGTCGTTTACTGGGGGTTCCAACTGTAAGGCTTTGACTGGGAAAATTTGGTCTTTTGGCCTTGGCGGTCGCACATGGAGGTTCGACTGTGTTAGGTCTATTATAGTATAAGCCACCATCACCTCACTGTGAGTGACGAGAGCCAGGAAAGTATAGTATACACTCCCTTAGGATACACAGTATCGTTGTTTTGAGGTCCCGTTTAGCGAAATGGATCATTCAAGGGAGGTGCTGAAGTCCCATAGTGAAATTTATAAGGTTTATGGGTTTTTAGTGCAAGGCGAAACACAATTCTTAGGGCCCTGTTGTTCAAACGTTGGATAGCACTACCCCAATTGCGTTACTTATTGGATATAGATTTATCCAGGGGAAAGCGTTAGTCAACTTTTCAAACATACAGCCTCTCAGTCACTCTCCTCCGCAGACTTACCCTGGGCGACCAGGATAGGGGAATATAATACTCGACCTTCCTTGCATCATCGCGAGAGCCTATAGCCTTCACTTTCTTTTGGCTCGTCCTACAATCCTACTCAACGTTCGTGGGATAGGAAAGTCTGCGTGCGAGGCTTGGGAATCTAGGGAGACTATGGTAGCATGGTGCAAATAGCCGGGATGAGCTACTTTGTCCACACGAACCAAGAGGATTGGGTCTGCTAGAAGAAATCAGGTGTAGCTTTCTGTGATAAGTAATATTCCAACAGTATAGGATCATAGTTTGAAGCCATTTCACAATCACTAGTTTCCGCGCACCTCTACCGGCGAGTTGTGGACAAAAGCAGCTGATAGCTGTATGCGAACCTTTTTTCCACAAAATGGTTTCTGGGTTTTCGTATTCGACAGTGTCATGTATTGATTTTTTTAATCTTAATGGAGGTCTTTTTTATTATGTACTGTCTATCTGACTGACTGTTTCTTTGTGTTTTTTTTTCTGGTAATAACAGGTTTCATAATTTGGTCGTGGTTGGGATTATAGGCTCCTGATCGTGAGCAAATAGCGAAAAAATCAACAAGCAAAACCAAAGTAAACTATAGCGTTAAATCCGTTGGCCACGGAGAATTGGTATTATTCTGCAAGTTCTTTACTATAGCAAGAGAGTATACTCCCTTGACTATGGGACATTGGGCCGGGGGAACTTAGTATTTTGACCCGGCATAGGGGAGGAGGGGAGGGGGAGGGGGTACTCTGGCCAGATTCCAAGTCACGGGGATGATCGAAGTATGTTTTTTTCTTGGTTTGAAAATATTTTGAACAAGTATTCAAAATATTCGTTCTTTTTTGGTCTTAATTTTCGCTTCCACGGATCACTCACGACACTTGGAATCCGAGGTACCCCTCTTGTTTAGTGCTTCGAAGGCAAAAAAGCTGTTTCAAAGCCTAGTAGGTAAATAAGAGAAAAATAAATATGCATGGCTGTTTCTACTGCGATGAGAGGATTTCTTGTCAGAAAATGTGAAAACTGTATTAAAATTGCTGACAACAGCTACGAAGATTTCGTGACAGCATGCTGACGTGACTAAAGCGTGTGACCAATTTCCGGTCACACGCCAAAGGTCATACGATCTTGTGCGATGTTTATTATCAGCCGACGAACGATTGAAGTGATGAAAGGTTTTCAAAATCGAAGTCATTAGCTGGCGATGAATTTTTATTCCTTTTGCCTCCTGACTGAAGTAAAAACTCTTGTAACTCTTGCTTCGACGTGTTGTGACTTTATTTCGAATCACGGCCGGATTCGGACGCAGTTGCTGAGCAAACGTACGTTTGTCTTTTGGCTAAAAATTATATATTTTGTGACTCAAAACGACGCAACAGAAGTTGGAAATAACTTTCCTTGCCGTAAAAACGTGTTACAAGCAATGGTGAGTAATCCTTTCATGTAAAACTTTTCTTTTAGTTTGACAACCGTCCGCAAGCCGTCTAATTTGCATAAATTTCCCAATTCAATTGCTCTCACCGCTTGCTTTGGTGTCAGGAAGGTATTTGATTTCCAGAGCTAAAACTTTCCAGTAAGTTAGTACAAAAACCAAGGTTCCATTTTATATTGATTTTATGATCAAGCGGCATATACCAGAGGCCTTTTTTAATAGTCAAAGTTGGCCTTTGTTTTCTAGCACGTCTAACGTCACAAATATGACCTCTTTACACTTGTCGATTATAAAAATGTAAAGCATTGTTTATCAAATTTTCTTTTAGGATTTTCAAGAGTAAGAACAAAATAATAATTCAGTGAAGTTTCAATGTCAGGGAATGTTTCTTACGCGTTCACCCTTCTCTCGAAGTTGCCATTGCATCCTGCCGTGTTTTGTGCGAAAAACGAGCATAAAATCGATTTTTCAAACTTTTCCTAATTTCTCCTTTAAAATGAATCGTTTGAAACCAAAACTATTTTTCCTCAAATTAGGTCACTAAAAGGGATGTTTTGGCAAAATAAAAAAAAATTCGATTTTTTGGCGAGTGTCGTGCGATTCTCGATTTTCTCAGATAATGGCTCTTAAAGCGTCTTTGGTAGCAAATCTTCACTGCAAATTTCATTTTATGTAAACGATAAACGTTAGGTAATCAATCCTTGAAAATTGAACTTGAACAGGTTAATAACAAGCTGTGTCTACTGTCTACACTTCAGCAGTGCTTTGTTTGAAATTATTGAAATCAATGTATTAAGTGCCTATATGGTTGTTTTCTTTCATGGTATGAAACAACAAATACAACAATTGAATTTGTACAAACGAATTTTTTTGAATTCGTAGCGCGTCTCAGTAATAAATATCAAAGTTTTATAACGTTCTTATAGATAGCAAAAAATGTAGGTAACAAAACTATGAACGCTTTGATTGTATTGGTCTGTTCACGAACTTAAATAACAGTTTCTTTTCCACTTTGTTTCACTTGAGTTCACATGTCATTTTTTTGAAATTCTTTAACTTTGTCCACAAAATGGTTGATTTGTTTAGTACCACAGTACTTCCTGTGGAAATTACAAGTTTAGTACTTCTTTGACAATGTCCCGTTTGGAGTTGTATTTCAATTTGACATCCTTTAGGCTCATAAGGGCATCTTCTATTTCATCTATGGTGCTGCTCATACTCGCTGTTGTATTCTTCAGGAGGTTTTCGATTTCATTTGTAAATGCAGTGAGCCACAATTCCGATTCATGGTGTTGAATACACAGCTTGACAGAACCTTCCCGCCTGCAGTTGATGATCCTTTGTCGCACTTTGCAGTTTTGGCATCTCACTGACTCGCCTGACCCATCCCCAATTAGTTTTTTGCAAAGTTGGCATGCACTAAGAATGCTTAAACTGACAACATATTTTAGTTGACTTGCAATGATCTCTCTTTCTGGATTTGTCAATATTTCTGGGCCCACTAATTTTTTGAGAGTTGTGGTTTCCTCACTGTAAGTTGTATTCCTGTTGGTGCTAAGGAATTTTGATCCTTGATAATACCGTAGTGTGAGGTTTTGAAAGTAATAGGCCTTGTTGCTTTTCAGTTGTGTAAATAACGGTTCCCATATGTGGAGTTCCATTGTGCCCGTTTCGTCTTCCAATATGCAGTCTTCTTTGACAGATAAAGCTTGACTGGATTTGGTTTCGATCTTGTTTGGCTCCTGGGCTCCCATTGACAGAGTTGCATGGACGTTGACTTTCTGATTGGGCGCCATTTCTTTCAGTTCTCGTAAAGAGACATCAGACGCTTCCTGTGATGTTGATTCGGAACGTTCTAACTTGACAAAATTTGGTACATAGGAGAATGGTACATCAGCATTTGCACGCTGCGAAACATAGGGTTGCTGGTTGAAAAGCCAGTCGTTGTCTTCATCATCTGGTATAAGAAGGTTCTTTAACAAGACGGGAGACTTGGTTTCTTGGAAGTGCTTGATCTTGGGATGTTTTGTTTTGTCAAATCCAACTACTCTTTGCACTTTAGTCGGTGAAACTTGCAGGTGAAAGTCAAACCAATCATGTCTGGACCTTGCAGCGGTTTTGACGGGGGATATATCTTTTGGATGTACTCGTACTTGTTTACTAAACGAAAGAAAAGCAAACAAATTCAGGATGCATGATCATCAATGCGCTTACAGTGACAGCAACAATAACCCTATTATCATCATTATAGTTAACACAATAACACATGCTATGGTATTTTAGCATGGTTTGCTTGAACATTTGTCAAGTGTCTTGAGCTAAAAAAGGTTTTCCATCTTTGCGCCCACTTTCCCATCATATCAAACATATAAGCTCTTTCATAGGGAACATCAACTTGAATAAAATTTTACAACTTACCCCTAGACTGCTGACATCATGAACTGTAATTTTTTAAAGTAACAATAACGTGTTAGCAACTCAGTTTACAAATAAGCCCATCTTTCAGTTACACATAAAATAAGCACCACAGTGAGAATCACCTCAGAAAGTTATAATATTTTTATACAAGTGGAAACCTGAAAATCATGATATTAATTAAAATGACAACATCAATGGAATAACAAAGAGGTATAGAGTAAGTCATTTTGTCTTAGGCAATATTTTGAACTGCAAGTAGTATGTCTTTGATCTGAATTCAGTAAATCCACATAGTCTCTTTCCAGATCATTACTTTGTAAAGAGAGAGATGAAGTTTGGCATGGATGACAGTTCGGTTTGGACCAGCCTTCATCAGGCGAGCACGGATTCCACGTGGATAAGAGAAAATCTACATACTGACAAACTAACTGCTCAGCATCTTTGCCTTTCATTATAAGGCAATCGATGTTTTCAACCTCCTGCTTAGAGAGAGTTTTATTCTTTTCATTTTTCAGTTTTGCAGTTAGAAAGCTTTTCATAGCAAGCTCAGTCAATACGCATAATTCGGGATCATTCTTTAACTTTGCAACACCGTGGCAATGAATGGATCCACGTTGTACAGCATATTCATATCGGTACCAATGCCAGGAAGCACCTAATGAATCATATAACCAATATTTTACAAAACGATCAGTTCTTTCAGTGAAAAGCCAATCCAAAATGTGAGCATTTTGGAGAACATTAGATTGCCTTTCAGTGGGTGATAGTTCCTCAATAGTCTTATTTTCAAAAAGATGATGAAACTCTGGCCAGTGATACTCTGCGCATGACCGAGTAAAGAATACTGTTGGTGGTCCGACTTGTGAGATTATTGCCTTCAAGTCATCCTTTGCTTTATGCCAGTAAGCATCACTCCCTGTGACATTTTTTGCATAATGCATCAACGTAGACATAACTTCTGAATAACTCTTTGAATGAAGCATTTCCTTCAATTCTTCTACAGACATGTGAGATTCTCCTGGATTTTGCTTGAGAAATATACTTCCTTGGCTAAGCATTCTATGTCTCTGAAGCATGTTGAATACCCAATAAGCAAATCTAGGGTGTGCTGCAAACCTATAATGCCATTTCTCATCTTTCTTTTCACCAAATTTTATAACGTGCTTAATTTTTTCACCAAAAGTAACATCACGTTTTGTTCCCGAGTTAGTGGGATCTCCTTTGCTATCAGGAAAGAGGGTTGGGAAAGCCATTGTTGCTAAGAATTCAACTTTAAATTCACTAACAGGTATTTGGCCCCTTTCAGGCCATCTAATCTTATTGTGCTGCAATATTTCATCTTTTATGATTTCTTTCTGTTGCTTGGATTTCACAGGATTTAACAACATACTACTCAGCTCTGTGTCTTCGTTGTTTGGCAAGTCATCAATATCAAGTGGACCTCTGTCTGGATCTAATTCTTCGCTTCCGCTTCCTTTTTCGCACCTTACTTTTGAGAGATTGGCTGGAATGCCTGCTAAGGGAAGTTGAGCTAAGCATTCATAGTCAATCTGTACGTCTCTGTAAACAGGATTGTGACTCATCAGCCAGTGTAAGGCATATGATACTTTTTCTCGACGCTCAATTAGATCTTTTGACATATCATTTTTACCATCAACTGTAACTATAATAACTGGTAATTCTTTTGGTTGCCTAGGCAAGGTATAAAAAAGCTGTTGAACTTCTTGGGGAAAATTGATGCAATGGCCTCTATATGCTCTCTGCCCTCCTGGCTTAGTATAAACACTCATAACGGGGAACACTCTGGCTATGAGCATTTCTTCTATTTGTGTCAGATTTTCAAGTTCTACTGGCACAGCAGATGGTAGCAAGCTGTTTTCAAATGAAAATTTTTTTGTCTCATTCTTGTCTCTTAAGCACCTGGTACAAATATATGGTTCCTTTTTTTCTTTGTTTTAATGTGAAGTGGCCATGCTTCATGACAGCATTGACATAAAGAAATTCTTAACTTCATCGAATCATGAAACTTTTGCATGTTCAGTTTTGCCCACTCTTGTTGGTGAAGCTCTCCACAGTAACTTATTTTAAACTCAGATAAATACATTTCCTGGCTAGAAACTCCATTTTTCAGACTTATTACTCCTTCAGTCATTACACTACTATCTGAATTTTTTTTGTTGAGCCTGTATGCCCGCATGTACAACTTTTTTCTTTCCTTCACTTCACTAGATGTTTGTGAAGACCTTTTTCTTATTTCCTGTTAGGTCGTTTAATGTTTTCATCTGCATAATATGTATCACTTGAGGAATTAATGCTTTGACTTTTCCGCTTCATTGTAAATTTAATTACTAAATCATTTCTTTGGTTTTCATTTCTTTTACGTATTTCTAATTTGCCCCTTTCGTTTAAGTCAAGTTCAGAATAAGTTTTAGCTCTATACGTCTGCATGTATGCATTATTTTTTGCCTTGACTTCTGGTTGTTTTCGGTAACACTTCATATAGTTATTACATTTGACTCTGTTATCCTTTTTATAACTTGTGACTTTTTGGTCTAACTTCACTTCTTTCGTACTGCAAGACTTTTTTGAAACTGATTTGCAAACAACTGGATTTATGGTGAAGCTATTACAGGTCAGATTTGCAGATTCTTGTAAATTGATGTCTACAGACTCAGACTTTTGAAATATGGCAAAAAACCAGCCATCCGGATAACTATACAATACTTCTTGAAAGGATAAGAAACGCCTTACAGAAACACACAAATCATCAATATAGATCCAACCGCTCTCACTTTTTAAGGCAACAGTAAAATGTCTATTTAAACACCTAACAATTCCTTTGAGGTAGTATGAAACTCCTAAGGTTTCCATATCATGTGGAAAAAACATTTGAGTTATACAATCAGGTGACAAGTCTATCATTAAAAAGGTTGGCAGGCACACAAAGTGTCGAAGTGAAGCAACACTTCCAGAATGATTTTGGCAGTAAACACAAAAAAGTCTATTGATGTTTGGCAGCATAGCTTCTGATACAAAACTTTCAAAACCGTTCTGATTTATATGGCGATAGGTAATATACAAGACAAAAACATCTGTGGTTTTGGTGATTTCCTGGTTACACTCTGAACAAATGGAATGATTGGTATGTTGAATAAGAAATAATGATTTTAAACCAAACGTTAATTCTCCAAATGTATTGATTTGGAATATGTCACTGAATACAGCATTATCTGACATACCTGTAAAAGAGGCATAGTGCTGTCTCATCCAGGCCCAAATGGGTTCTCGGACTGAATGTAACTGGTTGGAAAGGATTTCACCACTTTTTACTTGCACACATACTGTGTATAACATTTCAAAAAATTCATTACGTTCCACAGACTCAACAGCATCTTTAAAAATGTAACAGCTTAACTCCATAAAACAATCAATCAATTGCACATGAGAATTTTCCTGGAAAATCAAGGCAGTAATTCCTGAAATACATTTGCTCAACGGGGAGGAATGAACGAGGCAATGACTGCGATATTTCTTTACCAAAACGTTCTTGTAAATGTTGTTTGGTTTGGGAAGATTTACGGGAGTTTGAATCCTTTGACAATGCTGAATTTCCAGTGACCAAATGTGCTTCCTTGTTTGTTATTATGTAAGGATTAAAACTACCATTTGAAGCATACGGAATTCTTCTAGACAAATATTTCCGTTTGTAATAGGGGACTGTATATAAGCACGGGCCACAACATCTAATTTTGTGTAATTGTAAATCGTCACTTAAACAAGAACGCGGAGGTTTAATTATGGAGCAACTGCTTCCACAAATAATGAGTGATACAATCAGCATGAAGCAGTAAACATGAAACATGACAAAGTTGGTATGCGACTGAACGCTCGCAGTGATCAAGCAATGGAAACCACGTGTTTGTCTTGATTTAATACGCAACGCTGGCGTTTAAGGATTTTTTTCTGCTAAAAGATGTAAAAATAGATCACTTCGCTTCTTTTCTCGTAAGTCTTCAGAACGTCTCAGTCGACGAAAGAACACCTCGTTCGAAATTGACAGGCAAACACACAGGTGCGAACACGCTGGTTCAATGCGAATCGAGCTACGAAGAACACGCTGGTTCTAATAAAAATTTGAGCGTATAATCCTATTCCTTGATCAGCTACCGCTTAAAATTCAATTTACAAAGGAAAGAGAGCACTGCAAACCCTGGTTCTGAATAGAGAATGTATAAAGCAAACACGCTGGCTCGAATGTAAGCCTGCGAAGAACAAGCTGGCTCTGACAAAAATTTGAGGGTAAAACCCTATTCCTTGATCAGCTGCTGCTTTAAACGCAATTTATAAAGCAAACCAAACCTCTAATAGCCTTTTCAAACTAGAAATCGTATTAAAACTTGCTCAGCTGTTAGGTCATCGACCTTCTCTGATGGACGACGAACAGCTGCACACTGGAGCACGCAATCTCAAACCACGAGTTATAAATACAAGACCATGACGTCACTGCCCAAATATGGGGTCTTACTTACACCCAAATATGGTCAAAAATGCAAATTTTAGAGGGTTACGCAGAATTTGAGGGGTTTTGCCCACATTGCGCGGCGTTATAATCTGCCGCCGAGTCAACCTCGCTTCTTAGCTCGGTTGCCTCGTTGGCAACTACCATTCATTGACTTTCATTTGGAATTGTCACACGTTAAGGGTGGATTTTTTTGAGGCAAACGCGTATATTTGTCGCCCTTTCATCGAGTACCTCTTTTCAAATAAACGCTTTCATAAGCCCCTATAAAATACTACTCGTGCAAGACCCCGGTATGTTCAAATGGATATTAAATGTCGTGCTGTTTCTAGCAACTCTGGCCACTGTTCAGTCCAAAATGGAGAATTTTAACAAAGTTACTTGAACTCTGCAGAGAGTAAAGAATATCAATACGCTTACCTGTTTGGGAAGTTAGAAGTTTGCCACGTTAACGTGAACGTCATTCTCGTCCCTACAGACTACTTGTTCAACCCAAGTGGCTAAGAAGACGAATGCGCGTGCTGCATTTACATTTGAAACGTCCATTCACAAATTTATTAATAAATCATTAAGAAAATACAAATTATGTGTAAGGAGGGCTTAACAATAGGATACTTACACGATGACTTCATTTTACCACAACCACAAGAATCCTTCAATTTGTTGCTTTCTTGTGCAAATTGGGTTATTGTCTTTAAACCTCAGCGGAATTGACAAACGAAATTAATTCTGGTACAAATAACCGTAAAATTCCGAAAATAAGCCCCTCCATTTGCAAGTCCCTCCGATTATAAGCCCGTCAAACTTAACCTGAATTTCATCCGATTACTTCGAGTCGTTATTACTCCCTCAGTAACGTCTGAATCGACCGGCCGTTAATGCCGTCCAGTGACGTCACTAGTCCTTGACCTTTGCTTTAATTCACGCAAAAAGTAAAACACGATTTTCAAGTGGCAAACCGAGAAATATCGTTTGGAAATGTCTCCATGATACAGAACTGCTTTATATTTTTTGATCGTAATTCATGTTTAACGTTCGAACTATCAACTGCATGCACTACAACTCTCAAGAACCGGTTGTACTAAATTCTATAATCAAACTCGGTCGCAATCACGAAATGAAATAAACACACACACGGAACACTTAGTTCAAAAACACAATGATTTGCTTTAATTGAGAAGAAGCTATTTGGTCCTTAACGAAGAAAAAAAAAACAGGAGACAAGAAAGAAAACCTAACAGAATCATTACACTTGACGGTAAAAATAGCAAGGTCGAATTATATATAACATTGATCTCAAAACTTCGCGTAAACAAAATCACCGGCCGCCAAAACCACAAAGCGGCTCTAAATCAAAAACCTACCAGCTCTCCGCAATGATTCTTCAATCGCAATTCAATTTAGCATTTCAGTTTCGAAGACAAGGGCAATTGTGCTGTTTAACATATAGATTAAGCTTATCGAAATGTTTGAACTAAGCGAAAGAATGCCAGGGATGCGATCCGCTGAATATCAAGCGACAATCCCGCTTAAATTTTTCATAATGATACATAATCATGCGAATGTTTAGACAATCAACCAATCAAAATCACTACCCGGTTTTCGGGTAGTGAGTGACGTCACTGGACGGTATTAACGGCCGGTCGGTTCAGACGTTGTTGAGAGGAGAAAACGACTCGAAGCAATCGGATGAATTTCAGGCTACCTCAAACTCGTAACGCAAAAAACCCTCCGTTAAATCGCATCTCCAAATATAAGCCCTGCCCGGGGGCTTGTACTTGGAAATTGCCCTCAAATACAAAGTAAAACAAAGCAAAAACGGTAAATTTCCTTCCAACTATAAGGCTAGCCCAATCGATTTTGAAACGCAAATTTCCCTCCGTAGATAAGCCCCTAAGAACATAAGCCCCTCCAAAAATAAGTCCCTCAAAAAGGGCCTTTGAAAAATATAAGCCCCGGGGCTTATTTTCGGAATTTTACGGTGTGTAGTTGTCGTCAAATGTCGTCATCGTGAAAATGGCGTATTGCATGGAAAACCTGGTAATTCCAATGAGAATTCAAATGGAACGCTTCACCTTTAGAAATTTTGCGGAAAAAGGTGATACTTTCCTTCCGAGGTGTTACTTTTTTCCGCTTTTACCGAACAGACCGAAATTTTCTGTACCGTTTGTGTAGATTACTAGTGCAGTTTTTGCAAATATAAAATCCATCCAGAATTTTGATGCTTAAACCTGAAAGCTTAAAAGAAGCTTAAGGATTGTCATTCACAGCAAGAGAAAAGTAAAGATCGAAGGTTTGTAACGCTTACTTGTGTGATGCTGTAGGTATTTGCAAGAGGTGTGGATATATCTCAAGTCAGCCTTTGTGTAAGGCGTGTGTACTTCTAGAGGGATTGAATAAAGGACTACCAAGGTATGATAGCGAAAAAGGCCATTTCCGAGTTTCAGGAACCCTCACTTTGAAAACGAGGCTAAGTGCGAAAACCTTTCTTGTGATAATGAGTTTTTCTTGCATGAGAATGAAAAATCGTTTTCATATCAGTGGCTTTGCACTGAGCCTCGCCTTGAAACAGAGGCTCGTGGCAACTCGGAAATGGCCTATTGGATAAGTTACATAGGAAACCATAAAACAAATGTTTTCTTGGTGGCCCTTACTACACCGTGCGCTGGGCCAGTATGTCTGCTAAAATCACTGGCACCCTTTCAAACTGGGTGTGATAGATGAACCTTGAAATAACTAAGCTATCCGGTAGACGTGGAGGCTTCTTGAGAAAATGTCAAAGTTTTCTAGTTGGTTTGGGCAGACGTGCTTTTAGCTAGGAACTGCAGTCGCTTTTCATAATTTTTGGACTTTTTCCTTCAGGTTGGGTATTGGAAAAACAACCAAAGCTCAGGTAAGTTACCCAGAATTCAGCAAGGGAAGTTAGGGTTCTTATCTCGTCCCCAGATCCACCGAGATCCACCTGACCTTCTCCGGTGCTAGGGCCCAGGGACAAGCATCAGGGCGACTAAGTTTTTTTCTTCGATGAGACGCCATTGAGAATTTCATGTCCGGATTGAATGACACTGGTTTTGAAGATATTTAGTCTTTGGGAAATTTTAGTCTCATAATGTTTTATATTTGGCTTTCTCCAGTTTTGTGTTCTGTCTGAGTATAAGCCAACTCATTTAGAATTCTTCTGTTTTTTCCTTAGATTCCTTCTGATTAGATCGTATTAATTAACCGTTTAAAACATTTCGTACTCATACTTTTATCGATCTCTTCATCTTTAGATTGAAATTTTGAGTAGTGCTGATAGCGGTTCCAGTCAGCCCAGTGGCGGAGATAACAGCAGCTCTGCTAAGTCTCTTGATTTTTGATATTTGTACTTTTAAAATTATAAATACAAGTCATTTTTTCACATGAGGTTTCATGTCTTTTATTTTACTCCTCACCCCCAGCGCGATTAACGGGATAACACAGAAAGACACTGATAAATCTCAAATTTGCCTCGCGGTGAACGTCCAAGGGACTGGGTCCGTGACAACCTAAGGCGTTCCTGGCTCGGTAAAAGCTGGACCCTACTATGAGTCATGACATTCCCAATTCGCGCGGACAAAGAAGCGAGGGGTCTGCGGCATTACGTACACAAGAGTGAAGTATCTATGGTATGTCGATCGTCCTTGGTACTTCATTCTTTTAGTTGCAACAGAACTGACCATCAGTCAGATTCCTTCTTGCCTAAACGTAGACTAGAAGGTCTTTACTCAAAATGAAATATCGTCGAAAAGGACAAATTTACGTGAATCTACAGCAACGTACCCACATCACCGAGGAGAGGTCCTGGTAAGCAATTGATAAAAGCGGTCAAACATCTTGTTTCTGTACCCATTTCTTTATAACCTTTGTTCCACCAAGCGCAAGGGTAAGAGAATCTACCACAGGGCACCCAGTGTCACTGTGGCTGAGCAAGAATGAGAGGAATTGGCGTGGAATAGGCCTTTCCGTCCAAAATTCTTGCATGAATAGGTAGACCAAGTCTAGCAAAACACCATCTGTAACAAAACAAGAGAAGTACTAGTTTAAAATAAACGTTGCGAAAAGAATTAGGGTGCGAAAAATCTGCAGAATCGAGGTCCCTGTTGCCTAATTACTCTCTTTTTTATAAGAATATAGTTTATAAACAAACCGAGGCTGAAATTTGCGAAATTTTAAGAATGTCGTAAGAACAAACCACAGGCTGAGACTCAGTTGAAAAGGATATAATTTTGTGTATTGAAATCTGTAAATACAATACCAATAAAATGTTTTTGACTTAATCCTTTGTCAAAACCGCAAAACTAACAAACAAAACCTGCACTTACGATAATTCATACCCCCAGTATATTCTAAAACGGCAATGTCATAAGCTATAATTTAAGAATAATACAAGAAGAACATTTTCAGCCTAAAATCGGCAGAAAAATGAGAATGTTGAGTCTGGGCCGGAAAAACAACATTCTTATATATATAAAAAAAGAATAGCTGAGTCGGTAGCGCGCCAGGATAGGCCATTTCCGAGTTTCAAAAACCACCATTTTCAAAACGAGGCTAAGCGCAGAATTCTTCTTGTGAAAATGAGTTTTAGTTGCATGAGAATTAGAAATCAGTTGCTTTGCACTTAGCCTCGCTTTGAAACAGAGGTTTGGAGCAACTCGGAAATGGCCTATTCTTTATAGTTATAAGATTCTACCCACCTTGCTTAGGAAGGCAGCTACCCTGTTCCATTTCTCCACGGGGGTCAGGAAGTAACGGGAGAATCACTTTCTCCAACCCTTCGCTGATAATGTTACTGTAGGGTTCCTGTGACACAAGCTGGAAAATTGCTGGCTGTGATGACGTTGGTCTTTCTCTGTTTTGTTTAAGAATGCGCTGGACAGCAGCAAACAAAACCAAACAAATCACGTTTACTTCATTTACTAATTCATACGAAGAAATGCCTCGACCCTCCGTGTTTTGCAACAGGTCTCCCTTGTTATGCGACAACACCACGTGGTAAAGTTGCAAGATAAGGGTTTTGCCTGTTGTGGGGTTGTGTATTAAGTGATCTTGAAGGTCCCGGTGCCGCAAGATGCATTTTCTAAACCAACGAAGAAGTGATAGAAGGTGATCTCCAGTATCGTTGTTACCGCTTTGAAAGTAAACGTGATCAGTCACTTGGTTCACAGATGACTTAGTAGAGCACGCCAAACCAAACCACCAAAGAAGGAGTACCGTTTGGTTTGCTCCTTCGCCTGGAGAGGGCTTCCATTTTGTGAGTATCGTCAATAACGAAGATAAACTGTCTGTCTTTGCTTTTCTGTAATCAGAATCAGCGCAAGGTGAGTTCTTGGAGCTAGAACTGTCGCACCCTTGACTGAATTTTAAGGATGAGAGCAGCTGTTTGAGAAACATGGTCTCATCAAACGACGCACTCCACAAGCATAGCAAGCTCACCACACGATCACGTGACAAACCAAAAGACTGCTCATTGGTGGTCAGATAATTAGTGATGGATGCCAGCAGTTCTAAGTAGGTACTAGTATCACTTGTATTGTGTCGCGATCTGGAGAAATTCAAGGAAACAATGCGATGAGTATCAGAAATCTCAAAAGGCCATTTCCACGATGACGACATTTTACTACAGTAACCGTCACCAGAATTCACTTCGTCAATTCTTCAATATTTACATTTGGCTTTAACAAACAAAAATGAAAACAAAACAACAACAACAAAAACACACTCGTCCAAATACACTCCCTGTCTTTGAGGCAAGTTTTGCCTGAGTTGATCGCTAAAGATACGTGCAAAAGGACGCAGCAACAACTCCCAACATTGTTGGGTCAACAATGTTGGGAGTGGAGTTGCTCCGTCCGTGTTGGCAGTAGTGTGCGGATGTAGCAACTCCCAACAACACGCAACAACATCCAATAACACGCAACAGGGTATGCAGTGGTCCGCAACATGTAGCATCCAACAACGTCGGGAGTTGTTACGTCCTTTTGAAACTTAGCTTAACAGTTCTCATACCTGAGATTCTCTAACATAGTCCAACAGACTAACGCGCATTCCTGAGCCACATTTGGAGGCAGACGAACAGCTTTCCATTCTTCGCGCAATTCCTTTCCGCTATTGCCTTCTACACTTTCATTCTTTTTTTCAAGGCTTCCACGGTACAATGTAAACCATAATGTGTGAAGCAATCTTAGACTTGTGCAGAGTCTTTCGGCACTTAAAGAGGAATAAATTGCATTTTAATTAACTTTTATTGACAGATGTGTTCTTCTGGGAAAATAACTAAAGAACTCAGAAGTGCCTAGCCTGCGAATCCTGCCTCTTACTCCTGAGCGTGGTGGAACAAGGTTCATGAAGAAAGGGGCACAGACAGTAATTTTCACTTTCTAACCAGAACCTCTTTTTGAAGATCTGGGCATCTTGTTTTAGATTCACACAAATTGGACATGTACGAAAATAATCATTCAGTCCTTTTCGGCGCGATCTTCTCGGACTCATGTGTCACGCTTCATTCTTCCTCTGTTCTCTATACGAGTTCTTCCCTAAATAATCAAGTTAAAATATTTATCCCACCTACCTTTTGTAACACAGAGAATGGATCCAAGCAACAATGCTAAAGTTTTTGGCGAGATCGTAGGCGGCTGGATGAATCTTTAAAGTCGATTGCAATAATTCAGTCACAAGGTTCTTAAGGGAAAAAAAAGAACATCTCTGATCACTTTTAAGGCACTGAACACGCGTGACAGATGGATACCTGTGTCGGTCCGCGCGATTCCGGTCAAAAATTTTTATAACAAAGAAAATTAAACACCAAGGTTGGACGATCAGCATTACGTCAGCATCAATTAACAAGCCTAAGCCCGGTAACTGGAAGGTCTTTCTCACGTTACACTACGCGCACTACCTTCCTTTTATCAGGGTCATATCAGTAATTGTTCTGACATTCACGCGAGTAAAACGCGAAAGGCAATAATTCCTGGTTTGTTTACGCTACATTACGAGTATTCCCTTACTGGATTATAGCTAGTAAGGCTCTATGCTATCGTCGGCGTAAGAATGAATGAATAGATGTAGGTCATTTCTGTTGTTCTTGTACGTGCAGTAACGCGTAACCTTCGGAGCCGAACAGACTGGGTTGGATACCTGCTATCTCCCATTTTCTTACTCTGTTTTATAAAGCGTTGTTATGACAAAGAGGAATTTAATACTGATTGTTCTACAGGGGAATAAATCGGAGAAAATCTCATTGAGATTCACAGATTAATAATTCATTTCTTCTGTTTTATTTCCGTCAGCCTCGGAACCAAGTATGAATTGTGATAATTCGAACCTGGCCTATCAGCTCACCTGAGAATGCTGATCGCTGACTGGTGAGTCGTGGTAACTAAGTGCTAGTTCAATCACGTGACGTCGTTTGTACAAGTAATAATCTGGACTGTCTTTCATTCCATCTACAAGCAACTGTAGCATCCACGATCGCTCAGACACGTGCTGTTAAGGAAAGCGATATCAATACGAGTTTTCAGCATTCTTGAGTAGTAATGCAGTAATTTCAGTGAGAGCGAAAGGGTTTGGTATTTTGTGTAATTACAATTAACTTTGAGTTAGGGCCTGCTTACATGGAGGTGAGGGACCCTAAGTAGATGAGGTAACCCGCTTAGGTGGGGTAACCCGCCTGTCCATATAATCTATCATTTTAAATTGATCACGTTTACATGATAGGTGGGGTGACCATATGAGAGATTATATGGACAGTTGGGTTACCCCATCTAAGCGGGTTACCTCACCTACCTGGGGTTCCCCCATCTCCATGTAAACAGGCCCTTAGCCCTACAGCGAAGACGTAAGTTTCAGGTTAGCAAACGCTCAGCTTTAGAAAGCTTAAACAACGACAGACGGCAAACGACAACGGCAAACGACAACGGCAAAAAAGCAAAACGTTTCGATTAGCAAAACAAAAACTTTTGCACGTGCATCAGGCTTTTTGGTAAATTTCTTAACTGCCTAATTTCACGTTTTTCTTGAGGACGTGGACACAAGACAACTATTTTCTAATTCTTTGTATAAAATTTACATACAGCCCTTTAGAATTTAAGTCCAGAAAAATTCACCAACATTTGATTAGTATAGGTAATAGCATGATTTGTAGTGATATTTGGCATAAATACCACGAGTGATATTTCGAAATTGTTATACGTAATTTCACGAGCCATTAGGCGAGTGAAATTTGAGACAATTTTGAAATATCACGAGTGGTATTTATGCCAGATATCACGTACAAATCATGCTATTACTTGTTTATACTACTACCCGGAAGAGGTTTGTAATTTTCACATGTAGGTATTTCAAATTAAGCTGAAATACCATTGCCCTAAGCCAATCAGATTGCAGAAATTTCTCATGTTGTAGTATAAACTGAATGACATGGCATAAGAGCGATCAATTTTGAAACGGCGTGAATTCACTTTTTGGGAGACGTCCGTCTTCACCACCGTCGCCGTCGTCGTGGCTTAAAATCCCTATTTCCTACTTGTATTTTGAGGACAGAGGAAGACTGAGCAGAGTTAAAAGTGCGACACAATCTTTCTCTTATACGCTGATGGACGGCCGATTTCGAGCCAGCCCACGATACAGTCCTCTATAACTGGTGTAGTTATAATTAAATTTTCCCCCTGCTAGCCATAGTGCCTCCAGGAGCTCAGGGGTTAGAGCATCAAATTAGAACTCGGAGGGCCGTGAGTTCGATTCCACCTGGAGCTCCGCAAAATACTCATGCAACTTTCTGTCATTTTTCAAGTTGATTTGTTATTACCGATCATCGGAGACCCAGGGACAGTTTGTCAGGGGGAGGGGGGGGGGGGGATTTTTCCCTTTGTCCTGTCCCTGGATCTGCTAGGATGATAACCGTACGTACATTACCACAAGCTACAGTATTATGGTGCTGTACATTTTGTTGTGTAGCATCCATCCTACTTACGTTACGCCGCTAATTTTCAACGGAAAGAAGTTCACGGAAAAGGCAAAGATAATCACATTACATAATTAATTTCTACATACATCCTTGCACATGTTTCCATAAGTAATGGTTACTGAAACCCGCTAAATAAAACTGATGACGTGAAACCAGAAAATGGGCTTTACCACAGGCAGCCCAATAACGAGAGACGCCTAAGACACGTGACAAAGAAAATGCTATTGGGCTTGGCCATAGGCAGCCCCGTAACAAGACATGTCTCCAACATTTGACCTGGATCAATAAGGTGGGCTGGAACTCAGTATAAATCAATATAATCGTCGCTTTCTCACAGAAGCGAAACTTATTTCATGTAATGGGGTACAGACTGAGGCTGCCCCTTACCTGCATTGTACTGCTGTTAAACATGGAATAAAACAAAGGTAAGTCCCGGATATCCAAAGCAGGTCTCTGCAGCAGAAAGTTGTTCATCATTAGGTAAAAAGGATGCTCTGGGGAGAGAAAATTCAAAAATGACCTTTTAAACAAAAAGGAAGCTACAAAACACAAAGAGACCGAAACAGTTATCACTGTTTTAAAAACGATAACTAAAGAAAGAAGAGTTCAATAATTATTGATAAAGTTGTAAACTAGAAAAATGTACAAAAACTCAAACATGAAAAGGTTTGATATTTGTACCTGGTCTCAGCAGAATATAAGCCACACGAGCAACAAAACAAGTCATCAAGCTGGATATGCGGTAATTCGCTTCTGTGATACCATTTTGCAAACACTTTAACAAGTGAAAAATCTGAGAAGTAAGACCACAAATATGGATCACGTTAACAAATGAACTGGATATGAGTTCGTTCAGAAATTACAGGAAAGATTTTGCACTTGGCAACTAGGAATCGGCCTATTCAGTAAACACAATTGCAACACTGCTGATTGGGCATCACTTGGGAAGCTACAACCTTGGTCAAAACTGTTGAGACAGCTCCATCTATTTTCTAACTTTTGCGCCATACTACCATCTCCTCTAAACAGAAAAAGTAAGGTCCCTTCCCATCCCCTATTCAAAGTTGTTTTAGTCTGAAAACCAACGTCTATAATTCTCGTGTTATCCTTAACATTGGATAAGAGGGTAAACGGGCATTCACTTAGCGACGGTTTCCATTGTTGCCAGGATGACACAAATAATACGTATGTTTGCGATGTACCTCAACAGGTTTTGTCCGAGGGTGTAGCTGTTACGTCTGACATTTAAGGGCGCTTACCATTTGTCAGAACTGACCGGCCAGACCATTCCCGTCATTTCACTTTTAATGAAAACTATCCAACCAGATCAGTCAAATCCTAAATACTATGCACGAAGAGGATGGTTTTTTTTAGCAAAATCCCTTTGGAAAAAGTCAATTTCATTTGCTCACTGACTGGTGCGGCAATGGCCCAGCCGGTGATGGAAAGCGCCCTAAGAACTACGCAACTGGCCACAGGCTTGGTGGAAAAGTATCAGGACTGATTCTCGGGAGTTAATGACTGGCCTGTTTTCTCTCCTTGAATCTTGAACCTTCAAGATGCGTCATAAACCTGCTGAGCACGTGATATCCCGCTTGGCGCACGTGTGTATCACGTGACGACAAAGACGCCACGGTGAAGCTCAAGCAACCTTGTTCCACGAACTTTCGACAGTCCACTTGATAATCTATGAGGCAGAACCATTTTGTCAACATACGCTATTTTGTTTTAGAACCGCTGATTTATCTAAAGCTGAAAACAAACAGTACCACACAGAAGAACTGATAAAGAGATTCCCCTTGTAAAAATGCCACTTTTTCACGTGACATGAAAATCTTGCAGAATAAAGTTTCATACCTATTTAAATCTCACTAAGAAAACAAAAGAGGAAATTTGTCAGGTAAAGTTTTGTTTTAAGTATGGATCAAAATCCATATCATACTGAATTATAAATCAAAAAACAAAAATACGGTTAACTGCTTACTTGGAGCCACAATACAACTGAATAACGGAAGAAGGAAACAAGGGTCATAAACATCTTGGGGTTTCTCCTGCGATACCTCACGGTGGACTTGCGGCTGAAAAACACAACATATAAACAAACAAACTTATAGCAAATTGACTAGAATGCAAGATTTGAACTTGTTGGTCGCAATTTATGTAATTTTGTGATATTTTTAGAGGATGTTAAGATTGAGCTAACCTGCCATCAGGCGGTATTACCTCCCTTTTTCTTTTGCGCTCCCCCGAGAAAAAGAACGCATGATCGCAGGTTGAAGATTTAGCTTGTCCTTTACTCTTCCCGAGATCAAGCTGCGGGCACTCCCCCGCATCTTGGAAACAGTGTTATTGTCCTCTAAGCGAATATATTTTTCACCAAATAGCAAACTCTTTACCTCCCGCTATAGTTCTTGCCTGCTACAACATAAGTAATCATCGTGGCATCTCTTGCCTTCCTAGCTTGCCAGTCAATCTACTTCACACTTTCGCGTAAAAATGCAAGACTGACAAAAATGATCCTTCTGCAAGCTCAAATAGAAAACGTAAATGATTAAGCCCTTCACAAACCTGCAAAAGCCTGATCTGCGGGAACAAAACTGTTGACTGACTCATTTTCTTGGTATCCAGCAGTTCCAGGACCTCAGTAACGCTTGGCTGTTGCCATAGTGAAGGACCCAGGCTTCTCGAAACCTGATGATGGCTAGCAGCAGCAGGGCCCCAAAGGAATGGTCTGTAATGAGACGAGAAAATAGCCGGAACTGTTCCAGGGTGACATGTTTACTGAGCAGTACACGGGTTATAAAGACCCTAAGAGTCGAATCCCCACAATAGACGAGAACACTACTAATAGCACTTTATCCTCAACGACGAGTCTAAAATATTGGCGACAATACTTACTTCAAAAAGGGAAAAGCAAGCTTTCCCTCCCCAGCGTCCCCACCCTCCCAAACAATGTTGTGGCGCTAATCAAGCTGCCACTGAGAAAAAACAGTCGAGGGGGCAGAGGTGAAGATTGCTTTGCTTTCCGACATATACCCCATTTGACTGAAATGTCTTAACAATTTATTTGCCGAATGAAGATTATTTACATTTGGTACTACACTAACAACATTTACATTTATTTGATTAATTATCTTTGGCTGTTCGTGCATGATACTTAGTAGCCTTTCGCAAATCTCTTAGAACCCCGCAGAAGTGGTTTAACTGTCTCCTACTACTGTGTACTACTAGCAGAAAGTTCTCTTTTGAAGTTTGAGGAGTAACTTCAAGGATAGGCATGGCCTTCGTCGATTCGTTTAAGTTTCAGCCAATCAGAATGTGGGTAGTAACACGTCATCAGTACCGACTTTTCTGTGCTCGTTTCTCAGTCGTCATTTGTATAGGTAATAGCACTATTTGTAGTGATATTTGGCATAAATACCACGAGTGACATTTCAAAATTGTTAAGCGTAATTTCACGAGCCGTTAGGCGTGTGAAATTTGAGATAATTTTGAAATATCACAACTGCTATTTATGCCAAATATCACGTACAAATCATACTATTATTTGTTTATACTACTACCCGCAAAGGTTTTGTAATTTTCACATGTACGTATTTCAAATTAAGCTGAAATACCACTGCTCTGAGCCAATCAAATTGCAGAAATTTCTCATGTAGTAGTATAACGCGGAGAAACCAGTGGTGGCGTCACGAAATGTCGGCTGTTTTTTCAAGCTATCCATAATCGCGACGTGTGCGTAAGGAAAGATTCGACCATAACTTCAGAATCTTTAAAAATACCTGTAGTCTTTAAATGATGCGTGGTTCTTCTCGTAAAGATTCATCAAGTACAGAATGCACTGGTCTAGAACAAATGCATTAACTTCAGAAGCTGATCGCACAAATATAGAAGTCACGAGGGAAACTAAAAATGCGTTAACCTTTAAGACCAATTAATGTTAAACCGTTTTCAGTGAAGTGTGACAGTAAATTCGCAGGAACGACAGCTTACAATTTAGGACACATTTTTAGGACACCAGAGATAGAGCTGGTAAATAAAAAAGCACATTTCCAGCCTAGGAATGGAAACCGCAAAATCTGTCACGCAAAGCTGATGGTCCGTAAATTCATTGCCCATGTGATCAGAGAGGTCTACCCACCACTGGCAGGAGAGATTAGGAGTATGACACAAGGCTGGAAGGAGTAACGAAACTCGACGCGAACTGCAGTGTGGTCAGCTGATGATGGTGGTGATTATGATGATAATGATGACGATGACGTTGATGACGATGATGTTGACGATGTTGATGACGATGATGTTGATGATGTTGATGACGATGATGTTGATGATGTTGATGACGATGATGTTAATGACGTTGATGATGATGATGATGATGATGATGATGATGATGAAGATGATGCGATTGGCTTGACAATAACTCTCCATTTTTTGAACCGAAATCAAACGTGAATCGTCTGCTTGCTATTTCCTTCCCTATGTGTCGACTAAAACTCATTTGCCTCTAGATCTGATTGGTTAATAAAATTGGCTACGTATTTTGACTGTCAAGAACGAACATGTGTAGAAAACGTTGCCTTACCTGTGACAGACAATGAGGCTGAGTAAGCTGCGAAAAGCACAGGTAGGTGTGACGACTTGCAAGAGCTAGGACTTAAATCCACTATAGTAACCATCAGCTCTGTGAGGGATTCTGTAAAAATACAAAACATAGTTAAACCTTGAAAATTGATGATACCCTCTAACTCTTAAAATCAGGGAGGTTTAAAGATCTTTACGGCTGGTTTTCACTAGCGACGCAGACGGATTCGAGTCGTAACCAGATGCGTAGAGCTCATGATCTAGTGAAAACAGCCTTCCGATTCCGCTAACGACTCCGTCGCTTACTTTCCACTTATGATCTAGTCAAAACCAGATTGTCGGAGTCGGAAGAAGAAAGGGAAGAACTAAATCAATTGCATTGTGATTGACTTATCCTTCTGCTTCTGCTTCCGACTTCGACAATCTGGTTTTCACTAGATCATAAGTGGAACGTAAGCGAAGGAGTCGTAAGAGGAATCGGAAGAAAGGAAACGTTCTGACTCCGATTACGTCGCGCTTATGACTCCGCTTACGACTCCGATTTTTAATCTTAACTAGGTCATAAGGCAAAGCGCTCTTACGACTTCGCTTACGACTCCCACTCCGACGCTAGTGAAAACCAGCCTTTATTGTGCAACGTAGCCAAAATAACTAGCAAAACAAAGGAGAAAAACAGATTAAAACTTATATAAAAACGACAGACAATGACATACGGATTTTTTGTAATACCAACTGTTAGAGATTGGAGGCAATTTGTAGAGAATGCAAGTTATAAAACAGCCCCTGGTCACTTACTTTAAATGAACCAGTCCCTGACACATTTGAATTTCTTTTTCTGCTTGGCCAGAAAATCTTTCTTGGCCGGTAACCGGCAGACATTATTACAGTGATACTATAAGAAGTTAATACTGTTAGATGCTAACACACCTTTTGCGTCCTTGTTTCTTGATAGCCCGTCACTTAGAATCACGTCCAAGAATTGAGAATGGCTTATCAGCATTTCGTACAAAGTGTCCAGGGGCAGCAGAGTGTCAGACTGTTTCTTGTCGCCCGGTTCTTTCCTGTACATTGCTTTAATAAGACATCTCAAAGTTGTAAGAACTTTGGCGCTTTCAAATTTGTACCTGTGGAAGAAACAAATCACATCAGAAATGCTTCAAATATATTGCTACAAGGCAGAACACGGCTTGTCACGTACCGTACTCTTCGTGACGCGCAAAAAAGGCTAGCTCTTGTAGAGATGTTTTAACTCTCTTTTAATGTCCACTGTGATGATAGGAGACCTCCCCGAGACAATAGAGAGCTTATGCAACAAGAAGGAAAAACGTTTGAGTGTGACAAACGTGACGGGCGATTACTTGCATGGTTGGTCACGATCTTCACTTAAAATTACTCTTTTCTGGTCTTTTACAAAAAGATCTATTTAAAGGAAGGTGAAGTTTGATAGAAGGACATAATTATAGTCACGCTTGCCACGGTTGTCACACAAATATTTGTCGTCTTCTTTCCTCTGTTGTCAACAGGGACAAAGGAATAGAGATTTCAGGAGCATATGTGCCCACCATCAACCCTGTTCCAGGGGATCATAAGGGGGAGAGTAACGCAAAATGCTGAGCAGAAAGACATCTCTTTGCGCCGTCCCCACCATCTGGACGCTTGGAACAGGTTACCCACCATCAGATCACAAAGCAGCCGGTAGGTACATAATGGTCTGGACCGCTGAGAGTACAGCTTCCAGGACGAAAGGCAAGGTTGGAAGGCCAGCAATCTTGAGCGAGGAAAGAAAAGCACCAACCAATAGCAACCATACCGCAGCCCGGTTAGGTAAGTTGGGAGCGTGTCGGTCTGCTGCGCGGGAGGTCCTCAGTTTACACTCCAGCTGGACTATTATCCAAGGTTCTTAAAATGTGGTGAGATCATGCTAGCTGTGACTAAAAACCCCTTTCTTAGTACAGATTATCGCGTCATTGGGCGGTGACGTTAAGCTGTTGGCCTTGACTCCTCCATCCTTTACATCAGTTGCAAAAGAACCCGTGACATTGATCGAAACGAGTAGGAGACGTAGGCCCCGGTGTCACGGTCTATCTGACGTGCGCCGTCATTGATCTGGGTGGGTGAGGTGAGATCAAACATGGAGTGAAGCGGCAGCATAGTGCGCCTTTAAAAGCTGAGGTCCGATTTCACCTCTCTGGTTCCTCCGTAATTCAGCCATTTGGCTGCAAGTGGGGAAAGTTGGCAGCCCCATTATTATGATGCAAACAATTATTCCGCATGACAGTAAGTGCACATACAACAACGCTCATATAAATACAAACCAAAGATGTTCAATGTGGTTCACTGGAAAGTACTTATCTACCTGAATCATTACATCTTCATTAGCTGACTGACTACTACCTTAAATTCTACATGAATCGGAAAGAGCGTTGAGCTGAACACTCTTGGATTGGCTACATTATAACAGAAACAAATGGACAAATACCTCAAACAGTTCGTTACAAAGCTGTTCCACACTGAATCACGACTCTTATCACCGGCAATATATGCGTCTGAATTCTACATAAATAGAGGCACATACCGTGTTGTTACCGATACGGCGGCCATACTGAATTACTTGGATTTAAGGAGTATTATGGGATGCCCGGGGGGCGGAGGGGTGGGGAGGGCATGAGCACGATCCGATGTACTCGCACCAGTATTTACGCGCGCTTTTCGGGCCAATTTTTCTTTAAGTTCTCCTAGAAAAAGATTGCAATGGGAAAAAAAGATCGTTGTGCCGTGTTTGGATGTAATAATGATCACCTTTTTACCGACAAACAATCATTGAAGTTCTCATTTTGCCCAAAAAGCCTACGTAAATACTGAGCGAGTGACCCTGGGCATCCCATAATACTCCTTAAATATAATAAATTCAATATGGCCGCCGTATCGGTAAAAAGGTCTATACGTTGACTTTTTTTACATAGATAAATTTAGAAGGAACATATTTATGTTTAAAAAACATCGGATTCCCACTCGCTACAGTGCTTCCTTTCCTTTCCCATCCAGAGCTTTTACCATTATCAAAAACTAGCGTGCAACTCATGGTAATCCTAATAAAGCCAGCGGGGAACTTAGCCTCCACGACGGCGACGTTCACGAAAACGGTAATAAAGCAATTAACTTTTGATTGGCAAAACAACAACTCTGCACGTGCATCAAGATTTTTTTTGAACATTTCTTTGCCATCACTAAACGACTACGGTGTGAAAATACGTAATTTCAAGTTTTGTGGAGGACGTGAAGACAAGACAATGACTTTCTTTTCCTGAACTTCGATACAGTCTTTTAGAGTTCAATTCCAGAAAAAATACCAACATTTGACGAAATGAACGAGACGGAATAAGCACGATAATAGTTTTGAAGCAGCGCGAATTCACTTTTTAAGTGACGTTTTCGTAGCCGTCGCCGTTGTCGTTGCTTAAGCTCCCTAGTGTCAAGTACCTTACAAATAGATTCCAAATGGGCCAAAGCATCGTCAAATGCATTTTCAGTATCCTTGGTGCTACCTACAACTAGAAAACAAGTGCTGGTCAGTTGCTGAGGTAAGTCTTGAACAAGAAAATTCTATACACTGCAGCAAAATCAGGGTAAACACTTTCACCAGTGACAGAAGACGTAAGCACTTTAATCAAACAATCGATCTCATAGCGGTACAATTAGCAACGATCATAGGCGGAAAAGTGTAAAGTCACGCCCTAATATGATTTTAAAAATACTGAGCTAGTGCCACACGATACGCATACTCTCTAAAAACAAGAATACGAGGTGACTTTTGGAATTCCTTTCCCTGACTTGAAATCAAGTTATAAGAGTAAGTTGGCTACAAAAGGCGAGACCAGCATTTACCTTTTCCAATGAAAGTGCTGGATAAATATTGCATACAGGCAAAGCAGTACTGGCTTCTAAAATTAGCGGTCTCCTCATTGGTAGGGCAGTCACGACAAAGGCACATGAAAAGTTGGTAACAAATTCTCAACTGGTACCTGCAAAACAGAAGTGAAATTTAGGGGAAAAATAAACTGCATTAAAATTACATAGGAAAAAGCTAATCAGATGGCCAGGTAGACTACGTACCTGTCCCATATGGAAGCTTTAGTCAACAGGTCATTGAACTTCATCCTAACAATGTCAGCTACAAGAAAAGTTTTAAAAATAAATGATATAACAGTGACTGGAACAACAAATTCCTCAAGAGATACATGGGAAGGGAAGGGGTTGTCCCCCTTCCATTGAAGGAGTCCAGGGAGCTTCCCACGGGAAACTTTTAATCTTGGGGGCCCTGAAAAGTGCGTTTTACATCATTTGAATTAACAGCCAAAGACGTTATCCACGAGAACGGCACCTTTACGTAAGTATTTGCTTTATTTTAAATGTATAATACGTTTGGTTTTTCAAGCAAAAGAGTTGAGAAACAAATACTACGTGAACATTATTGGTTCCGAGTAGCCGCCGCGACGGTCATTTTCACTGATTACCCAGACGACGATCGAATAGCATCCCATGATGCATCTCGATTCATGTTATATTATCACTGCGTACGTGACACATCGTGATCAGTAATCTTCAGCACGCGCGAAGTGAACATCGATCGCAGTGCTCAATGTGGATGGTTTCCAAACACGTTTCGGTTCAGCAGCTTCTGCTTTTGAGATTATCGAGTTTGCTTATATTCACCGTGCTTTAAAGGCGAATTTCAGCGTTGCTTTGACTGAGAAGGTTTTACATGTATTTCACTGATCTGTCGAGAACTACTTGTGCCGCGCTCGGTCGCACTGTAAACACAAATTATAAGACTCGCAATTGATAAGCTTCGCTAGGTTCACTAGGAGAACCTAGGCCAGAGGAGAACCGAAACTATGACTGATCTATAAAGTGGTTCCAACAAAACATCCGCTACGCTGTGAAGCTAATTACCAAAGGAAAATGTATTACAGCATCGCGCTCAAAGGAGCTAAAGTTTACAATGGCAGTTAACCTATCGATGCGACAAACAATTCTCTGAAGCACAGTCTACCCGGTACTGACTCAAGCAATCTTCAAGGAAATTTCCTGGCCAGAATACTGACCGATCTGTTCTTTTGAATAAATATGATGTTCCTTTTTCAAATTCTGAGCAGGCTTCAGTTTACGTTGTGCCGGCTTGCATGCTGCGTGGTACCTTTCTTTAGGTTGTTTTCACACTGAAACACACCGTTACACACCGCTCCTTCTTCGAATTAAAAGAATTATAGTCAAATTCCTTTTGAAAATAACCTCGTTGAAAATACAAAGTAATTGCTTCGGCATAAAGCGCTCTCAAAAGCGCCCAACAGATTGTAGCCTTCATCAGGCTTTACACATATATTATGACACATGGCGTTGAAATGTGATAAAAGATTCGAAATTTCAGCCATCTTTGATCGACAAAAAAGTCTTCAAAATGTGGGTACTTCTGGGTACTTCTTGGCCTGTACAATATTCAGGACTTCATTTTGCTGGCGTGAAGTCCACATTTGTAAGATTTCAACATATATTCCAAAAAATCTTGAATATTCATGACCTGGTTGTGGGTCACTGAACACTTTGTGATGGGAAGACTAACTGAAACCGTGAAAATAAATGTTTCTAAGTGGAAACTTCGCCCTCAAGCCATTGCAAATCGGAGAAATCATGTCAAATAACGAAATAATGTAATTTTTTTACTTTTACTGGAAATCGAGTGAGAAAAAAGCCGACGAGAAAACGACCTTATTTCAAGATGGAATCTACCATGACTGCGATATTGCCTGATGCTTCTGGAAAAATGCATCATGGGATACTATTCGATCCTCCTCTGCTGATTACCAGAGCTTCCAGGAGAACCTCGGTTGATCGCGTTAACATTGAGTTCTGAAGGCCCACAGGCTCCCTCAAAATCAACTGACCCTGCTCGGCACATCTGTTATTAAAGGGTACAATTTTGTATTCCTTTAATCGACCTTTTGATTTTAAGGTGGCTCTATCAGTTACGTAGCGGACCTAACCTCTTTTTTCCATGCTGTGAACAAGAGTGATGATCAACTCCATACATGGTTCCTATAACATCAACAAGAACACTAGCTGAAGTATTTAACTACTATTAAAAAACCTTAGGAGTAAGTGTACTTTTCAAAACCAACTCACAGTGACAAGATTGGCGCGAAATCCATAAATATGAATGTTTCACCAAAGGAGAAGACATATAATTTAATAATTCTTAAAACGGGGAATGGGGAACGAGCAGGCGAACGGCAAAATGAAAAATGAGAACAAAACAAAAAAATGGGTAGTGACGTTACTGGTACGAAATTTGAAGTTTTCTTTACTGAATTTTGACGTAAATTTGAAAATGTTGAGGCGAGGGTTTGGAGACTTTTTTAGCAATGACATTGAGTAAGTACGCTTGCATTTGGTTGCATAGTAAGTCTTTATTTAATGTTCTTATGTTCTGTTTTTCTAAGAAATCTCTAACCTCTGAGGATCTGAAAATTCCCTCTCTATCACCAACGAGCCAGTCCCACAGTGGATCCCAGTACGCTTCAACCAGGTGTGAGATTACAGCTCGCGTTCTGGTTTTACCTGCCAAGACGCAAAAATGAAAAAAAAAAATGATTAAATGCATGCTAACAAACAAATTAACGTTTGCCGTGTATTCGCGGATTTTTTTTGGCAAAACTTAAAGCCAATCTTGATATTAAAGTTTGAACCCGCATTAATAGAACTCTGCAACAAAACCTTGCTATTCTGCTGAAAGCTACGTTAAAATACGTGAAATACGATATGATATGATTTGCACTCAGCTGCACACATGCATACATGTTTAGATTTTATTCTTATTTACTATTTCTGTGAAATTTATGAGATTGCTGGATACACAATAAATGTATGGGGTTGCACGGAAATCTCTCCTTCTTAATGGCAGACAGAAAGACGCGGACATGAAGCAACCTTTTATTGCTGTCAAAAAAAATGTTATTGCATATGCTCACGATGGAAAATTCAGTAACAAAGAAAATGAACGTTTCTATTGCTATGTAGTCAGTTTGGAACTGTAGGGAGGAGTAGGGACCTGGAGCCCAAAAGCGTCCCGCAATTGTTTTTGGGATTGTTACTGGGGACGCCCCGGTCAAAGAGAAGCCAAATTTATTTTCGGTTAGCATTAGATCCCATCGGCCTAAAACCCCTTAGACACCTTATGAAGTTTACACAACCTACTATGCCTTAACGCTTCGGTTTCTACCACTGACTATAGTGATTAGGGTTAAGCTCTGACTCCAAACGGTTAGCTTCTACTCAGGGTTAAGGTTGTTGCTATATAGCTTCAAATCAAGCCAATTTTCGCCAGGAAATCCTCAGTGGCGTACTGGTATAGGTGATGGACTGCAGACACTACCCTCAGGGTTCGATTCTTACTCTTGATCTTCTGATTTTTTTTCCCTTAAAAATTGACGAGACTTACACTTTCATGAACATTTCCTGAGCAAAAAGGTCAAGAAACT
Source organism: Porites cylindrica (assembly GCA_964035525.1). Taxonomy (NCBI): domain Eukaryota; kingdom Metazoa; phylum Cnidaria; class Anthozoa; order Scleractinia; family Poritidae; genus Porites; species Porites cylindrica. Next base: position 25,996,094 of record OZ037775.1, read on the forward strand.
TAGAAATTTCATTTCAGCGCAGTGCACAAGCAATAAAGAATACTACGTTGTGTAAACTTCATAAGGTGCCCAAGGGGTTAAGGACGATGGGATCTAATGCCGACCAAGTCCCTCGTCACAATCCCAAAGGTCTTTGCGAAAGTCAACTCGGCCCTGGTTCCTCAGTTCTCGTATCTAAAGCGGCGAATTGTCAGTTAGTCAAAGAACATACACTGAACTTACCCTCACCAGTCACTCCACGGACGGACAAAAGGTAGGATGAAACTAGCAGAACGAATTCTCTCAAATGATCCTTGAATTCTATTGAAACTACTGAACTATTGTTACTTCCTTTTACTTTCTTCCTAGAATTTGATCTGCTCAAGCAACAAAGTTCAAAATGCGACCTCAAAGCAGGAGAATGTGTGACCAAATATGAGGCGATTGAAACTTTAACTTCTGTTGGGTAAAGAAGACAAGAATTTAGGACAGTCGCTGTAGAAGCTTGCACATATTTCAAAGAAGCCTGCAAGAGTTTCAAAATAATCGAGTCTAATTGAGGACAGTTTACATCCTTTGAAATCTTGACAAGCTGCATGAAATGCGACACTGAAAGCGGTTCTTCTCTCTCTAATATCACATCTTTGCACAAAGTGAATGACGGATGAGAATCTCTGTCTTCGTATGGTGATGTTCCTTCTAAGAATTTCAGAAGAGTGAGAAGAAACGCAGTTGGCGTCCTCTCCTTGGATGATGAATCTATTGCCAACAACAAGCTGGTAGGCAGCTTGCATAAACTGGATATGAACTTCACTTGTTCTTCTTTGTCGCAATAGCTATGAAAGAGTCCAAGGAGATAGAATGTCTGTGAAGATGGCGTCTCTGTAATGGAGTAAATGCACATTAGATTAATACGTAGTCAAGTTAGGTCGGTTTAGGAATAACTGTCCAGTCTAGGTGTGATATTGAAACAATCGCAGACCAAGCGCGGAAAGATGACGGTACGTAAGTCAAGAATGGTTCTGAGTTTCTACTGATTGGTGGAGAAAGTGGCGCATGATATGTTTTTTGCCAATCACTAAGCTTAGCAATACAATTACAATATTACTACAATAGCGGGCTATTTTGACGATGACGTCAGTTAACTACAACTACAAGAATTCGGTTTTGCTTTCTTATTTAAATTTCTAAATCCCACTAAGTTTTTAAAACAATAGTCTTGATTTGCACATAAAAAATAAAGGATTCTAGAAGCTGTGGTCAAACGACATCATCGTGCAAATGACCTACAAGAACCATTCTATGGAAACCCCATAAAATGCACTTAAGCTTGAACAATAGGGAGGTTGTGCAAGGGAGAGCCATTCTTCCAGCAATACTGATCAGCTGAAATAGCTACGCTGCATAAAGCTACCGATTCAAAGTACGCATATTTACTATTTATTACCATTTCCATCTTGAGCGGATTGAATTTCGGACATTCCAGCACTGATTAACTTCTTAACAAAAGGAGCCATCAAGATTCTCTTCTGCTGCCAGGTTAGACTAGGGAGGATAGCAAGAAGCAAGTTGGACACATGATATGTAAGCTGAACAGCAACATCCTGAAGAGAGGTGCGTGGCAGTGACTGCTCTGGGTACCAAAGGAAGCAGCTTAGCATTACAGGATGGTGGAAAACAGTGCGGATTATGTATTCCATGTCACTTAAACCCATATCATGGGTTTCAGAGACAGTATGTGTTATATCTGAACCATGAGAAAAATCATCACTATTTGCGTCAAGTGCATTTGCATCTGTTTTGAGTGAATTCTCTCGGATTTCTACCAATCGTTCTATCAGAGACTGAAGCAGTTCAAAGCACAACAACATTGCGGCTTGGAGATTGTCTTGCTTGACTGAAACGGCGACAGTTAACAGTTTTGATTTCAAGAAGTGCAAATGTAGGAGGAGATACCGACAAAGAGGGATGCTTTTTGACATCGGCTCTTTCTTTAAAGTAGCCATCAAGAGATTCTGGAACCAAGAGTCGTAAAGGAGACTTGAACTGTCATTTCCTGTGCAAGAGGTGTTCGAGGGAAGCTCATCAGAAAGTGTTATCTCATCGCGAGCTGTCTCACTTAGTACTTGCCACAAAAAGGAACTGAATGGAAGCACTCGTAGCAAAGGAGCCAAGCTCTCTGTAGTTACAAAGCCTGAGTGATAAAAGAAAGGGAAATAAATGTTACGCCTAAAGAGCCTCTTGTCAAATTAAAATTAAATTTATTAACCATCTATCGGTAAAGAGTAATTTACTTATAGTAATCAGCTTGTACAGTTGAACCTCGATTAAGCCGCCACTTATTTAACCCTTTAAAGCCTAAGATCAAAATTTGAATTCTCATTTGTTGCCCCTATTCATTTCATACAGAAGTAGTGGCGAGAAGTTGATAAAATATCAAGCAAATTCATCTTGTGTGATCATGTCCGTAATTCTCATGACCACTGTTTTACGAAGCACTGATATTACAAGCAGAAATTTGATGCTGATCACTCTTAGTCCGATCTGGAAAGTGACAACTGACTGTGGACCAGTAATGCTGCTCCCGTCGCGAATTTGTTTCAAAATAAAGTAACGTTTCTGCTAAAGTGGGGATACTTAAGCAAAGACATTTCTGAGCGATGCACGTCAACCAAAAGTGAGGCCTTTTCGCTTTTGATATGCTTTGACGCTACCAAATTTGTATTGCTAAGTGTCTTTACTATAATGGAGACGATTTACCCAAAAATTGGAGCAAAATCACTGACCACGAATGTCAAAAGTCTACTTCTGGTTGGAGTGCGTCGCTCAAAAAACGTCTTTGCTCAAGCTCCCTAATTTATGACGAACCTCTAAAGAGCGACCGATCTCCATTTAGCGCCAACCACTTGCTGGTACCCCAAGAGTGGCTTTTTTAATTACCGCATTTCCTCGAATAATAGCCGTCCCTCGATTAATCGCCTCCCCACCCCTCTCGCCATCGTCCCATTCTTTTACCGCCCCCCCCCCCCCCCCCACCAAAAAAGAAAAAGTATAGGTAGCTTTAAGCATTTCTCGTTTCTAACGAAAATGCCGATAAGGGCTGCGCCTGCGATTCGATTTAGAGCTAAAACTATTGTGACATCATTGTCACCTGATATTTATTCCGATCGCCCAAAAAATAATATCATGAAAAGTTAAGTCTATGTGTAATACATTTGTTATGATGGTTTTAAAATAAAGATAAATTTGTTTAAGTCTAAGAGATTCAAAGATGGAAGGTGTACCTACAAAAATACTGGGTCGCACCACCTTAAATCATACGTTATCACCTGTGATTTTGTAATTCTTGACTTGCAAAACTTGGGCAAGTGGCGAGAAATTTGCACAGAGTCGATCTTTGCAAAATTCAACGCAGTCGACAAAAACAGTTCTGAACTGCGCTTCATTCAGTGCCTCCAGGAGACAGTACAATTCTCTAGCCGCTGCTCTTTTCTCTACAAAGACAAAACAACAAAAACAAAAACATAGGCACACTTGGGGTACAATAAAAATGCTTTCATTCTTTCACTCATATCTCCAAAAAAAAAAAAAAAAAAAGACGACGATCTCTATCCACTCGATAACGCAATTGGTTTCCCTTATACTTATCCTGTTGGACGGTGATTTATCCCGAGGATAGCGCTATCCAGCGTTTGAACAACCGAGGACAGAACTTATTCCAAATGCGCTATAATATCAGAGACGAATCGCTCTTTACTGTTGTCATTTTCACAGTAAGGACTCATACGTCTCGTTTTTAATTTTCGAGGCTACTGCATGCCAGCTCATCTCATCTGCTGGCATATTGAAACACCTCGGATGGAGACATAAGCCGAAGGGCAAATACTACAATTTGATCGCGGAATTTGATTAAGGAAAGCTTGGCACTGTCGCTCGCTGTCGTCATTGTTTCTTGAAACGAACGAGGTCTCTCCGGAGTGTCTTTAAGGTGCTTTAGCTTAGACTGTTTATGGTGAATGGTAAGATTTCATGTCGATAGAACTAAATCAGAAATTGTAAGTACAAAGCTTCCCCAGCATAAAAAATAGAGTTCAAATTACATTTATTATTTTACCAGAGCTGAAACAGCCATAATGCAAAACGCGTTGTATGGTTTTTTATAACGTTAACATGCTATTAAGTCTTTGCAGCTTTCGTAAAATTACCTTGCTCGCTGTCTACAGCGGTATTGTTCAAAAAACGTTGCAGTTTCTGTAGATTTTCTTGTGCACATCCAATGCTGTCCTGCATCTGAACCGCACCAGGAAGCCAGTTGCTTACATACTGCAGTAAGGCTACATGGAGACTTCTTATAGCATTCAAATGGTCCGCTACTACCATATCAGTATAGTAATAGCAAACGGCGAAACAGAGAATGGCTGGATTTGCAGAAATGTGGATCATCTCGAAGACCAAACAATTCATGTATCGTGCAACGCCTCCTAGGAAGTAAAAAGATTCTAAGATAAAGTATGCTTCACAGCTAGAAAGATGCTAGACCTTTTTCGACTGACGTACAAAGCAAGCTGTCACAACGAGAGTGTAGGAAGAGAACAAAGAGAGAAGGAACTGGTTCGGTGGCTCTTAAAATGCTCTCCCTCGCGGTAGTCCTAGGGGAGGGGACTGGTAGCAGACTGTCACTCTCTATAAGCATTTTGCCTGTCCTCTTTATATTTTAAGCCCAAGTCAAAAAGTGTCAAACAACGCACAGTAAAATCAGACATTTTTAAACACCATTTTTAAGTTAGCTACAAATAATATTTGTAAATTTTGTAAGAGATAAATAACATCTACAATAAATCAAGCAAAATGTAGTGCCAAAAGCAATGGTAGCATAGCGCGTTCTTTCTGTTTTTTCCTATACCAGGATCTAAAGAACGACATTCATCTACACCGCTTACTGATAAGCCAAGTTAAATCAAGTATATCCCTCAATTCTACGAACGAACTGATTATCTTAAAAGCCGCGAATCCACTGGTCATTGCCGCCACTGGTATTAAATTCAAATCTGTATTCCTGCATGCATAATGAGTAGCGAATGTAAGTCTACAACTTCTCTGTACTGAAACAGACTGAAAAATCTTTCACATTTTAAATGGATGAAAATTCCTATGAAGATACAGATTGAGCTCAAAACGAAAGTTAAGCTAGCGGAAATTTTTTTCATCACGCGTGTAAATTCACTGCTCATTACGTATGCAAGGATAAAGAAATAAATCTGATATTGACAACGACTAACAGATTTCATAAATTGTAATTTGTTTACCCGCGAAGCACTTAAGAGTTGTTGAAGAAATCGTTGAAACGTGTCCCTGCGTTCCAGATCGAATTGGAATTTGGAAGTGTTGGTTTTTGAGGAGAGTATCCGGAGTATCCGCAGAAAAACCTCTCGAAGCAAGGGGGAGAACTAACAACAAACTCAACCCACAAATGGCGTCGACGTCGGGATTTGAACCCAGACCACATTAGTGGGAGCCGAGAGCTCTCACCACTGCGCCACCCTTGCTCTCCTAGCTTGTGTTGTAGAATTGCCCATACCATTTTCAACAAATGATTGAATCCAATAATAGAATCTATACGGGTACTCTTGACCTAGCATGACTGTGCTATAGAGGTTTCTATGTGCTTGGGTATGTTTTCCTAAAACCCACAGTGACGTAAAATACCCACCTATATTACTCGCAGCTGTCTGGTCACCATGCTTGTTCATTTTACAGAGAAGTTCAGAATAACGTTTTAACGCTCCAATGAGCAATAGACTGACGGGGAGTCTGAAACAAAAGAAATACCTTGATGGAAAAGAATTTCAAACGAAGTAAGTAAGATATTGATTTTATCCATGGGTACTTTGAATGGGAGTAACAGGTGTCAGAGGTGTTGTAGAATTGCCCATACCAACATTTTGATATGATGACATCAAACACAGGCTGATCTTCCAAGTTGGATCGTCTAAGGCGTGATTACTGCTGGCTTTGTAACTCGTCCACTATTGAGCCGCCGAAAGAAATCTCGAGTTCGCCTTCTAATCGTTTCATTCAAGCGCTGCCATTATTCTATCGCGGTGACAGAAAAAACAAGGATAGCTCATGGCGATTTCAACAAGTATTTATTGGTCAAAGACCCCGCTTTCACCGCTTACTATCTACAAACCAATGGTGAGTACGTCAGCCAATTTACGATCGTATACAAGTAAAATTTTACTAATACGGGATACGGTCTTTAACTGAAAGATTTCTACGTACAAAAATAGATATGTAAAATGTTTGAATAATTATAGAACCGTACGTACTACAGTTCTGACAGACCTTGTATCAGACATGTTCCACTGTGATGACTCGACTCCAGTCTGTGCCACACTAGCCTCGGCTGCTGCTGCTTGTGCTTGCATTTCTATTACAATGTCTGTGTACTCATATGGTTCAGCGGCCACTGAACAGAATACTTCATCTAGAAACCTCAGAAGTGAATCTGCTTGTCCATAATACGTCTGATTTTCTCGCAGCTGAATCAACCATGCGTCCACTTCATAAGTGTGACTGTCTACCAGTCCACTTTCATTTAGAAGCTGAGGAGACATGAAGCAGTTTTTCTACTTCACATTTATGCAAGAGAAATAACAGCGGAGATACCTAGCGAGCACTAGAAACGCCCGTTCACGGTTCTAGACTAATTTTTCTCTCCTCGTTTCGGTGATATAACTATATTCTCGTGTTTCACTCCCCCAGTGAAGTAGAATGACAGGTTCTTTGGACACTAACCTCCTGATTCATTTTTACGATGGAACCCTTTCACTTAGTCTGCAAAACAGCCAGTATTTCGCGTAGCTCAAGAATAGTGCGCAAGCGGTCAAAGGAAAGTCCTGGGGCGAGGGTGAAAACGGACTGTGAGACTAGGGAGAGACGCCGAAAATACTACAATACATACTACTTTATTTTGCAGGCAGGTTAAAATAACAATAACCCCTATTTGAACAAGAAGCAAAATCCTGAGGCACATAGGGAGTTAGTTAAACTAGTAGGTATTACGGATTAATAGTGTGCTTCAGGAGCCCATGTGCGGTAGAGATCCCAATTCGTGTGTGATATCAAACCGTTTTGAAATAAAGGAAAACGTGTTTGATGGAACATGGTGTTACATAGATACATACATACTTTATTGTTACCTCCCCAAAGGGGCTTTTCAGGAACAATGTTAGCGTGAAGGACTGGTAGAATAATTGTCTTTGATCTATGTTCAAGACATTTACTACTAAAACAATTTCTCTAACCTTCCAGAGAAGTTCCTTAGCTTTGTTCTTGATACTTTCACTTTGTGTTGATGAGTATAAACTGAGAATTGAGTATACAAAGGATGTTGAACTCTTTGCTTTCTAAAAAAATAAAATAAAAATGTGTGATAAAAAAAAGTCGTCATAGGAGGCTAGTTGTATATACTCCTATCAGAGGGTGTTTGACAAAATACAGATGGTATTTCTTAAGCTAACTGAGTCAGCCTTCGATCAACATTCGCCACGTTAGCCCTTTAAGCCCCAATATCCACATACCAATTCTCCAAACTGATCTCTATACATTTCTTTAAAGAATAAGTTGATAGAATTTGATAAAAGATCAAAGCACTTTTCTTTATTAATCATTTCATTAATTCTCATAACCTTATCTCTTGACAAGGTGCGGATATCGTTAGGAGAAAATTGGTGTTGGTCACCATTGGGGTTTCAAGGGTTAGAAACGAGTTCACTTTAATTTCGGACTTCTTGGACTATTACTAAGGACGGGCCAAAAAAATAGGCCATTTCCAAGTTCCCGCGGGCCTCTGTATCAAAACGAGGGTAGGTGCTCAGCCTTTGATATGGAAATGATTTTTCATACTCATGCAAATAAAACCCATTTTTACAAGAAAGGTTGTGTACTTGGCCTCGTTTTGAAAGTGAGGGTTTTTTACACTCCGAAGTAGCCTATTGGCCAATAGCTGACCGGCGTGTCTACAGAAACGATCCCAAAAACAATTCCAGGACACATTTCAGTCCCAGTTCCCTTCTCATTTGTAAAGTGGCGAATGTTATGTGTGCAAATGAAGAAACACTACTGTCACTAATCTTTTACAATACCAGTGTTTCTCTGAATAACGTCACCTGTTGATACCACTTCAATCTCCCAGCTGGCGTTTCCAGGAGAATCTGTAAAGTCAACTGTTGAGCGATAGGTGGAAAATTGATTTCCTGTTGCCCTGGTAACAGTTTCTTAAGGTCAAAGTTCATGTGTGAGAAGACTGAAGGCCAGATCGTCTGGAATCCATGGATCACTTTAAGAGTCTGCGCTAGCAGAATGGTAGGACTTGTAACATCTGTAGAAAAGGAAAGGAATGTCACATTACTTACTTCTTACTAAGCCCTCTTAATGTCAAACTCCATATATACTCCATTCAAATTACAAATAATTTAAGGATCTTGGATCCACCCAATGCATCTAAGGGGTGTACGGCTAATACAGCACCACTCAAAACTAAGTTACCACCCTGTTGAGGAAGGCGATTTGCGTTGCTTGCTATCCGATTCCTGTAGCACAGGACGCGTTTCTTGTAGCGCGCAATGCCCTAAAAACTGTAGTTATCATGCCTAAATTCTTGTACGAATTTAATGATCTATTGCAAGGCGTTATAAAGCACGTGATCAGGGTTCTCAACAGAATTTTGTACTGTCGTTGCTGTGCCACTTACAGGCCTAACACATGACATGCTTCCCCGCGAAAAATTTGATTTCAGATGCTCAGAAATGCTTTGCAGCGGCCATGTTTTTGCAAGTGAAAAGATGACATCTGCGAGGGGCCTGGGCTCAAATGTACAAATTCAATATGGCGGCCCCATTTCAAGGTTGTAGAGACTTTGCGAAGCATAACGATTGTTCGGTTAGTCTGTGGTCTGCTGAAAGAAGAAAGGTACATTGCAAAAGCAACTAACAGTCAATACTTTACAAAGTCATTTACTCAAAAAAACGTTCTTTTATTTGCATTGATATTGACCTACGGGTCGATACGCTTTGACAGCCGTAACACTTACCGCGTGACAGGTGTTACGGGTTACGGCTTCAATTGAGAACCCTGCTTATGCTGGCTAACACACAAACGAAATGATTATCATTCGCCTTGTGAAGGATCAACATGTTGGAAATGTCGGTATATTATGTGCAACACTGTGCTACACCCCGGCTATTTTTCATGTACAGATCTAGGAAAGAGTTGTCAACGATGAAGTTGTTAGTGACAGGCATCATACCTTTCTCGACATCTTCGTTCGAATTACCAACAACAAGATTCTGCCTCAAAGAGATGACTGTTTTAACATCAGGCAAAGCCTTGAAAACCTCCTCTCTAAATTGTTGCAGCAAAGTTGTTTCTGTCTGTTCGTGATCAACTGCTGTGCCATTTTTGGAAGCCAGACACTCGGCAGTGTTCTGTGCTCTGTCAAGGATCACAACCAGTAAGGACAGAGTTGTGTGCTTTACCAGAGAACTTGCATGCTGAAGAGAAGGCAATATGATTATTACGTGTGTAAGTTTACAGAAAACTGATCAGTGCCGTACGAACTATTGTAGACGTGGAGGAAAAGCCATGAATACTCAAATTCAAATAGCATTTACAATCTTAGCAAAAAAGGGTTACTTAATCCTGTCATAGTGATATAATAAACGACGATTCAATTTACAGGATAGGAAAAAAACTTTTTACACACAAGCATTGGATTCCATCAGGGAATCTTTTGTGGAATCGTTTTGTCACGGGATTCACAGTATAAATCACGTGCAAAAACGCCCAAACCCATCACTTGAAAAAGACTCCGCGATGGAGTCGAAAGCTTGTGTGTGAAAGGTTTTTTTTCTACCTGTAAATTGAATCGTCGTTTATTATAGCATGTACAATGGTACACTGTGAGAAAGCAGAAAGCAGTGTGGCACTATTCTTGCTATAAGTAGATGAAAACCAAGGTTTATAGGGCTGTAAATAAGTTTTCTTTTAGAAAAGGACACATCAACATAGGCCACAAAGTTTAGTTGGACAAACAAGACACATTGTTTGTTAATTTCTTTAACCCATTCGCCCCGGGAACGTTTTCCGAAAAATACCATTTGAAACTAGTAGAGCCGTTTTATGATCACTGTTTGGCTCTAAAGACCAGTCATTCTGATGACATCACGAGCGGTACTAGGGAAGGGGATCTGCACTGGCGGTTACAGGCGGTTTAGAAACAAATGGATTTAAGCCTGTGTGTGCGCAAATCAAAATGCTTCAAATTGGTGGTCTTTGGTATTTCATCTGCCCACGCAAGTCAAAATGACCAACCACGGGTGGGATTTTGTCAAACATCTGCAAGTTCTAAACTGAACATTATCCGATACTGCTTTGTCATGTACAGTGCTTTGTGAGACCTAAAATAAGAATACGGAGAACAATGTGGAAGCTAAGAATCACTAGGTAAAATTAACTTCTTACAAGTCCATTTTTTTAAATTTCTAAGAGTTTGGATTCACTTACCTGAACTCCACGATTTAGTACTGTTCGGCTGATTCCAGGCGGTATGACCACATTTATTAATGATGGCATCACTCGTGCAGAAATCTTCAAAATAGTTTTTTCTATCATTTGTGAAGGCTGTGGCAATGCCATATAAATCTGAAAATAAAATTGCAATCACCCAAAAGACTTGAAGTGAAAACAATGTTTGATGTGCCATAGTAAATACGTGTAGAAATATTTCTTACCTTTGTCAACAGATTCACGTTTGATACCCAAGGTAATGAAAGCCGTGGCTCATATGTCACTGTCAAACTTGTGAGAAAAGGTTTGACAACATCTTGACAACAGCATAACACTTTTATCACCAATTCTTGGACCAATACATCACTGACCATCGAAGAAGATAAATTCTGAAGGAATCTCAACAACACTGGGTTATTGGTTCTGAGAAAAAAGAGAGATATTGGAAATTATTTGCCCATTAACCCTTCGAGAGTTTGCCAGAAATTCAGCTGCTTGGTTTTATGTCACCACCTTGCAAAAAAAAAAGAAGAAGAAAAACTACCCTAAAGATACCTTTTGTAAACATTAAGGAGTTATAAGCACTAAAGTGGCTTTTAATACAGTATACAGTAGCTTCTTCCAAGATTGGGTATGTGCTAAAAGCAAAACCAAGAAAGCTTTTTGACTAGTGCAGTCTTCTGCTTCATTCATCATGAGGAGTGGTCTTGAGTCTACATATGCTATTAAGGAAGCATGAAGCAACCTAACCTCAAAGGCCCTCTTCCATACATGTATTACATTTTATTCACACTGAAATTAAACTATATATAACACTGTTACGCATGTTAATAAAATTAATGCATACTTAATAGCAAATGCACCAGAGGTGTTAGAAAAACAAATCCCAAACTTGAATGAGCCACAAATTTTCAGTAAGATCTCATGCACTGCTTGGCGTATTGACTGCTCCCTCTCTTCCTCGGAATCTTTAGCATATTGGTATAGATTGGCCAGTTGTGTAAGCACAAAAGAATTAAAAAACTGTACTTTTGTTTTCTTTGATATCCCAGTACTTTGCACCACCTTAAAGGTAAAAGACAGTACACTTTTAATGACCCATCCTTTTCTCCAAGATTGCATATCCATATTTTTATTATCTACAAAAAAAATTATGTGAAAGGTTTGAACCCAGGAATCATTTCATAAGTGAGTTGAGTATGATCGTCCGGGTGAACGTGGTCCTGAATAGGATTGTTGTTGATGACAGTGACTGACGTTTCCACAACCTGTACTGTAGTCATCTTCAGAGTCAAAGTGAGTTGAATCACATCAGTTGCCGGTATTATACTCTGGTTATTGTCCTGATTGGCAGTGTTATTGGTCGTCTGTCAGTTAAGCCATGATGTTATTGGCTATGAAGACCCGTAATGTCATTGGTGCATTTCGATCTGTCTATTGTCACAGTTAAACAGTCGTTTATCGTTGGTCAAATTGTCAGTTGTCCAGTCGTTCTCTGGTAGTTAGTTTTGTTTGATTCCATCAATAACTTGTTTGTATGGTGCTGGTAACTGTTGACTACCTTTCAGCGGTGTTTGTTCCAAGTTAGTAAATTTATCGCTTTTTAACAACTGAGCTGATATTGCAAAATATTCTGTCAAAATAATAATATTATCATTATGATCAATACTAACAGCATCTGAACAAAACTTGAATAGTACATGTAGCTTGCACTTTGGGATTCCGAAGAATCTCTTACATTTTGCTTGCCCGGGGCAACTGCTTGCTTCCAGTCTTAGCTAATGATTTAGTTGGGGCAAGTGAGCTTTAACAGTTACTTGCCAAAGAAGAAAAACTACTCATCTGGGACAACAAGATGGGACCTTTTTTGTCCCCTAACTTATTACCTAATTTACAAAACAATAAGCTATAAAAGTCACAGTGCATGAGCCTAAAGGGTTTTCATGCAGTTGTAGTTAAATAAACCAAACTAATGAGGATAAACTGATGAAAATAAGGGTATTACTCTGTAGTATTGAAGGACACTTACTCTTGTTTGAAGAGTGGATAACACAACATGAACTACATGAGGCACATCAGACGACAGTCCTTTCATTATTGATTGAATGAATCCTATGCAAAGAGGAAAGAACAACAAGAATTCAAGAAACAAGCGTAGCATTTGCATGTGCAGCAGAGGTTCTACATGTATGTCACGGTAGGACTAGAGTGAGTGGTTGGTCTGTTGTGAATCTCAATTCTTGACCAGACTCTTAAACAAAAAATTGAGTGTCAAGTTCACAAGATTTTAAAAATAGATTAAAGATAATAAAAGACAATAATATAAAAGCACTTCTCTATCCTTATGAAAACACTCTCAAAATAGTTCCAAATTTGAAGAACACATATGAAAGTCTATAAGAGATCTAAAATTGCAGTAATGTACAGTGTAATAACAGGGATCCGTATTTGCAGTCGTCTGATCACCCTAGATGACTAAAAACTTGACAGACAAGACACATGTACAACGTGTAACTCCAAAAATACTTTTCTTTGTACTGCTTGAAATCCCCAAGCTATGATTACAAATTTGACTACACATGTTTTTACTTACAGTATGTCACTTGAAATCTCTACACTATATTTCGACACATTATATCAATTACCACACTTGAAAAATGCTGCATAGATCTGTAACCTGCCCTTCCCGAGGTGGGACTGCTAACTTACATGCAGTCAAATTCTTGCAAACCCCCACTTCAGTTTATTTTAATACATTTAAGTGCAGGCCTAAATGGTTGTTTTATTTATTATCCTGCTTTGATAAGCTATGAAGGTGCTTGATGTTAGTACATGCAAAATACAATGCAAATTTTTATAAAGAAAGTTAAAAATTGAATTACTTCCAAAATAATAAACAAAACAATGGACAACAATGGTTACACACCTTTCAGTTCTAGGATCTGCTTCATGACAGATAAGTCGCCAAACATCAAAAATGAAAGACAGAAGTAAATGAAGCATGTCCTTACATCTTGAGCTGACTAAAAAAGACAGCAAGTTTCAAATATTCATGCAAGAATCATTAAATATTTATTGCTAAGAGATTATTTACATGACTGCATAATGCAATTAATTTGTGTGTTCATTTGACATAACAAGACTGCGAAATGCCAACAGTATGTCAGCCCACAAATGACCTGCTCATCACTAGTGTTCTCAGTGGCTTAGATGTTAATTTAAAACATCTGACTAGTGTCTGGAAGGTTTGTTGGTTCAATTCCCGTCTTGAACTTGAAAAATTATTTTTTCTTCTGAGTTCTTCTTTCCACACATATCTTTCTACTGGTATTTTCTAAGAATTATCATGGACAATGTTAATATAAATATACCAAAAGTGCATATTATTCCTACACTATTCTATGACATTTTTTATTCTACGTCAGGCAAATTTGCTTTAAAAAACCAAGACAATTTTATAATTATCAGGAACCACTTTCTTTATAAAAATTTGTTATTCTTATGACCTACATATTTGATTAAGCAGTGTCGAAACCCTTTTTACTTTTGTTACAATCATCATGTACCAGTAAATTATTTTTTGTTCTTTTGTTGTATGGGTAACAGTAATATGGGGAATAGTAAAGTTGTTGTTTTGTTCTTGTTCGATGGTCCCGAAAATACAAGACTTAATAAAATATAAAAGGTTAAATTACTTTTTTATAGTGGAAAGTGCACTTAGCTTATCCAGCTAGTTGATAGACATTCCACTCAAATAATGATAGAAACAAAAAATCAAAATAGACCATAACAGGATTAAAAACCCAACCAGTTGGGTATTTACAAGTGTGGCCGAGAATTTGAACTTGCGACAACTGCATCAACAAATCCAGCAAGAGGCCAGAGCAGGACTGCCTCTGGTTTAGTTCATACAATTCTAGCCTGCGTAGCAAGCGTTTCCTCGCGAGGTTCGTCTAGAAAGCTGGGACAAGAGCAAAAAAAAACATGAATGACGGGGGAGGGGGAGGGGAACGAAGGAACCGCTTGTCCGCAAACCCCACAGTTTTGAAAAACTGCGTTCGCCCACCAACGCAGCTTCTGATTGGCGCGGTGCAGGTAGTGTTGATTACTTAGCATTCAAAACATCAGTCAAACCAGGTATGCTTTGTTTTCCTGCGTCACAGATCTGGTCTCATCTGATTTGTGGTCACAGATTACAAATGCTTTGGACTGATATTTATTGGAATCGTGTTTGTGCGAAGGTTTATGAGATCAGAGTCTTCAAAGTATAATTGGAGATCGAGCAGTGGAGACTAGGGAAGGCCAATTTATTGAGAATGACGGCGTGCAGATCTGACTGGCAAAAATGGACTGTTTGTTGGAGATAACATCAACATAAAGCCGCCATGGACAAGCGATTTGTCAGCTTTTTGAAATGAAAAGATTCTTTTTGTTTATTGGAAATTTAGCGGCATCTATTGTAGAGAACGTTTCGACACAGGCCGAAGAGCAGCTGCTCTGCCAAACTTGTACCCGGCTGAGTGAATTGTTCCGGACAAATCGTTTTTGACGTGTCGACAAGGTTTCAGACGAGATAAGCCACACAATAAAAAACAAGAAATTCTGCAGCAATCGCTCATTGTTTTAACTTTCTTTTATCGTAAATCTTTTTTATTACAGTTCTTGCAATCGCCTGCAACGTGTTCTATTAGAGAACAAAGTAATTTTACAAATCTGGTAATCCAGGGGTAATCTGTTCGTTATGTTTCTATTTTGACGAGCTGTCAATTTACAAATGAACCGAACCATGAAATATCAAGGGGCATTTTCCAGAATCGTGGGGTTTCTGGGCAAGAGTTTCCTCTTCTCCCCTCCCCCTCCTCCTTCAACCTTTTTTTTGCTTCTGCTCTAACTTTCGCGCAATAACCCGATTGGAAACGCTTGCTAGGCAGGCTAATACAATTCTGACCTCAGTAGGGCACATGTTACTAACCTTTGGGTCACGTTTGTTTGGTAGTGCACCAATGGCCTTCAAAGTAAAATCAAATGACCTTTGAACTTCTCTTGCTGCCGTCACTCCTTGTGTTACCATGGCTGTAAGCAACCTCAGAGTAGTCATGATAACATCAGGGGGATTCCCTGGATGGAGACATGTGTATAGAAGTTTCATATGGTTTTGCAGCACTTGCTGTACTATTGCCATCCCTATTCTGGTAGATAACTGCTTGTCTCCTGCAGTAAAGAGCAGAACACTCTCTAGGATTTCCAGGCATGTTTGGATCTGAGAAAGAAAATTTTATTGATATTATACATGTAAATAACCACAAATTGAGAGTGCTCTTCTGAGTACATGTAACAGACAGGCTTTCAGTACAAAAGTAGAATTAAAAATGCAATTTTGATTTCTAAAGTCTGTAAGTGCAAAACAGCAGCCTTAACGTAAAAAGATAACTGAGATCAACTTCACTCCGATTGTAAAGCTGGTTTCTAAAGATCATCCAGATCAATCGACTTTCCTCAGAAAATGGTACAATCATTACTGTAGTTTCCAGGCTTTACATGCATAGCTTATTACTAAGCAATCTGGAATAAAATAATTGTATTATAATTTGTAAAATGAATCTATACGTCTACTTTTCATGCAAATTCTGTCGAATGAATGGTACCTTTGTACCTTTGACAGCTTAATAAGTCATAAGACAGTTAACCTTTTGCATTCCAGTACATGTACTGTACATGGTAAAGATGCAATAGCAACTTTAGAGAATCAATTTTGACTTTCATTTTGCAGTAGCATTACAGCAGTTTACAGTAATACATGTACCTCAAGCTGGGAAAGACTGTGTCGGCCTCCTTCTAAAATCTTGAAAACCTCATGAAATTCTCCACCTTCCTGGACAATGCTTGCCAGTCTCTCCTTGTTTTGTGACTCTTTAAGCACATCGCGTAGCTTGGACAAACCTCAATAAAAATAATATTACCAAAAATAAATGCCACAAGGACATTACTTACTGTAACTATACTAAGTAACCTGGGCCCTGAGTTGTTTGAAAGGGAGATAACGCTATCCACTGGAAAAATCTCTATCTTGTTGATAGCGTAATTGGTTTCGCTAACACTCATCCGCTGGATAATGATATTTCCAGTGGATTGGGCTATCTAACTTTTGAACAGCCGGGATACAACTTTTACACATCATCTGAGACACAATATTGGAATTCCAATCCCATACATGTATCTCGAAACAACAAGATATGAACTGAATATAGAATTTCAACATACCAGACAACCTTGTTTGCTCTTTCTGTAATAAAACTTTCACAGTGCGTACCAATTGAATGTGTTTGTTGTTGTTGTTTTCCTCCGCCTCTGTGAAGTCAGAAACCTTTGCCTTTTTCAAAATGTTTCCCTCCTGGCCAACCACTTCTCCTTTCCTTTTCTTCATATCGTTGCCTGTGATTTGAAACTCGCTCTGTCATCTATTGCTATAAGGCTGCATCGAGACATCTATCAAGTCCAGAAGGCCGCCATATTTGCACGTGGTATCAATACTCTTTTCGTGTACGCTACATGTATTGTCTCTGTAGGTAGGCAAGGGGCAAGGACACGGGGTGCGAAGTGGGGGACACGGGGGTAATCAGTTTCAACCCCATTTAAGAAGTGTACAGGGATAACAGAAGAGAAAAATAAAGAAGGCTTGAAGAATGATATCTCGTTCAGAAACGGGCTAAATGTTATTATACCGTTTTTAGATATTATTGTTGACTTGTCAGGCCAATTTATGCAACCCATAAAGGGCTGTTGTAGGAAACGTCGTGAAAAATGCCTTTCAGTCCGCAGACGATCAAAATTTTCAGCCAAGGATTTTGGTAAAATCGTCGGGTAAATTCTCGTCCGAGAGATACTTTATTCCTTCAATTTTCGGCTGGAGGTACGAGATTGATCTCCAAAATTAAAGAGACCCTACACACAAAACACTACACCTAACTCAACGAACATTTTTTTAGAATCGCTTCGGCTTTATTGAACATTTTACAGATCTATATTTCTTTTAAATCTGGGTTATTGCTGGGGGAAAGAGAGAGGTCGAAGAGAGGTAGTGGATGCTTGCCGTCTCTTGTAAACTGAAGATTTTGGCATCAGAGATTTATCAAACTAAATTTACTGGCAGCGTTTCTTTGGTTGTCTTCTTTAAGACAGTATCTTTTTCGGTTCAAGTAAAGCTTGCGCACTGCCCATGTCTCCCCTTGGCTTTAATTTGAAACAACCGACGAGCACACCAGCCCTGGCCTTTTACATTGGAAAGAGTTCCCCCCAGGCATTAGTGCGGTTCATTACATGCAATCAAGAAAGAGCTGTAGTCATTCAGGTGAGGCCTGGACCCTAGCCAGGAATGCCAGGACTTTCCCAGACTTTCGGTGCGTAGCCTGCGTACCATGGCGGTTTTGTCGCGCCCACTACTGAGAGGCAAAGCCGCAAAAGCGCGCGGAAAGAGCGCGCGAACGAGCGGGGAAGCCAATCTCCTCGCAGTTTCAATGTCCCTACCTTGGCTTGTTTGCGCCCTTGGCTAAAGCCGCCATGCTGCGCAGGCTAATGCGTACAAAGACTTTGGGCTCTTTCCATTCAACCAAATGTCCGCTTTGAATTTGCGGCAACTTCCAGTAGCAAATGGAACAACATTTTCCAAAATTTCCAAAAAAGAAGACGACCTCGCGAGGTGTATACCCAAATTTCGAAAATTTTTTCCCGGAAGTTTTCTTTCTATTCATTTTTGCTCCAGAATTTCTAGAATTTTCGGTTGAATGGTTCACATTTCAGAAATTCAAAAGTTTTCGGGAAATTTCAATAGCACTTGCCGCTGTTTTTAAATTTTCGAAAGTTTTGGTTGAATGGAAAGCGCCCTTTGCCTTTCTTCCTTAGTTTGTTTTCGAGGTTGTCCTACGACCCAGAACTCTGCTCGTGCGGTCTGTCAAAATCTATGCGCAGATAACAAAGAATCGCCTTGGAGATTACAAAACCAAATACAAATACACAGTTCTCAAATGATTAATTATTCTAGAATTATTCTTATTCTATTCAAAATTAAAGTTAGCAAAATAAAAGTTTCGTCAATCCGTACTGGACATTACAACATGCCCAGTAGCGAACTGAAGTCCCCCCTGTTTTCTCTCCGTGAATAACGACTAAATTACAAGTCCAAGTTGGAAGTTATTTGTTAAAAAATCTGTTATTATTAAGGTAATTAGCTTTCACAGCAATACTTTATAGTGCAAAGTCTTCGGCTGTAAACGTTTGAAAACACAGACAACCAGGATTCTCTGCATATTCTCTCCTTTCCTCATCATCTTTCTCGGTCAAACCCGTCAACATCTCGGTCAAGCGATCAAATACCTCGGGTACACACCAGTTATATTCGTGAAGAAAACTGAAGTAATTCTGCAAAATCTTCTTGGAAATTAGGTCTTTTGTGAATAACGACTCAAATCTCTCTACTTCTGGAAGAAGACAGTGATCTTCCTCATAGTAAGGCCCGTCAGCACCCTTCTCTATAAGCACGCCTTTTCCAGAATCATATTTGGCTGAATGCGTGCGAAGTGGTATAGTATAGGGTGTTAAAAACGCCGATACTTGACTGCAATTAACTTTAATACAGAAATTGAGAATGGCAAAGACTTCAGAAACTCTGTTTCCAAGTTGATCTTCAGCCCACATCTTATCATCTGGGTAATTATTTGCCATGTAGAGAACTATGTTTTTAAGAGCAAACGAAGAGACAAGGCCGTCTAAACAAAAAGAGCAGTTCTCTTTTTTCTGAATGTAAGGAACAAAAAACTTTGCAATGCATTTGGCAAACTTGTAGCACTGGATGCGTCCATTCAGCGGTCCATACTTGTTTAACTCTTCCCTTTCCTTTAGTGACATAGCAAAGCGCGACGAGTTCAAAGCATACTCTATGCCACGGTCCTTAGGCAGCAAGGCGAATAACTTCATCTCTCCGTCAAGGCAATTTTTCAAGAGAAAGTCCCTTTGCTCAACGTCAAAGCCCTTCTCTTCAAGGACTGATTTGTGAATAGGTATCCAAAAGCAGATGTCGATGTTGACAATAAATCCATCCGATGAACGAACAAGATGGACTGTCCTCGCGATGCTTTGTTCGTCTCCATGGCAGGTTGATTCGGATAGTTTCCAGCCCTCGGGGAGAAAATCCTCCATGTAAAGGGACCAGACTTGCTTCATTGCTGCCTGAAAGTTTTCTTTGATGTGCTTAGTATCACCACCCCAGGCAATATCATCTACGAGGGCAACATAAGCCGGGTCGTCATACAACAGGGACTCGTCTTTCTTGAAAATTATGGGGAAAAGTTTCTCGAAGCTTTCGAAGTATGGAAGAACAACGGCATAATCAAATTCATCGGCCTTGCCAATTTTCGTATTTTCGTTGACGCTACCAACTGGAATAAGGGAGCACTTTTCGAAAACAAGATAGCAAGATTCTAACTTTTCAATCGTCTTTCTCATCATCTCGTTTATCTCCTCAAATATCTTTTTACTCTGGGCTCCAAAGTAATTTAACTCTGGCTCCATGAACCGAAGTAGTTGACAAAGTGGTAAGTCGTCGTCAAGGGGTTCAGAGAAATCATATGACCAGTGATCAGGTTCATAGCTTTCTAGAGCTTCGGTTGAAGTTTCCTGGGTGTCTTGGTCATTTTTATCTACAGATTCTGTTTCCTGTAACACTTTTTCTTCTACTGCGCACGTTGTACTATCACGAGCTGCAAGATCATCAGAAGTGAGGGTCGAAATGTCCGACACAGGCATTGGCTCATCAAATTTTGTACCAGAGAGCCTGTCGTCCTCCACATCAACTTCCTTCTCTATGCACGTCCAATCTTCGTACGGCCAGTTGGGCCTGGCATAAGTTTTGCAGAAATGAACAGTTTGTTTGCCTTCCATCTACAAGTGTTGGTCAACCCTGTGGGAACAAACCCATAAAAGCGTTAGGATGAGTTGTTAATTTGTTCAGCTACTTTTAAAAGGTCGCAAAAAATGTATTCAAGAATCGGAGAAAGGAAAATTGGAGTCATGATATGACCCCTCATATCCAAAAACTCATTAAGCAACCCTTAAAAAGAAAAGGTAAAGGTCCTTGTATTACGTCAGCGCAGGAGCCTATAACCCGGAGCGAGCAACATTTTAAGGCACTTTTTCCCGCGAAAATAGAATCTCCACTATGTTTATGAGCGCATTCGAAGTACAAGATATCACAAAGGAAAACTAAACGTTTTTAAAAGGCAAAAAATACCATTTTTAGGTCAGTAAGTTTTGCTGACTGGTTTGTGGAATTTAAAAGATATTCAAACTTCGAGCTAAAAACGTTCTAAAAATAAACTGGTCCGTGAAAACGCCGTGACACGAGCGCAGGGAAGTTGCTCACTCCGGGTTATGGGTAACCTGAGATCAGGCGTTATTTTTTTATTTTTTGCTTCTTTGCTTCTTTGGCTCGAGAGGGAAAAAGCTCCTGGTCAGCGACGGTAACTTGCAACAGTACCATCAAACCCAGTTAATACGGACACTGAGGGGGCCATAGAAAGTGTCCTTATTAACGAGGTGTCCGCAAGGCGGGGTATGATCACAGGGCGCCCATACAATCTGTGTCTGTGTAACCGATGTTATTTTACAGTAAATGTGCTGGATTTACCGTTTGCCTCACCAATAGCGATATATCGCCAAGTATGTACACAGACTTCAATAAAGGTTGCTTTAGGAATCATGCTTTGGTCTTTGAAAGCCATTGTTTGGTGGTCACTCAAGCAAACTCAAACTCCCTCAAAATCGCTCAAAAAGTATATACACAGGTAAGGTAATTCAACGTTTATTTAACATTGATTTATATACACCTATTTCAATAAAGTTTGCTTGGGGATTTGTTCATTGAAACACAGAATACAATGTAAAGCTTTGCTTAGGTGACCACTAAACAATGGCTTTCAAAGACCAAAGCATGATTCCCAAAGTAACCTTTACTGAAGTAGGTGTACATATTTAGCAATATATCGCTATGGGTGAGGCAAACGGTAAATCCAGGACATTTACTGTAAAATAATATCGCCTACACACACAGATTTTGTGGGTAACCTGTGGTATGACAGAACTGCTTGAGGCCCTGGGATCACGTGATCCGAACGAAATGTACACGGTCTCGCCAAGAAAACGATCGAAATCCACCAGCCAAAAAGCGAGCAGACACTCACTAATAACCACGCGTTGCCACTAAAGAAGACAAGCGGTATCGCCATCTTCTTTCCCACTCGTACTCGTCCCTCGGGAGCGAGACGAGGGACGAGTAGGAGTTACACTGAGAACGAGGTTGCCGCTCGTTCCGATCTTGTCTTGTTTCTGCCTGCTACACACCTTAGTTCAGAAGGCTGTTGTCGGTGGTGTAGCCAGCCATACTGTTGGCCCTGGAATTTTGAATATTTATTAACCAAACATATATGTCTTTAAAATTAAAAGCGCTGTCAAACGTGATGACGAATGAATACAGCACGCACCAAATAAAAGCCTTTGTCACGTACTTTTCTTGATGCGATTTAATGACAAGAGAAGAAAATTTAAAGCTATAATCCATCGGATAGTGAAGTTTATCAGTGAGTTTATAAAGTAAAAGTGACTTCCGCATTGTAATTTGAGGTTGTTGCACTTTCAATGAAACTTCCGCTTTTATGGACCAGCTCAAAGTCGCAGCTGTTTTTTTGGAAAATCGAAAGTAGGTGTCGTTACTGGTGAGAGACAGGTTAGCGAATTAAACAAAAGTCTGTTGTTGTATATTGCCCAGCCAAATTTTGGCCAATTCGAAAGACATGAAATGCACTCCATCGGGTGTTTGTGAAGACTGTCGGTCGACGTGTTCACAGTCTTTACATTGTGTAGCCACTGTTGTGTGCGAAAATTTCGTCGCCTTATTGTCCAATTTCACTTACCGTTCGATCAGAGGTCTTTAGGTCTTTTGGCTCCTAGCAATTCCTTGAAGATTCGACTAATAGTAAATATTCAATCGGTCGCCATCTCGCGCTGTTGACTGCAAAGTATGCGAACGTCGACCTACTTCCGGCTATCGCTTCTGTGCCAGCAGGTGCCAGTCGTGCGATCGTGTGGGTGGTAGAGTGAGGGTGAAATAAAAGATTAGCCTGCGAACCGCAGATGTATTTCCGGTCGTCGCTTCTTCTTTCCTTCCTCTTGGCGGGTGAAACTAGAGCCAAAAAAACCGGATGCCCTCGCAGGCTAGGAAAAGATTTAATAACTGTCGTTTAGATCTTCTTTCCTTCGTTTAGATCTTTCCGCTTTCTGAGTCCCTAACATTTGTGGTTTCTTAACGCACGTTTGGTTTTCGGTTTTTATAGAAAAGGAAATAAATAGTCAGGTTAGGTTCGATTTTTCATCTTGTTTGTTTTAGCCCTCCTTCTCCCCCTCCCCCACCCCCCCGCTCTACAAAGTTTTATACAGCGAGGCACCGCCCTACCCTTTTTTTCCATTTTTGACAGAAAAGGTACCCCTTTCATCCTTCTATTGACAAATTTTTACATACCTGGTTCAGAACTTTGCATACCTTTTAACCGCTGTAAAAGCACTTTCTTCTAAATACGAATAAGTTACAAAACCAGAACGTATCATGACGTATTCTAGACTTTTTCACAGGCATTAAATTCATCTGTTAACCCTTTTGGGACTTTTTGCAGACCAAAATGACAGATTTCATTTCCCTGTCAAAGACTTCAACTTGTGAAATCCCTATACTACCCTTTCGTATACCTGGAGAATGAAAAAGGTATCCCTTTTGGGTGGAGCCACCCCATCATTACATAAAGTACCTACTCCCCCCCCCCCCCCGGTTTTGGCAAAAGGACAAAAAAACCTTTTTTTTTTTTCAAAAGTGAAGCATATAAGGCTTAGGCAAAACAAGAACGCATATTGTAACCTCCCTTATCAAACTGAATAATCGTACTTGTCATGCTTTTTTTTCAACTGAATAAGGAATTAAAATTTTTTTATGACTGAAAATACAAAGAGATGGTATTTGCAAAACAGATTGTGCCAGCCAAAGTTTTTATTCAGTTCACTAAAACAAGTACAAAACATAATGTAGAACATCAAGATCAACTATAAAGTCTATGAATAAATATTTTGTAATGAGTTCTCTGGGATTGAAAAGACAGAAATTCTTTTGTGAGGGTTGGAGCGTCTGTGTAATGCATTGTTTTCTAAAATATAATGAAGGTGTATGAAATATACCCTCATTATATACTAAACTGGCACAGTCCTAAAGCTGACTGTGTTCCTTCAATAAGTTTAAGTATCATTTAGCTCAACAACATTGTCTTGTCCATGCCTCAAATAGCAGAACCATAAAGTCTGGAAAATAGCCCCATGGTTTGCATTGTGAAAAAGAGATTATTGAGGGGCACATATTCATACACGACTTTGTAGGAGGCTATTGCTGCCTTTGAATCTTTGAATTTTTAATTTGATGGGCTCATTTTTGGAGGGACTCATATGTGTATGGAGAGGCTGGGTTTTGAAGTTTTATGGCATGCTACTTGGACAGGCAAGATCCTACTCTTCTGAACTAGCTATAATTACTAATAAAAATTGTCTTGTTTAAAAACTTCCAATACAAATATAATGGGCAACAAGACATAATAAGAAACATTACCAAAATAATTATCCAAGCTAGACAGACCAGCTGCTGATATTTTGTACGAATGTAAAGGGAGAATAAGGAGTTAAATCTGCAGCCTTCAGTATAATAATAAATTATTCATATACTGCTCAGACAAGAAACTAAATAAGGCTGTTTTTCACCCTGACTTTAGGTCATGCTTCTACTTGAACGTACCAGAGCTGTCACTAAGTGCCAGGGGCTGGGCATTTCCCCTGGGCTACTCTGAGCATGACACCCTCTCCCTAGGCTACTCTCATAGAGGATGAAGGAAAAATAAAACCAAAAGAACTTCCTAGTTGTTTAATTCCATGCCTACTAATTGCATATACCATAAACTGCCATTTAAAAGCCCTCCCACCCCACTGCCAGTTATCAGCCAAACTACCTGTAAACAAAAGAATACATCCGATTATAAACCCCCAGGCATACATTGTAAGCCCCCTGTAGCTACAAAACCCCCTCCGATTTCGATTTATTGTGATGTTTTGAAGCTTAATTAAAAACCAGTAAATGTAAAACATATTTTGATAAGCACTGCTACAGCTCGTTTCAAAGTGCTTTTCTGTTCCAGTTATAACCCCTCTTGGGTATAAGCGCCTCTGTTTATAAGCCTCCTTAAAACCTCTACAAAGTTGTAAAGCCCAGGGTTTATAAGCAGCAGTTTATTATGGTACCCTACAACTTGCAATTTTAGTGACAGCCCTGATGCCACAATCATGAAAATCAAAGCTCAGTATGTGTGATTATATGTTCCATCTGAAGGCTGAATACTCAGTTTGTCAAACACTACACTCATTCCCTCTTCAGTGGGTGAACAACAATATAGTCCAATCTTTACTGCATTTCCACCTGAATCCAAATGAGCAATACGAACAAATTTCCAATCCTCAGAGCTTTCACTGGGTAACTTCCTCTCAATCTGACGGGTAAGATTAGAATAAACAATACCGTTATGTCAATAATTTTAATTGAAGTAATACAAAAACCAGTGGATACATGTACATCTACTGTACATTAATCCTCTATTAAGCTTATGTATTTCAAGGGCATTTGATGGGGGGGGGGGGGGGGGTATTTGAGAGGGGTGGCTTACTTAACTTAGTGAACGATGGTATCAGTTCTTCTTGAAAAACAACAATGCAAAGTATATGAAGTATCAGTATGTATATGAAGTTGGAGGTCATACAGTGGAAGATAGAAAACAAATCTGAACTTTCAGTATATGAATAAACCATCAGTCCACATGAAGTGTTTCTGTCGTTATTAACTAAAACGTCTGTGTTTATTAATTCCCTTGTGAAGCTTACTAACTTTCTGTCCTTGAAAGGGGAGGACTTTTTACAGAGGGAGGATTAAGAGAGGATTTATAATGTCATATAACTATTTCCTTAATAATCTATAAATTTGCACTGCACAAGTATCAACTTGAAGTTCTCAAAAGGGGATGGAGAAAACTAATTCTGCAAGAGTTTGCTTGTCGAAGCCAAGAAGGTATTTAATTATGTAATAACATTATCTTAGTCTGGAAAAACCTATTTGTAGCTAATTTCTACCACTTATTTGCTTTGGCAATAACAAATTTTTAAACGTTCGAAGGCAATTAGTGCATAGAAAGTGCAGGATACAAAATTGAGTTTTTTCCTGATTGAGGTAATATATAGAGAAAACTGACACATAATTATTAATTCTATTGTCTTACTGAAGAAGAATAATTGTTTCTCCTATGTTGATGCTATTAAAGAATAATGATCATAAAAAGAAAACAAGGGGGAAAAAAGTAACTAAGAGGGAAGGAGGGTGCAAATAAGAGCATAGGTGCTCATTTAAAGAAACATATTTACTGTAAACTGCTTAAATCAAAGGATGAAAGGAAAAACTTCAAAAAGTTGGTGTTTGTACCACATAATCATCTTGTATCTTGTGTACTCTTAGTGCCAGTTTATTGCTGTTCCATGTCTGGGTTGACCAGTCACTCCACTTGTTTGTTACGACACAACTCATGGAACATTCTCCATCAACATACTCCAAACCCTGATAACATTCACCAAAAA
Organism: Porites cylindrica; assembly: GCA_964035525.1. Lineage (NCBI taxonomy): Eukaryota > Metazoa > Cnidaria > Anthozoa > Scleractinia > Poritidae > Porites > Porites cylindrica. The sequence continues at coordinate 26,022,392 of OZ037775.1, forward strand.
AAACATGTATAAAAAATTATTGAACTAATAATAAATGTGTCCAAGATTTAAAACAAAGTCAGAACGAATGTCAGTAGCTGCTGCTACTGAACATTAATCCGGGGAGAAGATCTCTGTAACTTCGGTGAGAGCTCTGTGTAGTACCATAAAAACCCAAGTGTAAGAACCTACATTCTGGTGAAAAAGTTTCTTGTATTTTGGGGTAGTTATTCACAATTTAGGTACTTTGGGAAGGTACCAGAGGTTTTTTGTAACATGTTGCAGGGAGCTTTGTCGGCTGCAGGTTGACATGTCTTCAGCTAAAGACCCAAAACCAGAAACCCTGCATGAAAAGCCTATAGCACCCAGGGTACAATTTAGGCTTAGCAGGTTCTTAGTAAGTTATTAACTTCTGTGAAGGAAAAATAATTGTCGATTACCAGAAAAATAGATAAACTTGGGTTTGCTCTTTAAAATAAATAATACCAGTATACATTATTTATTCACAAATGTAATTTTATGATTAGCCTGACAAAGCTGATTACAGAATGTATACTAGGTACTATTTCCTCTGTAGCAATTGTTATATAATTTATTAAAAAAATAATTGGTCAAGTTAATAAAATAAAAATTATTTAAGTTAACAAGAATTTTCTTGTAGTATAAATTTCCCATGTCAAAGTCAAACTCCTTGGTTAAAAATGTTTACAATAATATTTTACTGCCACCCATATATAAGAACCTGCTTGATCTTGCCTGGCTAAACAGGTTCTTATATTTTGGGGTATTTAACAGGCAAATTACTGCCAGCAGGTTCTTAAACCACTCGGTTCCAGACTGCGAGAAGTCCCTTTTCAGTCAGTCAAGTCAAGGCTTGGCAGGAATTTTTGTTTGTTCACTTCGCTCGATTTCCTCGCTTGCACAACCATCCTGAGGGACTGTTCGCCATCTAACTACGTTCATAGATGCAGGTTTTTAGTGTGGGTAGAAGGGGGTGACTATATAATACAGGTTTGACTGATGTAATATACATAATTGTACTAACTGTCTTGATCCAGTGATCACCATCAATTCTGATCATTATTCCTGCCTAAAAGATAAAATTTTTGCAGATCAATGTAATTGTTTTAACATAATTTTGCTGAAAAATTATCAAACAACTTTAATTTTTACTCTCTTTCATTTCATATTGCTGTTAGTAATTTTATTGATTCATTCAATCCCTTTTAAAAATTTCTCCGCAATCCAACCGCAATTGCAGATAAATTTTCTATGAGGGATCTCTTCATTAGTTCATGTCTACGAATAATTTATTAGACAGAGTGCTACTTTGTAATAAACTGTGTTTAAATTAGCCTCATTCTATACTGACCTTTGCTAAACCAGATCTGCCCAGCGTATAAATAAATAAATAAATAAATAATGAATAAAAAATAAAATAAAACAGAACAAAAAACATGTAATTATAATTACATCTTCCCAATAACTGGTTATTGAACCACTAGGAATTTGTTGTCTTTCATATCATTTATATTCAAGAGACTGTAAACCCGAACTTGAGTATCTACAGATCTGACATTACCTGGTCAAACTGGTGAAGAGCTGTGAGTTCAAATGAGGTCTCTATGATGGAGTTTGTCTGCTTGACAACAAGATGGAGTAGATGTCCATCGTCCTTAATAATTTCAGGTTTGTAGTAAGTTCTAATCAAAGTATATAAAATGCAAAGTCCGATCAGTGCGTCTTCATAAACCTATGTACAAATAACAAAGAGATCTTAAGAGTTTTTGATCCATTGAAGCCAGTTTTCTAGTGACAAGTGCATATCTATATCTCAACCACCCGATACACTAATACCTTGGTACTGAAATTTTACCTCTTCCAGAAGTCTGTTTGTGCTTTCTACAAAAAAAAATACAGCTGATAATAATTATAATGACAATAACTATAATAATAACAATAATAATAATATAATAATAATAAATAAATAAACAGAAAGAATTTACAAGCAGTTGCAGTAAGGGCACTCAAAACCTTTTCACATTCATAATACATGTGTCTATAATTCTGTACATAGATATCTGACCAAGATGATAATACAGTAATTTGATGGTGAATTTTAAGCCTGGTGAATAAATGACAAAGATGATTTTTCATTCAGTGACACAGGCAGCTCAGAAGAAAAATCTGAGTACTCTTAATAGAGAGGAGAAGTGTAAAAGTCATGTTACTGTGGTAGCAAAATCTCTGGATCACAACAATAGGGAGCTTAAGCAATGACGATGGTGGTGACAGCGAGAAAGGCAAAAATTAAAGCAATACATGTATATTAGCAAAACAACAAATTTGAAATGTGCATTTGCACATTTCTTAGCCTTACTGCCTGACTGGGACATGAAACTTCCTAATTTTCACACGCCCACTTCATGAAGTAGGTGAACATAAGACAACAATTTTCTTTTTCTTTTTCTGATATACGGTCCTTTCGGATTCAACTCCAGAAACTTTCGCCAAGATTGGACAAATAAATGAAATTAAATAAGATCGATGAAGTCTGAAACAGTGCAAATTCACTTTTTTAGTGACGTTTTCAGTTTGTTGTCATCCTGAAATTTTGCTACTATGGCAATGTGACATAACGACTTGTTCTCTCCATAGGAGTTGAACCTATGGCGATACTCCTGTTGACATCACCTATTGCTGTTAATGTGCCAACCAGAGGCGCATTAGTTCTTGTACCAAAAGATTCGTTTGTTTCAGTCGTTTATTCACATTTATGTCTCCTGTATATAAATCTCTTTTACCGGGATTTCTGGACATCTGGAATACTACATGCACCTTAACACTGTATTTTCTTCTAGACCTGGAGATGTTAGGGTGTAGTGAGTGGCTAAATAAAATAATGCTTTCTATATCGCCATTATTTATTCTTATCATTCATTCAAAATATTTCCCCGATTCTGATTGGCTAAAAGCACACTCACAATTCACCACAACCAGCAACTGATGACCAAATTTGGAAGAATTTTGCGATCAATCGACTGATAACGTCAAAAGTGCAGCTTTCTTGCAGGTTAATGTACCGTTGACCGAGAAGACAATGGGGATGGGGTTGAGTTGTTTTGGTTGTGAAAACAAAAATGGCGGACGTTTCACTCGTTTCAAGAGTAAGAACTAGGCGAAATAATGGCTAAAAACATGGCAAAAAAGAACAGCAACAAGACAACTCGAAGGGCGACATCTGCTATTTGGAGAATATTTGCGGAGCTGAACAACGCTAACGTGCACTATCGAAGATTAACTTAACATCGAGGAGGTAAGCATGTTTTAGCCATGTTTTTAAACTAGGAATTATTTTGAATGAATAATAAAACAATTATTGAATTCGGCTTTCGTATCATATGAAGAATTATGGAGATCTCGGAGGGTGTTATCCGCCTCGGCCTACGGCCTCGTAGGATAACATACTCAGCCTCATTAATGTATTCGATTCCGTATCATGCGGCCGTCGAATACCTGTCACAAGTACACCTGCAACTCCAACTCTGTACAACTTACCGACAAAATCTTTACACCTGATGAACCATTACAACGCAGTTGATACTTAGCTGGTGGATTGAACCAAAGAACATCCGGCCCAAGCTTTTCAGACGTAAAATCCAACGACAAACAGAATTGCTCCCCGACATCCGCCATAGTCAGCGGGCTTTTATCTTATTGCGGGCTCTCAAACTGAGAATTGACTGAACCCTAACCCGCGAGCAGGGGCGGGGGTGGGGGAGGGGGGGGAGGGGGGGGTGTAAAGGTTCCATCAAGACAGTCAAACCCGGTAAATACGGACATTAATAGGGCCGTAGAAACAGGATGTCCGTATTAAGCGGGATGAATTAAGAGAAAATATAGGGGCTTTCCCCAGCGACAAAGCAAATTGTCCGAAATAATGAAGTGTCCGTATTGAAATAAGCGGGTGTACATGTGTTGTATTAAAAGCGGGGTTTGATTGTATAGCCAAGAGAGGATAAGGCTTCATCCAGGAGCCATAATCGGTTATGGTCAAGAACTCCAAGGATATTCACAATTCAGTTTGGTAACTAATTTCTAAAGTTCATTTACTAAATGCAGAATACAGTACTGCACACTCGACATTTTTGCAACAAAATACAATGAAAGTGATACATCCAAATCTTGCTGTTTTATCCAAGACTAAAATACAAACAATAATAACAAAACAGCACGGACAAAAGCGACTTGAGGTTTCCCGATATTTCGGACGGACAAACCGTCCTTCGACATTCAGGTAGCCTGCGAAAACATCCGTTTCTGCGACTCAGCTAAAACAATGTAACTGCTCCGTCGACCAATCAGCGCTTCTGACCGGATTCCGGACAGATTTTATGTCATCAGTATGGAATTTCTGTCGCTGAGTCGCTGACGTTCCTCCGCTCGAAACGCCCCAGCGACGAAGAGCGAGGAGAAACGGATGTTTTCGCAGGCTAGCTTTCAGGGGATTAAATCTAAAATGAAGAATCGGAAAGTCGTTACAATAATTCAAATAGTGTCACTGCGGATGAGTTGCAGTCGGAAATTTGATACAAGGGCTGAATGTTCAAAAACTAAATGGGCCGATAATGACGTTCATTCAATTTCTGAAGTTTACTTTTTTCGCGTTAAGCTAATTTTTGCAGAAAAAGGAAACCTAAAATTTTCGGATGCGAAAATGCGATGGACGGAGGAATCAGAAAAATTCTCACTTTCGTAAAAGTTTAAATTGCATCGAAAACTTTGGGGAAAATAATATTGAAGTCCTGGCCATTTCGAAAAGACTCAAGTCCCTAGGATGACCGAACAGATTTAAATTTTATAGCGCTGATTAGAATGTGTTTCTAAAGATCTAAAAGTACTCTGGATGGCCTAAAAAGTGTTTTCAATGCATTTTGGAGAAAACCGTCATTGGGTGCCCCTGAAAAATAAGTTAGCTAAAATGTTGGCCAGAAAGAAGAAAACAATAAAAAATGGCTCTACTTAGTGGGTATTTAAGATGAGATGGAAGAGTTTTTTCGGGATAAAGGCACTTAATTGTTTCCCGTGATTTTGATTTACAATAACACGCAGACTGAACAAGTCATATCTCTGCTATAAACCTAAATTAAATTACTTTATATCGTAATGACGTTACGACGTCAAAACGTCGACTTTTTTCGATCTTATTTACTTGTTCCTGTTTCAATAATAATAATAATAATAATAATAATAATAATAATTTATCATAATAATAATTTTAAAAATAATAGCGCTTGTGATCAGTAAGTGCAACAAGTGTCTTTTTAATTGAGGGCTGATGTTATTTTCACGATAGTTGATTAAACTAATCACTATTTCTAGAAGTAAATAGGAACTAAAGTACAACATATGTACTATATTTTCATAACTATCTTAAACATCACAGCGCAGATGATCATGTTTCTTTATGCTATTTTTGCCCTTTAAAAATAATAAATTATTATTATTACTATATTATTATTATTATTATTATTTAATTTATTATTATTTATTTTGACAACGGGCAGGGCGAATTTTGCTTCTTGTTGTTAAGAGGTAAAGCAAGACACGTACCCAGTTTGGGAGAAGAGGAGGACACAGACAATTTTTGTGTTTTCACGAGTCATGATTCAGTTTTACTTCAACGCCCTGATAAATCCATAGCCATGAGAGTACCGGAAGGTTTTCTTCTCACATGTGGCATACGAACGCAAATTTAAATACTAAATACTTTAAGAGTTCCGTTAGCAAAAAGAAAGCATTTTGACGGACCTTGACGTCGATTCATGACATGGCAGAGCAGGTTCTCTAAAAACTTCCCGTTTTAAGGCATGCATGAAATAATAGTCGTTTGTAGGTCATACCTTGAATGATAGTTCGAGAATGGATGGCGGCATTGCCTAAAGCCGTGAAATTCATTACTGGTTTGATTCCGTTCATGCACGCAGGAAAAGGTATTTTCGTAAAATACGAATAACATAACTGTCTCAATAATACAAGTCTACGTGTTTAAGGAGCAAGGTTTCGCGCAGTTGGTTAGTACGCGGCCGTCTCTCCCAGAGGTTCCGGGTTCGATCCCACGTGCAAATTCAAATCCTTCTTTCCACTTCTTACCTTTCCGCGTAGCTTTAGCCTTAAATAGCTCTAAATACCCGTAAAACGAAGCACTAATGGAGACAGGGGGTAAAAAAAGCTCACTGTTGGCCTCAGGTTTGTCAGTTAATTACTGTTACTAGTTACCGATGTAAAATAGGGACCTTTACCTCAGCTTATATTTTTACCTCCAAACTTAGCCAACAACCTTAATTAAGAGTTTCACCGAACTGACAGTATCATCGAATATTTGACTATTGCTGGCCTTTTAATCGTTTTATTTTTCTAATTTTTCATAGTTTGCCGTCTTCAGCGTGGAAGAATTCTATACGGTTTAGTTTTAAGAAAATTGTATTCTATTAGCAAATTTTTTAAGGAGAAAATCAATATGTCTTTTTCTAAATCTTAGCCTTGGAGTTAACCCTTAAAATGTTCTAGAAATTCGCGGTATTCTTAATATATAGATTTATCCAGGGCTAAACGCGAAGCCCTGGTTAATGTACTTAAAAAAATAAAATGATGTAATGCTAAACGGCGACGACAAAATTTGCACCTGCAGCACACTTTTTTGTACATTTCTTGTTTTTGTTTTGCACGACTAAAACGTGAAACTTCCATGTTACACATTATTTTTATTGGGGAATTGTCGTATGTGCTCATCAAAAATTTTGCCGATGCTTGTGTTCCTGTTCGCTTTTATTTTTTCACTGCCGCCACTGCTGATTAAGTTATTTTACATTGGCGTCCCTGTGGTGCGGACAGACGCGCGGCGGTCGGGCGGACGCACGGTCACCTGACTACCAAACAGTTAACCAAATGGTGCTCCATGGTGCTCCGCTGCGTGCGCTCGGCTATGAAATGTATTATTATAAAAAGAGAAGAGTGTATTTGATCCGGCGGTACCTTGATTTATCACATTCTTGGCCGTCAGCCGCAAAATGTAACATCACACCATCTATTTCTTTTTTTAATTTCAAGAAGTGATTTGCGCTCAGTAGTTGACGTGCTGCTACTTATTGAGAAATAAGTCCAGTTCTCTAAGTACAGTCAAACTCCGTTAATACGAAAATTGTGGGGGCGGTGGAAATTGTCCGTATTAACGGTGTATCATATTACGGCTTCAATCATCTGCTTTCTCGCTTGAAATTTATCGTGTGTTGCTATATTTTAATTCTTCCCTTTAAATTCATATTTAGGTTGTGAAAATGTTTAAAATCCCTTTGTTGGACGAAATTGTTAGATCATTCCAAAGTTTGGGCGATGCTATTATGGGCGATACCGATGCGGCGGCTCAGAGATGGAAGAACTGGACAAACGACAGTTTCCTTGCAACAGGAGGGAAAATGGTTGGGTTAACGGTTGCATCAGGAGCCACTGCCTTGGTTGGTAGGACAGATATAGCGGTTGCTTTAATCAAAAAAGCTGGAGACAATGGAGAAAAGTTTGGAGCCACCGTGTTGAGTGCAGTTTCACAGGTCGGTGGAATAGTGGCACAGGCCGTTACCCTAGGGATATCCAATCCAGTATCCGGGGCTTTAAATGGCGTAGCTTCTGGTATTAACACAGTAGTTGATAAAGATGCACAAGGTGAAATAAATGGCATCTCATGGAAAACGCTCGGTATGGAAATAGGTGTTGGTGCCGCTAAAGGGGCCGCAAGCGCTGGTGGGATTATTCCGTACGCAGGAACGGCGGTTGAACAAAAGATACGTGGAGAGAAAATTGAATTTGACCACAAACAGGAGTGGGCTTACTGGGGACTCAATGTATGTCTCTCACTGGTCACAGCTGGAACACTCAAAGGCACAGCAGCTTTGACCGAGGCGGGGAAGATTGGAGTGAAAAGTGCCGCAGGATGAACTGTGGGGCATCATCGGTTCCTTCCAGCGGAAGAATGAAGAATGCATGGTGAAAGCAGAGCATCATCAATCGGCCACTTTCGGTATATTAAAATTCATTATGATAACGAGTTTCAGAGGACACAAAACTAGACAATGAAACGAATTGATAGCATGATTTGTAAGTGATATTTGGCATAAACACCACTCGTGATATTTCAAAGCTGTCTCAAATTTACCTCGCCTAACGGCTCGTGAAATTACGTATAAAAGTTTCGAAAATATAACTCTTGATATTTATGCCAAATATCGCTACAAATCATGTATAACTATAATTATTCATTTTCTTTGTTTGTGTCCTCTAAGACTCGCTATCATGCTTAATTTTAATATATCAAAAGTGGCCTGTTTCGTGTGGCTCACGATTGAGCAAGGTTTGGCAAGTTGAAAGCAAATAAGAAAAATATACAGGCTATACTAGAAGGGCTACAGGCCTTTCTAGCTTAGCCTCACACCACGGTACGTCTGCGATGTTCTCTCTTCTTTTCATAAATTATTCATACATTTGCACGTGAATGTACTTGCACAGAACGACATTTAAAAGAAACAGTTCGCTGGGGTCTCATCACGTGGTCTGAAATGGAAAAGCAAAACATACAGCTGGAAGGTCTATTGAAGTCACTAAAGAATATTTAAAATTGAACATCTCTGATAAAAGCTTAAGTAATACGAGCTATGCTAAAGAAGATTTTAAAATAATGGTTGTTATAGACCTAAATTTGCTAGAAAATCTTTAAAATATAAAATCGTTTCGTATTTAAAAACATTAACATTTAACCTTTTAAATACGTTTTTATATCTGAAAATCTACTCGAGTATTTGAGACGATGATTTTTTTTGGAACAGGGTATATTTGTTATACACTTATTGATAAAGAAATTAAAAAAACAAAAGAATACTTCAAAGGTGACACCGATTGTCAGTTTTTATGCTTCAATTTTCCCAGCAGAATAGTAAAAGAACAAAATTAGACAAAATGAAATATGTGCTGAGCTCTGTTCGTAAAGGCAATACAAAACTTTAAATGGTGACACCGATCATAAGTTTTTATTATATGGTCACAATAGTACGCTCGCTCTGATTGGCTTTTTCTTGCAAATGACCGGGCATTACTAGCTAGGTGTCTTTAAACAAGTTAAAACTTGATAGTGGACATCCATGTTGTGGTCAATTGACAGCTGTCAAAAAGGGTATCCGCTGACCAGCGTCACCTGATTGTATCGCGAAATTTATCAATGCAAAATAAAATTTTCGAGAAAAATACTACCCGTGTATAAATTTACAACTCTGTAAAAATTTCTTTTCTTCTTTCTTTTCTGGATGGGTGGTATCTTTCTTTATTATTATATTTTGCTTTTTGGTGTACAGATCGGTTCGTAGGCATGGACATCATGGTAGTTCGCCCCTCCCTGGGGTAAGTGCCAATTTCTCGCAGAGCCACCACCCGAGCTCACTTCATAGTTACAAACAAAGGTGCTCGACAGTTCCACCTGAGTTCTGATACAAAGTAGTTTATAATCCTGATACCTATTTTTTTGAATTGGAAGCCACGCACAGCAGTAAGACCTGATGATAATGCATCCCAATAAATTAAACGTACGTAGCGGAAGTGGAAGGATATTTCAGAAATGTTGAGGAACATGTAATTACGCTTCCTCTCTTTCCCCTTTCCATCGTCCCCGCCCCCCTACCGCACTTTCTTTTATTCCTCTCCTCAACACCTCCGCAATGCAAAGAGGCCTCTGCCGTGCCAGGCCACCTGGAGAGCACAGGCCCCGAGTTAAAATCCCGCCCCTAAGACCAGACTAGGTGGACTTGTTTCTCGGCAGTCCCGGTTCAAATTTTCGGACCAAATCCAAACGTAATTTCAATTTATTTTTCAAAATCCAATGAAATACCATCCACGTATACCATCTTTACTCTAGCGGCAACTTTTTGGCTCTCTTCAAGCTTGGGCGGAAACGCTTGCTACGCAGGCTATCCTCACACTTCACACGGCTACGGCTACAAAAATAAATCGCGCCTTTCGTAGCAAAAATATATATTAATGTGAAATGGTTTGGTATTTCATTGGCGTTTTTATAATAAGCATAGCATTACATGGCCGCTTGGAATTTCTCTTCTTGTGTTGAAAAATTGCTCTCTGCGCTCACTCCTGAAATATTTTTCTGAAGCTTTCGTATCTCCGCGCGGCCATCTTGCCTCTCCATATTCCACCATTTTTTTTTACAGTTAAGTAATAAACAAAAAAGTACCCGTTTGATAGTTATAACCACTAATGCGTTCCAATACCGCTGAGTGGTAAATACGCGGTAAACACCTCTTTGAGTGTTATGATATCTCTTTGAAACCAGTTCGTTCCTTGGACTTCCAGCCAACTGGCGCACAAGGAAGAAAGACATGAAACCTCTCTCTCCTTCGACGCGCGCCCTTTGTTGTAGTTGCGCTTCTTACTCCACCCATCTGCTTCCCTTCAAACTTTTGCCAGGCTCGAGGTCCGTTAGCGCAAACTAGTACTTGTAATGAATCGGGATTAAAATTTAAACTTGCAGTTGGGTTTACTTTGTTTTAGACTGTGTTGGTTGGTTGTGACTACACATATAAATTAGGTACATGTCTGCAGACGAGAAAAGTTTATTCAAAATTCTCTCAACCCTTGGCTAAAGTTGACTATATTGCCAGTCACCTCAACAAAGGACAAAAATTTTGTTGAACAATCACTCTCTAGATATTTCATGGCTATCGGGCAAAAGGTTTCCAGGCGAGGGTTTTTGGGGTCGTTTGAGAAACAATTGGTAGTTTTAGTAGCAATCATTAGTATTCAATCCTAATTCACATTGATTATTTACACGGTCCCATAAATGTCCAGTGTAGCGGGAGCTAATGCTCTGCAAATTTTCTGCGGCAGTAAACTACAATGTAACATATCTGAACTCATACTTCAGTGGAATTGTGAAAGTACACTCATCACGGCAGGCAGGGCGACTAGGAAAAGCAGAGAGATATCAGTTCCCTCACTGAGGAAACCATAATGAATGGTTTTTGGCCGATTTTTCCTCTCTGAACCCAAATAAACTTGAAAACGTGGGCCCGACTTAAATCTCAAGCTTCAATCCAATTACTTGTTTCTGCATTAAAGACACCTTTGAAACTGTTTTTATGTTCTACATGATGGTGAATTTAAGTAAGTCTAGTCAGCTATTTGTATAATTCTCCGTCCAGCAAACAATTCCGTTTAATTTTAAAGAAGTTCTCTAGCTGGGTGCCACCGCCCCTTATGATTTCGAACTTTCTAGGTTAAACCAATTTATCAATCATCAGGCGATCCCAAATGAAAATATCCTTTGTTTTTCAAAGAGATTTTTGTCTCCTCATCGAGTCTCATTCTGAATGACAAAAGACGTTATAAAATGCCATATATAGACCCTACTCGCCGCACCACTTCGCAAACTAACTGCTTGACTTTGGTGTCGGCGCCGGTAGATATCAAGCACGTTACTGCGGGGAAGACCGCTGGCAAGACTGCCTTGAATTGTAGTGTTGGTAAATTTAAGAGAAGTTCAAGCATTGTGATAACTAAATTGGTCCATATGTTAACTTGCAGCAGTTCGTCCTCCTTGCGCCTCAAGAATTGTCTTTCAAGCTCAACCATGCGCATGTCGTCCTCGAGAAGCTGTTGAATGTGCTTAGATTTCATATCACGCGGGAATTTTTCCGAAGATGGGATTTTCCTCCAGGTAGGGGAAGTTTTCGAGAGTGGAGAACTCAACGGTTCGTCCGCATAACCGTTGTTGTGGCTCCAGCTTGACGAATCGCGAGCTGGTGACGAGGTGGATGACAAAGACATGGTTCTTTCAAGCTCAACTTCAAAGGTCATGCTGCCTTGCGCGTCACTTTTGTACTGGTTGTATAGACGAACATAAACGCTGCTAAGCTGATCACAAGCTTCGTTCAATCGCCGCACAATCCAATCCATGTTACGATCACCTTTCAGCAGATCGTTATGTCGCGCGGGTGATCCTGACGCGTCTTCTTTGGCTACATCGTCTTCTTTTTCCTGGTTGTTAGTAACCCGATCTCCAGTCAAAATACGCTTTATATGCGAGCTGGAAAAGTGTTCTCCACTATGTCTACAAATCTGAAACAGCGTGTGAAGGTAACAAGTAAAGGCAGTGGTAGATTGCCGCAAGAGATTGGCCGGTGCGTCCAGTTTAGCAAGCTTCTGTATTAATGAACGCAGACCGGGTCGAGCATTGAACTCATACGCGACACTGTGTGATTCCATCAGGCAATCAAACAACACTGAAAGGTTAGCGGGTGAGAGATACGATAAGAGGCCTGGGAGACTTGCCTCAGTTGCTTCATTACTAAAGCTCTCTAACGACGAGGACGGGCTGCTTAGCATCGAACTATGAGCCATGACGCTTTCCGCGTTGTCAAGGAGAATGGAACCAAGGGTCTGTAGCAGGAGCTGGTGGGATAGCAGACTGACAAGTAAACCACGGAGAGGAACCCTAGAAACAAGTAGAGAACCATTAATTTGTAATGAAACCCTTTGGTAAATAAAGTCGGTGGTACAATCTAAAACAAGCCGTTTACAACTTGTGTCACTCAACCTAACAGATAATACAACTACGAACTGCTTAATAAGATACACCACTCAAAAACTCCAAAGTTTACCGTGACATATATATAGTCGTCTGGACAACGTGTCTTTCAATCCATACATTTCAGAGTTAAATTGCACTTTTTTGACGGCCTTTGTCTTGTTCAATATCAGCTTGAAAAATACAAAGCTTGGTGATTTTGTTAAGCCTGGTGTGCTCTTTCTGACTACGTTAGTCTTGACTTGAATAGACCCACTATACAGAAACTTTTACTCAGTCCCCTCCGTATGCCATCGTGGTGTGGAAGTGCTTCTGAAACGCGGGATTATCCGGTCAATTGGAGTTATCGCAATCATTTGAATAGAATGGAGGTGATTTGCCGCACTTTCATTTATCTATGATCCATATTATACAATAAAGATAGTTAAATGTTTTGGTCAGTGGAGGCCTTAATTGATAGCTTCTTGGTTTCAATCAGTCATCAGTGTCTCACTTACATACACGGCGAGAAAATACTACAGTTGCGCGAAAAATGACTGGAATTAAGGTTAACGTATCAAGCAAGTCGACGCGTTCTGTCATCAGTAAAGCTAAATACCTTTCTGCATTCTCTGGCTTTTCTTTGTTCTCCACCGACGACAAAACAAAAACATAAGACCGCTGGTCGTCTTCTTCGTTTGCGGGCCCATGCGTTTCTTGTTGAAGGGTAGAAGGATTGTTTACTTGACTGTCTAGCAGGAAGACCTGATTGAAGAAAGTGGAATATATTTCCAATAAATGGTGCTCTTTATTGTTAAAAGTCGCACTTTAACTAAAGTAGTTATGATGTAATTCTTTTGTTCACAGGATTTGAATGGACGAATTTGGTTTTAAGATGTACAGAGACTAATGCTCGCGAAGAGTGACAACTACCTGCTCTGCCACTTGCTGTAGTCGTATTATATCGGCCGTTAAGACATCACGCCTAGCAACAACTCTGACTGTCATGCCCTCATCTCCGTGTACACTGAAAGATCCTGGCTGGAAGCACGCCACTAGGTCCCTCAGATTTGAGAGCGTTGTGTGCACTGCCTCCCTGAGGCCTTCGCTAACAATGAGCCACAGGTCCTCTGTGAATACAGGTCCTCCCGAGAGTAAAAGATGTCTAGATAGAGGAATAAAAATGGTCGGGTTGTGAGGTTGTGAGTGTACTTAGCCATTCCTGGCGGGAAAACTCTCTCGTAAACCGCTTTAGCCTTGAACAAAAGTAAAAGGCTCCTCTCAAGTAAATAAAGGAGGGGAGCAAAAAATCTATTGTTGGAGCACCAAATCAAATGCTGCATAATATAATGTTGTTCCGCTTATGGGAAGGTGAAATTGAAAAAAAAAAATGTCGTTGGCTCTTCCTATCATTGCGGAGCAAAATATCGAGACATAAAAATAGGAGCTGTCTCATGAAAAAGTTATTCATATTAAAAGCATTCCTTATTTGACATGGGATAACATAAGACAGATGCAAGACACATAACAATGCTTAAAGGAACCGCCCCTTTATGATTCTTTAATAAAAACATCATATGCCACCTGTCGACATACCTACAAGCCCAACGGAATGCAGGAATCCTTGTAATATGAACGTAGTTTAATAGCCCTAAGCGCGTTTGTTCCTGGTTCATTGTAGCTTAATCAGAAGTAGAACACAAATAGCTGTGATAAACATTACCGACGTACGCATTCTTGCGCAACCCACCGCTGCTTCGGTTCAATTTCGGTTTATTGGCCTTAGATCCTTCGAGTACCCTGTAGCTCAGACTGCTAGAGAATGGTAGAGAAGCTGAACCAGTGAACGAAATTAGGCTTAATATTTACCTTAAACAGGAACATCCAAGACGGGCTATTCCCTCTACAGGCTGAGATACACATTCCAACAGAAGATCAAGAGTTTGTTTCATCATCTCAGGAACACATTCAGCTGCACCTTAAAAAGCAAGGGACGGAAATTGGAGATAGAAAAAGGGAGTGTTTACACCCCTGGTAAACTGGTACTAAGACCACAGCTGAAAAGACGTTGAAAGCCTCGGAAGGCATTTTAGCGCACTGGAAAATACGTGCGGCGATGGTTGAAATAAAAATTGTAGTCTGTTTACCCACGAAACACTTAAGAGTTCTTGAGAACACGTTTAAACGTGTCCGTGCGTTCCAGATCGAATTGGAATTTGGAAATGTTGGTTTTTGAGGAGGGGGGAAAACCGGAGTACCCGGAGAAAAACCTCTTGGAGCAAAGGAGAGAACCAACAACAAACTCAACCCACATATGGCATCGACGCCGGTATTCAGTGCCGTAGCCAGACCAAACGGCCAAACGAGGCAGGCGGGAGTTGCTAGGGGGGTTCGGGGGCATGCCCCCCCCCCCCCGAGAAATTTTGAACTTTAGTCTCTCGGAAATGCGATTTGCAGCGTTTTCTGGGCCTTTCGGTAACTTTTTTTCGAGTTAATTTAAGTGGAATTTAAAAAGCAATAATCAGAAACAAGCTACATAATCTGGGTGACCGTTAACCTCGCCAATGGTTTTGATCAGTATTTGTTCAAAAAAAATTTGAGTTAACGTACGTAGCCCCTTGAGATCGATGATATGGTAATTTTTTCATAGTATATTGACTGAATTGCTGAATTCTTTGTAATATCATGATGCGTTAAAAATATCGGATGATCGCTTATGTAAAATAAAAATGATCGGCGAAATTCGTCAAAATTTTACCTAGGCGAGTGCCTCGGTTGGCCTCATACTAGCTACGGCTCTGGTATTTGAACCCGGGTCAGACTGGTGGGTGTCGAGTGCTCTCACCACTACGCCGTTGTTGCTCCCCTATAGCTTCGGCACAGGATTTCATAGTCACCAATAGTCCTTTTCGAGTCTACCCTCCCCTGAATGTTAATATTCACCCTAGTTAATTTAACACTCAGACAAATCGCTTTCTGTTTAGGAAATTCAATTAAAGAAGTCTACCTTGAACGCTTAAAAACTGGCCCAGTTCTTCGACTACAAGCTCTGTGACAAGTCCGCAAGAGTGTTTGAAGTTTCCTGCTGTACTTTCCCAGTAGCTTCCATCTCTATTACCTCTTTCCACCCACGACTCCAACATAGGTAGCAGTAGATTAGTAATGACATAGATTGAAAAGTGAGGGCCTGGAACGGTTGTAATAGACCGCAGAATATCAAACAAGACCTCTAAGGTTTGGGGCTGATATTTGCAAGGACATTGCGCGACGACTTTTGTGAGCCCGTCTAGCAAAAGGAACCATACTCGAAGTACCCCGGTGTCATCTATTGACGTGATAGAAGCCGCGGACGTCATAGTGGGTGTTTGGGATTTTGCTTTCTGATTGGTTGATTCATTTGGCTTAATGGAACTTGAAGTTGGGCTAGGAGTTCCTGGATATTCGGGTACATGTTCCACCAAACGAACATTATGAGAACCGTGAAATACCAGACTTGAAGGCATTATATAGATAGAACCCAGTTTTTTTGACATGGTCAAAAGATCCTGCAGCGCCGGTAGACACAAGTCGTTGACTGTTCCCGCGTCACTACTTTCATTGTTATCAGAATCACTTCGACTTCCTTGGTAGTTTTGATCACAATCCGAGCCACGAACAAACTTGAGCAGCGTTTGGATGCACTCCGAAGCGGCGGCTGCGAAAACCGACGAGTTTTTGTTGTTAAGAAACGCGGAGAGAATGTCGAGGACTCGTTGAGGTCTGCGATACGGCTCTAGGGCGTCTGTAAACTTGCGGGGATAGATTGGCATAAAACGCAGGGCACAAAATATTGGTCTCCAACCAGACTTGATGCTACTTAGATGTGTCTCCACGAGCTGGGAAATCGTTGTTAATATCTGACAGGAGAGAAAATCAGTCTATTCTTATACTTTCCTTATTTCAGCTTCAGCTTTACTAACATATTAAGTACTTCATAGAAAAGTAACTAAAAAAGCTAAACAAGCCGGATTGAGTTCAATGACTGAAAGAGCTCGGTAAACTAAGTATCCTTCGCAATATTTAGTTCATTGCATTTATTACTTAAGCAGTTATCAGTCATCAAAGAATAAAAATTTCCGGGTGGTAAAATTTTCAAAGGGTTCATACATTCTTTGAAAAATTTCGAGCATTTAACATCAAATATTTTACAGCATTTTTTAAATTAGTCAGAACCTTTCAGAGGTAGATAACGGTGCTATGTCCTTCAAAGCGTAACTGGGAAATGACAAGTTTATACTAATAAAGAACAAAATAGTACACACAGATTCGCCTATAGAGGTTTTAGACAACGCATTCGATTCTTGAAAAAAGAGTATAAAACGACACAAAAACGTTTTCACTTCTTACCTGTTCTTGTTCCTCTTCAGTACATTTGGGTGACGACATGATTCCATCTAGGGGCTTAAACAACGCCTCGTGGAACCAAAAGTGAGGGAGTTCGCTGCGGTTGCTAAGAAGCTCTGTCATTATGTCTTGAAGGGACGTGATGGCTAGCTTGGAGATGTGTCTGTCGCTGTGAGAGGCAGCCTGTGTAGACAATCATCATCATCATCATCATCCTCATCATCACTATCAATTCTTTATCTTCAAGAGGGAAACGTGTAACGTTTTCTGTTTCCATAATAAACTGAATTTTTTATAATGAGAGGTAACACGCCAAATCCCAAGAATAGTTGGCCAGGGGGTTTCCTTAGTGTATCTCCTAACCCTTCACCACTCCGGATTGGTTACAAGGGGTGAAACCTGGCCAGCCTAGCTTTTGGGGCCATAAAGCGGACAAGCGTCACCACCACGGTAATGAGAAAAAGTAGTTGAACTATACTTTTACTAAGTGATTTAATACACTGTTCGCCTTATAGCAGGCTGCCAATTGCTTTCAGTGCATCCCTGGTCTTGAGGAATCAAGGCTAATTTTGTTAGCCTAAGTATTTGCCCATGATAAATCAGCCCTTTGACGTAATGCCGACATAATACTTCCTGCAAGAATGAACGTGTGAGTTTTATATATGAGTTGTGCACCTGTGCATTTAAAGTTTTTTTTTTTCTAGTCAGAAACCACATGGGGGAGGGTGGTCTTGAAATATTGCCATGACGTTCAATCACAAACCTTTAAATGAAAATTGTTCACTGGCTAGAATCCGCGACAAAATTGAAGAGAGACTGTCATTAAATAGGGTACTTCGGAGAACGCAACACTCTGCACACCGACCCCTTCTTCCCTCCATTGAAGGTTCGGTTATTTTTCCTTTCTGAAAAAGCGTTCACCTAGTGGCTCAACATTGCTTGGAGGAGGTGGGGACGGAAAGAATAATTTTTTTCCGTTTTGAAGTTGGCTAAACGTTAGAAAGGCCCTTTAAGTATTTGTTGCCCATCATAAAGTCGACTCCCGATCACTTGAACCTTCAAGAAATCGAAAAAAGTTTGAGTTATCGGGAGTTCAAGTTATTGAGAGTTCATAACAAATGTAATAACGAAGAAAAAGTTTTAAAAAAAATCACATTTTAATATGGTGGTGACTAGCAAGGCAGTCAACATTCGGTATTGGGAAGGAATGCAATGCAAGTACCATTCACGCTTCTCTGGAAGGGCAGCATGGCATATGTTGACATTTTGAAAAATGAATTAAACAACAAAGCTTTGCGTCACGTTATAGGGTCAACTGCCTCTCAAAAACGTCCTACCCAAGCAGAAAGTTTTATCACTTCCACTAACCTCGACAAAATGCGGTGATATTACTGCCCATGCTCTCATGAGATGCAACAGCGGTCTACTAGTATTGCGGGCGCTTCTGAGTATCACATCGGCCAGTCGATACAGATGCAGGGTTGTGCTGTAAGATGGTGATTGGTTGTTACCAGAAACTCCGCCAGGAGAATTTGTACCTTTATCAACGGAACCATAGAGCTGACTCTTTGAAGCAAAAACCAAGGCTTCGAGAAAAGACAATAGGCCCTCAAGGTGAAGCGTGTTAGCGGCGTGTTCGAAAAGTCGATCCACCGCGGCTGAAAGAGCGTAAATTGCCCGAGAGGCATCGGCTGGAGTCAACAGTCCGTTGTTCGATGGCGTGTTGTCCAGGCCACCTCCGGAATTCTGTTGGATCATGCCATTAGGTGAAAGGTCACCGGAAAGGTAGTCAGAAATACTTGAAGATTCAGAAAAGGGCGAAGATATGTCGTTATTTATTCGGACAGAGTTCGGTATTCCACCAAGCGAAGTCTGTTCTCCTACGCCATTGCTAAAATTAACGCGTTCCAACTGTGATATGAACGTGCAGCATCTGAAAGATATAAAATTAAGTTACTCTGTAACTAAGTCTTTTCATTACAGTCCGTAAGATAATCAAACGTTGAAGTTCTCTTATTTGGTTGGATATAAAAATAACGGGCAGTAAAGGTCCGCAACTGCTTACTTCTGGTAAAACTAATCACAATTTTCAACAAAACATTCAAAGCAGTAACGCTGCTAAACTTGCCAGGAGGCCAATACATTTGTGACTATAAATCACTGCCCACGTTTTGCAAAAACTAAGACCTAATCTCCATTAAATGTCAAGCGATAGCGTGTCAGTTCATTCAAGATTGATGACAGAGAAAAGTGGAGAGGTAAAAGTAAAAGCTACCTGAACACGTGTTTCCAGCATTTTGGGGCGTGGCTCCCAAGTTCTACCCCAACGGCTAGCAATCCATCCATACTCAAGACATGCGCAGCGTGTAGTTTTATGTGCCCTGCTGAAAAAGATGATCTTCCTCGCTTTCCATCGAGTCCCTCTATTCCACAGGAAGCATTGGCTAATTGGGCAAGGACCAGTTCACAGCGCGTTTGAATTCCTAACGTGCAGCACAGCCGTGCGGCACGACGCAGGCCGTCCAGGCTGAGACAGATCGTGTCGCGCTCACGATTGTGATCTCTCTTGGATTCTCCACCAAGCATCACACCAACACCATTTGTACTCCCTGGAGTGAGATAAAAGAGTGTTCTAAAGTATGTATAAGAGATTCTACGACGTTGAAGAGAATAAAAACTACACTTCTTGCTATGACCACCAAAATTAATTGCTATTTGTCGTTTGCTGTCGGCGATCATCGATCCGAAAACTTTGCACTTTTATTTACGTTTATATTTATCTAAAAAAAGAGAGATGATCACTGTCAGATGCCTATCTCTGCTTTTCTGTTTAGCATAAATGAGATGCTTAATCTCCTTTTTGAGTAAGGTATGGAAAACTTCTTCTGACCCCACTTCACTATGCAATCGAATCTTAAATATCTTTACTCAATTTCAATTTATGAAATGCTGATTGTTAATCATGGCGAGACAGCAGTTATCTGTCTCTGGATGTTGTTCGCCCCATGTAAGGGAATTCAAGACAGCCTTCGATAGTGGCTTCCAGGTGCTGGATTCCAGTCTTTGTCAGTGGAACTTGGATTCTGGATTCCAATAGATAGTGGGTACTGGGTTTTTTGAGCTGTATCCTGAATTCCACAAGCAAAATTTTAGCAGATTCCGGATTCTGTAAAGAGTTTTAGTTTGACTCTAAGGCAAAAAACTTGAATGCCGTAGGCACAAAAAGCTCCATCCCTTGGAAACAACGTGTTCTCTTACGCTTGTACAGGTAATCAACTAACCTGAAGTGGAGGTCTCTAAGGGCGCTGATAGAATCTCTAACACAGAATCCCATGTAGCTAAGAGCACACGTCTAGCAAACTTCATCCCCTCTCTTTTAGCCGGCGGTAACGTGCTGGGATTCTTGTGGTGCAGGAACGGACTGTCCTCATCTTCAGAGAGCATGTTGTCGTTTAATGTATTGATAAGGGCGCGGTTGGTATCAGGTGAGTCCAGAGTGTAACCTGCTTTTCCTAGAATGTTATAAGTTGTTACCAGACGATATAGTTCACCCAGCCACACTGAGGATAGACCGATGGGAACTCCGCTGTTGAGTATGTTATCGATGAATTCCTCCTTTAAAGAAAAACAAATACAATGATAAGCGATGGCTGGATTGCCAGTCTCAAAAGGTTTCAGGAGCTATAAGAGTGGGACAAAAATTTCTTTCTTTTATAAAATACCTAAACTTTACCTTTGTGTTGCGCATTTGCGCTGGAAGTTTTGATTTTGCAGGCACAAAAATCAGGGAACAAAAGACCAATAATCTCTCTCGACAGAGGGTAACGTTGTATGTGGGGGGTCAGTTATGTCCTGTAAGTCGATTTAAAACCTTTTTTGGATTTTAATCCAATACACCAGAAAGGAGCTGTAAGACCCCTATACAGATACAGCAAATATTGAAAGCTGTTTTTTGCTGTTTCCAGATGAGTTTAGGAGTGTTGCCTTAGGTGTTTTTCCTTTTGACTACCTCCTGCGGGTTGAAGAATTTTCAAGCGGTTCTCGTTTCAATCACTTTTCTCACCACATCATGCCCCGCCACCTGCGAAAGAGTTATTCAGAACTCTGCTATGGGTCCCAACGTTGGCTGGCAGAGCAGGAGGTACGAGTTTTGCATAAAAGACAAACGGGGTTTTTAAGGAATTACAAAGACCTCGCCTACTTTCTCAGTAGGCCATTTCTGAGTTCCCCCGGGCCTCTGTATCAAAACGAGGTTAAGAGCTCAGCCTTTGATATGAAAATGATTTTTCATTCTCATGCAAATAAAACTTGTTTTCACAAGAAAGGTTGTGCACTTGGCCTCATTTTAAAAGTGAGGGTTTTTGGAACTCGAAAGTCGCCTGTTCGGATACTGCGTCCGTGGGACTTGTCGCTAAATCGTTGGCTTATCTCCTTTACATTCAATTAGGATGTAAAAGAACCCACACTACTTTCCGAAAAGGCCCAGGTGACTAGGGTCCGTCTTTAACGGGATGTGTGGGACTACGCACCGGCGGTAAATAGGGCAAATATTTGTGCTGACCGTAATTAAATTATAGTAAATTACCTGTTTCATTGCAGGTTCTACTGCTTTCTTTCGATAATAGCCAGATTTGAGTAATTTCAAATTCAATGTCATAGTCGCGTAAACAGTTACGTAAACACCATCTGCATTGAGGATGGGGAAGCTTGGATCCGACATCGCTCCTTCACCTGACTTTTCATCGACCAAATCCGACCGTCCCCGAAGCGTACCGAAGTTTGGCACATTCTTGCGCTTTAGTGCCATGCACGTGACCGCCTCACAGACGTCAGATGCAAACTGCTGCAGCGCCTCGTCAACAGCAACTGGGTCAGAAAGACTCAACACCGATGGTAGAATGCCGAGTAGACAGCGAGCAAAGTTTCTTGCGCCTTCTTTCTCATTCTCCTCAACATTTTTCTTCACCTCCTTTGCTTTCTTTTTGTCCAGCGACGGTTTTGCCGCAACATTTTCCTTTTCCTTATTTACATAAACGCCATTTATTTTCACCCCTTGAGATGTATTTTTCCTTGGTGATATTTGTGTGCTTCTAGAACTTTCAGGTTCGTCTAAACTATGGCTTTTAAGCAGAATTCCCTTCGGCTTATCACTATTGACATTATTTTGTTTACGATCGTATTCGGAAGCCGATCGAGTTCTCCGAAGTGTAGGTCGGGAACCTTTCGTGGGCGATCGATCTTTTTCCTCCCTCAAAGCCTTTTCTCTGGCTTCGATCTTATTTGCTTTAGATTCAACGTACTTACGCTGCATTGAAAGGGGTTGATCAGACAATTTTCTGTTAATGGGATCAAAACTTTTCCCATCACTTGGCCATTTCCTCAAACCTGGTTTTGACACCAGGGTAGAATCACCCGCAGCCTGTGCGCGGGGTCGTGGAATTCCACCTCTGTTAGATCTCTTTGGTGGAGTGTTTCTTCTTTTGCCAGCCTCATCAGTGGTAACTTCACTATGGTAAACCAAAGCTGACCAGGAATTTGACCTTCTCAACTGGAAGTGCTCCAGAATCGGAGAACTCTTTTTCGCTGAAATATCATTATCAGACTGAGTTCGGCGAAGGCCAAACTTGTTCACCGTTTTTAAATTGTCTTTGTCCATACAAGAAAGGAAATACGGCCTTCTTTCTGACATATCGCCGCCATCCGAGCTTGCGCGGTCCCGCTGGCGAGGTCCACCACTCATAGTACGTTTCTGTATGGTAGGCTTTTGACGCGTCTTACTGTCAAATGACGAGGAGCGTTTTACCGTTGTCCTCGTGTTAGCCTGGGAGTAGTTGGGCCCAACTTTTCTCGGAAGGTTGCTCTTGCGAGGAATTCCTGAACGTGCGGGAATGGCCGTGCGTGAATTTTTGATATTTTCGTTCTCGTGAGCTTCAAACATGGTGATTTCATCCTCAGAGGCGAAGTGAACGCTCTTTGGGATGAGAGGTTTTATCTCAGGATCATCATCTGAAACTGAAAAACATACCGATAAGCATTACCCATGGATTTCCTCTACCACTTGAAGTGTATGCAGCTTGGCGAAAGGCGGTCTAGATGCGTGGTACCAACATCGTTTTTTCGAAAAAAGGTATAATTCCATGATGTTAGTCAGTAAAAAAATGCTTAATTTTGTGTGCGAAACGAAATAATCAGGTTGTAATGGTTTATTGTACGGTGCTCCTGAGTATCAAATTAAGAAACTTCAAAGAGTCATGAATGCCAGTGCTCGATTGGTTTACTGCGCACCTAAGTATTGTCACGTTACTCCTTTGCTAAGAGAACTCCACTGGCTACCAGTGCGCTTGCGCGTAGATTTTAAGATTCTCCTTGTTACATTTAAGATTCTTCACGGTGTTGCGCCTAGCTATCTTAAGGATCTTGTCTCTGTCTTACCGGATTCACGTTACCAGCTACGCCGTAACAATAATGGTATATTGCTAGAAAGACCTCGGCTAAGAACGAAGAAGACTTTGCGAGATCGCGCGTTATCGATGGCTGCCCCCTTTTTATGGAACAGTCTTCCTCTGCCAATAAGACAGGAAACATCAATCGACTCTTTTAAACGCTCTGTTAAAACATATTTATTTAAGAAGGCTTTTAGTTAGATTATTTATTTATTTATTTATTTTTAAATATTGTAATTTTACCGGGTAATTTTACTGGTTTTTAATTTAGTTATTAATAATATTGTAATGCGCTTTTGAGTATTTTTATAGAAAAAGCGCAATATAAGTATTAAATATTATTATTATTATTATGTTCATGAAATCAGGTCTCTGTCTTAAACAGTCAGCAAAATAGACGAATTTTTGTCTTGATCAGGGTTAGGGATTGAAGGGCTCGGCGGCACCTTATGCCAAAACTTCCCTTGAGTGCAACCTCCCTGCTCGGGACAATAACATTGTCTAAAGGTTGTCAGGGTGCAATTTTCTACAGATACAACTAATGCCAAGTCAAAAACCCTAACAAGAAGCACAAGGCGCTTGAAAGTTTATTCGTTTGCAGCCCACAGTTTTTAAACTTAAAAGAATGCAACCTCCAAATGACTTCATATTAGGAGTACGACAGTAAGGTTAAATCCTTACCGTCATTCTTAACTTCACCATCAGCGATACTGTCCCAAACGCCTCCATTCTTCTCAAAGCGTTCCGTCAGTGACTCGATATCTCCGTCTGGAGAGATTCGATCTCCCTGTCTATAAATACTTTCTGCACCATTGACTCTTCCATTGGCTGAAATGCCCGTTTCCCTGGCTGACGCAGCGTTGTTGTACTGTTCTTTGAGTATTTCCCAGTTATCAGTCTCCTTCATTTTGCTCAGGAACTCGATATGTTCGTCACTAAGTCCTCGCCCTTGACTTAAATCTTCCAACGATCCTAATAGAGCTACTACGCATGCTACACTGCAGCTGACCACAGTACTGTCAGCGCAGCGGGCTGATTCAACAATGCCGTCCATCAAGCTAGAAGCAAGTAATAGTAGTAACAGGTTAAAACAGAACACTTAAAGAGAGCAGGACACGAAGTTCTTGTTGGTTTTAGTCAATTCTGTGCTGACGTCTTTACCCATATAGAAAAATGCTGTTGTATAGTTATGAAGTCAAGAAGGGTTTCATAAAAAATTTCATCATGAAGCCCTTTTGTGCTGACTTTTGCGGGCATAGCATTAAAACTTTGAAAATTTAAGCCCCACTTTTTCAAGTTTACTCCATGTCCGTCCATAGCACCAGACGACAGGAAACAGTTTCTACGCCTAAATATAATCTTGACTGAAAAATAACAAAACTTGACCATTATTTTGGACTGCAATTAATGCGAAGACACATCTTAGCGATTTAAAAAGACGGAAAATCGCGTGAAGCGTCAGGAAATTGTTTTTAGATTGACTCAACACTAATAACAGTTCAGAAAGTCTAACAGTGATTGAAATCTCCTAAAAATCGGTATTAATCACAACGTAAGGATTGTGGAGTCTACTAAGTTATTATAGCTATTCTTCATTTCCCTATCAAGGAAATTCGGTTGGTGCTCCGGCCAATACGCTGGCGATCACTTCTAAGTTCTGTGATGTAGCAGGGACACCCAACGGCAATTTTCGGGAAAATATCTGTTCGGAAGACGATTTGTGATCTAGAATTTTCGGAGCATTTGTTGTAAAATTTCTTGCTTGCCTGCCTCTCCTAGGATTTTCGAACATCTACAAAATGATACAATTACCCATTTTTAACGGATTTTGACCCTAAAAAAGGCCACCTAGAATTTTCGGGAGCCTTTTCCTGGCTGAAATTTTCGAGAAGGAAAATTTTTATCCCTATAATTTTCGGATCACTAGACTTTCAGCTAGGAAATCCGAACAGATGAAAAGTTTCTAGGGGATAAAAATATGCCTATATCTACCGTTTGAATAGTAAAATACGTTCAACAATGCTATGTTAAGTGGTTTTGAACTATATCCTCGTTGGGTGCCCCCGATGTATGTTCGATTCTTAGACCGAGCGTTCATATTTAAGTGGAGGCTATTGGTAACTCTTGACCCTGCTTTTAGAGATTTTGTCTGAGATTCCGGTTTTTCTCCCCTCAAAATACCAGCATTTCAGATTCCAATTCAAGCAGAGATACGTTAGACAAACAACCATTATGTGTTTATATCTATTTATTGTACTTACAGTCGCAGTAAATCAAGTTCCGTTTTTTTCTGCTCGGTCGGGGAGTCGGGTGACGGTGGATTATCCTTGTCGATAATTGTGGGCCCTGCTGCATCCAAAAGCCGCTGAGGACTTGAAAGAAACTAGGGACGAATCAAAGATCTAATCAGTAACGACCCTTCTTTGGGCCTGGCGACATACATTCCAGGATAAACTAGTCAAAGGTATTCAAACAAACGGGGCTATTGACTCATAAACTGATAATGAACAAAGGAAAATGATACGAGAAATGAGATACCATGGAACAAATTTCCCGCGCCTCATGATATAGTATCATGTATGTCTAGTATCGTGAATAGACTCATGCTATGAAACAAGGTTGTTTTTACATCAAGCACGAAAACCGATCTTAGTGCCCGGCATTTTATTCAATATATTTATAATCACGCTTGCACCCATGCTGTGAAGGCTATTCTTTATGGGGCACATGATCTCCTTCAGGTACTGAAATAAGAGAAAATGATACAAGAGAACAGATTCTCGTGCCTTCATGATAATTTACCCAATCTGTGATTAGTTTAAACCCATGTTGTGGACGCGGTAGTTTTATTTGAGCTCGTGGTCTTTTCGTGTTTCGATCTGACACGTACATATCACTCAGATATTCTAGGCATATATCGCTTGTCTCTTATATAACGTTAATATAATTTTTCTCCAATCCTTTTTTTCCACAGATAAGGGTGACCGTAGACGAAAACCTTCCAAATAAAAGGGTATTATTTGTTGTGTATTCCTTTCGGATGAAAAAGTTCACCATACCTCTTTCAAAGCTCTCAGTGCCTCTGTCCTCTGCTGTGCCGGTGGATAGAGAATAATGCGATGAAACAGCGATTCTAAAACAGGTCTCATGGCGGCTAAAGGACCCACCAGGCGCAGGAGCTCTGTGGCTATGTTATATATGGTCCTTGGAATTGGGCCCACGATTGCCGTCGACTTGGCAAAGTTCCCTATTCCCCGGCCGCCTCGATTGATTTCCTCTTGGAACTGAGTGTTGGCTTTAGGACGTTTGTTTAGGTCTGTCAAGGGGCTACCGAGTAACTGGATAAGAGCTGGACACAGAAGTTGCCTGATCAAGAGAAAGAGTGAAAGGTTTGAACTCTGGAGGCATTTCACAAGTAGGTGGAGTATGATCGTCCGGGTGAGTTTAGACGTGAATAGGACTGTTGTTAAATTTCATCTTATGTAAGGTAATCGAGACAGGCTTGGATTCCGGAATCCGAGCTGTGGATTCCGGATTCCAGGTACTTGATTCCGGATTCGTTGTCACTGGAACTTGGATTCCATGAGCTGCATTCCTGATTTAAAAGCCCGGGATTACGGATTCCCCGAGCAAAAATTTGCCAGATTCCAGAGCCCGAATAACCTCACATGGGGCAAATTGTTGACAGTGACGGACGTTTAAACAACCTGTGTGGAAGTCATCTTCGGAGTCAAAGTTAGTTGTATCACGTCCGTTAATGGTATTAAACTCTAGTATTGATCTGATTGTTTAATTAAATCGCGATGTTATCAGAAAAACGTTGCAGCTTCCTCCCCAGGACTTTTCCTCCTTAATAGTGAGGGAAAGCCCTGGGGACGAGTTTGAATTTTCTAAGTTACATCGCAAGAATTTCAAATCATCTGATCTTGCCAATGAAAACAGGCAATATAGACATATCACATCTAGAAATACATTTGCTTGCGGGAGAGTACGGGTTTGATCTCCGACAAATTACAAACAAAGGGACGAGGGATTTGGATGGGAACCAAAGTGTAGCAATGAAAACTCGAAACAATCAATCAATTAGACCAAAAGCTGTTGTATATTAAATTTAAAATTCAACCAGTATTCAATAGTTTTACAGTGATAAATCAACAAACTTACAACGTAATAAGGCATAAAAGCTTAGGATCCCATTTTTCAATTCACATGACGAAAGGTAACGGTAAGCAATTGAACAAATAGAAATCCACTTGCTAACAAAAATTTATTTTGTTAACATTTTTACTATGGATAACATTTGGACACTGGAGGGTAGAATAATATGCACATTTTACCAAAGTTTAAAAAACGAAACAACAACATCAAAATGCAAGATTTCTAACTTACCAAATAACGTTAATGAACTCTTTTTCCTGCTGCAAAGCTGTAGAAAGGCTGCTAAGCATAACCAAGATGGCTTCCAAATAGAGAGGAATGGCTTGACTGCCTTGAACTGGCACAGTGCTGGAAGAAATGATATCAGACTGTGATTTAGCCTTAAATCGGACTTTGAAAGACCACGAAGGTCAGAGCCTTACTGAATTGATTAAAAAACGGTTGGACTCCACAAGTGTGATTTCTTACTCGATAGATGGCCTGAAGAAATACTCCACAATTTCTATGCCAGTCAATGTGATGTTGCAAACACAACTCCGGTCACGAAACGGAAAATTAGAAGCAAACCAACCGAAAACTTGGAGGTGGACTGGAAGATTTATTTGTAACACAAAGATACGGGTTTTCGAAGATCAAATTTTCACCACTGACAGTGGTAAAAGCTAAAAACTTTGGAGACGGATTTGAATGTTTATCTTTTTTATAGTTGCGTGCTTGGGAATCGTGTTTCTCCTATTTGTTCATGCTGAGCCATAGAAAAGAAGGAGAAAACACAGATCACGTCGCATTTTAAAGTAAAGCCACATGGCGCTTCAATTCTACTTAACAAAGAACTTTGTTAAACACTGGATGGTTTATAAACTTTACCAAAATGTCTGTTAGAAGGACTTTCTATGTTAAGTTTGAAACAGATTTTTGTGAAAACTCTTGAACGGTATCAATGTATGTTCGCTGAGGAGAGGATAGAATTTGACTGGCATTATTTTGTCGGTTTTCTGTTTTTTGAGATATTGTATATAAAAGAAACTACTGCTTATGATTATTGTACACCATATTTCCCTCAACTAATTAGCATTTTTATTTGCCATAGTTGTTTCTTGGCTGGTAAAATGAAATTTTTTAAAAGTATCCCACAAAAACCCAAGAATGATTATAACTTTTGTTGCAGACTGAATTATTATTTCTCAAAAGAATCCAACCCCTACAACATTCTCCAGCGACATAAAAAGAAAAAAAATATGTGAACGTATACTAACTCTCGTCTCTGAAGTTTGATCAGTTGAAAATATTTCGTATATATTGATAAGTTTTTATTGAAGTTTTCTTCGCTGTAAAGTGAACTCAACTGTATTTTTTTAGCTCATTTTAGGATCAAATATTTTTAGATTCTTTCTCTGTGTTTGCTACATTAAAGTGACTAATTATTTTATTTTCCACCCACCTTGGTCCAGCGGTAAGCCTGAAGCAGAAATGTTTGAGTAACAACACCACGTCTTGACTTAACAGCTTGGCTTGATCTGAAGCATGGTTTGTGTCTGTATACATGAAGAGGGAGGGGAGAAGAAAAGTGTGACGTCACAAAAAATTAAAATTTTGATATTATGGGATTGGTTGGCATATTCAGAAAGAATTACGACAAGAGACGAATAAAATGATCCGTCTGGGAGAAATTTATATCGGTCTCGGTCGGCGAGGACAAAATGTATTCGGCCACCTTGTCCGTTTTTCTCGCCTGAGGAAAATGATTTTTTTCAGATTTACATTCAGATAGATTTGAAACTCCACAACTCTACAGCTGCGGTAGAAGATTTTATTCATGAAACCTCATGGTTTCGTGGTAAATCCTAATACTTTTGTCACATTCACTGTTTTGAATGACAGGTTGTTCTAAGATAACGAAAACAGAATAAAACTTACGTTTTACGATCTTGCATTCTGAAGGGGAGTTTTTAGATGTCTGAAATAAAACCACAATAATCATACATAACATTAAACGTATTTAGTGTCTTTTCTTGGGCTGTCTCCCCAGTCCACTTAGCTTATTTATAAGCCCAATTTCCACATAAACATTTACATTGGCAACGATGCACTGCATGAGACAGGCACTCAACGGCAACATTATATTTAAAGTTTTATAGTGCCCCAAAAGAAGATGCTCACGCTAAACAAATGCATCATTAATTGTCACTACTGGAGACAAGAGTGCTGCTTAACGCGTCTGTACAACAAAACTCATTTCTAATATCATTCTCGACACCAGGGGTGCTTACCATTTGACACAAAACTTCGAAAATTCCGGATGGAAGGTGGTAAGGTCACTTTTCGGAAATTCCAACCGAAAATAGAGGACTAGGTTTTTCATTCCGGTTGGTACGAACCAAACGGAATGTTGCTTACCATTTACCAATTTCTCGATTCCTTCTCGGTTCCAGATGAACGCTACACGAATTCGCCCCATTTTGGGATTCAGACCGTAAAGGATATGTTAATTCTCCGGTAAACTGGTAAATCGCTTACCATTATTATGCTTTCGACACCCCAACCGTATTTTTCTGTCAAATGTTAAGCACCCCAGAGCTCACGCACGCTTTTGACTGCGCGTGATCAGTTTCTTTTTCTTACCACGTGACTAGCCAGACTGTCTTGTAGACGGTGACATACTGAGCTTAACATTTGTGTTAAGGTGGCTCGACACGCTGTCTTGGTAGCGACCTGATGAGAGCGCGTGTAGGTTTCGATGCATATCTGTCGAAATTGAAGTAGATGTAACTTATTACCCTTTAAGTTGAATCGTTTAACAAAGGTAGTTCCTCCACTACTATATGCCTCTGAAAAACTGGAAATGCTGGTCTTATTACCCGGGTCTTATCATTTCTTCACCTTATGAAAAGGCCTTTAATTCACAAAAATTAAGCAGGGTATTTGGATCACCCTCATTGGATAAATCCGTTTATGTGAATATTGTATGTTGCTCATAAACAAGTTTTAGTTTTCACAAAGAAGTTAGACTGTTCAAATTAAGACGAATTATACTTAGTTTACAACAGCTATGAAGCGTAAGGTAAGACTCTTTTCTCTAAAAATAACATTTAACTTTTCTGCCTATAGCGGTATTACAAAATTGGGGAATTTGTAGAGCTGCAGTCTTAGGTAACCAAACAAAGTTTGAATCTTTAAAGCAGACACTGTGCACACAAACTGACCTCTCTATCCCTAATCTCAAGATTATTTGTCCCATTCTTTTTTTGTCAGTTAACACTGCTTTAGTCTTTGCAGTTGGTTAACAATTCTCAAGAAGACTGACCTCGTCCAATGAAAAGGCAAAAACCATTTATGACTTGTTCACACTTTGTTTCCCAGATGCTTATTCGCTCTTTTCGCGGGCTGGAAATGTTTTCCTCCTACTCTGATTGGGTTTTTGAATTTTTTGGGGGTTTCTAGATTGGCAAAGTACAGGCAAAGTAATTGCTTTAATCCGGCTTAAATCTTGTATGACCCGCTCGGACACGTTCATGCAAACCCAAGTTCATTATCACTAATTATAAGCCTCACCTCTGCTAGTTTGATGAGATATTCCCCGTGTACTTCACAAGAGGCAGAACAGGTTATAATCAGTAAGAGCTGTTATTGAATGACAAAAAGTGACAAACAGTCTTTGTTAACAAAGATGAAGCGCTTAAAAGGTATACTTAATATGAAGAAATCATGTTGTACATGCTTATTATCTCACTGAATTAGAAAGCAGGAAGTTTTCAAAGTGTCTCTCGTAACATAAATTGGAGAAAGAAACCTGGGTCAATTTAATAAAATTTTTACACGTGTAATTTACAAGTGTAGCCATTGTTTTAGAGTCTGAGAACAATAGTTACACTTGTAAATTACAGGACGGGGTGTAAAAGTTTTATTAAATTGACCCCAGGAAATTCAAATCTTTGGTCTGTTTAGCTGAAATGAATAACTGCCTAGATAAAAAAAGTCTGAAAAGAAACGAAGAGTTGAATTGAGAACGTCCAGTAGTGACGAATATATCAGTCTATACTTTTGTCTAAAGGTTTGTTCTTTAAGTGCCGTTTATTTGCTTTCAGTTGCTTCACCGCGATGCCTTTTGTGGGCACCGAGCAAAGAATCAAAGAGGCACACTTTTAACGCAATTAAAACACGCTATCTCAGTCGACCTTAAAGCAAAATATTTAATTTATGCAATACTGATAGATACAAGAGAAATAAAGACATAATGACACGGACCTTCATCACTTCCACTTGTACTTCGTCTGCCAGGGAGGGAGTGGACGCTACTGTGGACAGGAATTGAACCGGAAGTTGGCTTTCGGGGTCTTCCTCATTCTCGGAGCGGAAACGGTCATCAGAAATCAGCTTCTGAAAATTGAATTCGTCAAAAAGTCAAACTGTCAAATGAGCAAAACTAGCAAAATAAATACGCATTAGCGCTTTGAAACGTGTGGTATGATCATGTCACTTCTGTCATAAGATTGTAAATTTGAGGGGTGGTTTGGTATAATACTTTACTTACTCAACGCTTTGCTTACTTTAGTTACTCAACCCAAAATTTGAATTACAGCGAACATGGCGCGCGCTGCATGTTGCCAGGATACAGCTTCGAGCCTAATATTTCTGCGCTTCAGTACAGCGGGCTCAGTTATGACCATCAGGAGCCTATAACCCGGAGCGAGCAACTTCCATGCGTTCATGTCACGACGTTTTTACGGACCAGTTTATTTTTAGAACGGTTTTGGCGCGAATTTTGAATATCTTTTAAACTTGACAAATCAGTCAGCAAAACCTAACGTTTAGTTTTTCTCTTTGATATCTTAGACTTGGAATGCGCTCATAGAGGACATGGTGGAGATTCTATTATCGTGGGAAAAAGTGTAGCCTGCGTAGCAGGCTCTAGTAGTGGGCGCAAGACGTGCGCGTGAGAGGGAGACATGCGTGTCTCCCTCTGGTGTACCAGTTCTTTCTTGCACCCACTAATTCCAAGCGCCTGCTACGCAGACTAGAAAAAGTGCCCTAAAATGTATCTAAAAATACACTGGTCCGTAAAAACGCCGTAACATAGGCCTAGTGTGGGAATTGCTCGCTCCGGGTTATGGGCTCCTGTGACCATCGGTTTATTAAAATAAACGGATGCTCGCACTTGAAGAATTAGTTTGTCGGTACATTAATGGGAACCATCAAAGTCGTCAAAGCGATGTAGATAACATGTCTAGAAAAACCTTGTGAAGTTTGATAGAAGAGCGCTATCAAAGTAAAACCTCGGGAAAAATAGAATATTCCTCAGCATGGCATTAATTACAGGTTTTGGATGTTTTACAAAAATGTGGTAGTTTCTAGGTCTTGCGGTCGAGACGTCTGTATGCAAGCTAGGCAATTCTTCTACCGTTTCGTGTAAGTGATTCGACATGGGTAGCAGGTGATTTACGCATAATTGTTAGCGTTGTGGCTCTGCTTTAAGTCAAAGGAAGTAAAAAAGCTCTAGAAGTAGTTTGCTTTAGACAATGTAGGAGCGACGTGTTAATGACGGTTGCAGTATTAACAGGAGAAACACTATATTGTAAATAACACATCGTTTTCATTTAATGATGCCTGTCGATCATGTTGACAAATGACCATATGTTTAATTGACAGCGTATTTAGTTGCTGCTTTTAAGATATTAGACAGAATTCAAAAGGAAAGTAACAGCTAATAACTAAGAGAAAAGTTACTGTAATGCTGTATCTGACACAAAGCTAATATTTGAATTCTGTATTCGTACTGTCAAAACTACACGAACGCGGCAAAGCCACGTAGAACATCATGTGAACTGTAACTGATGAAAATGCCATGGACTTAGCTTGGAAAATTCTTATTGCTACTGCAGATATGTGTGAATGTTGATTACGCTCGGTCATCATACCAATGACTGAAAGACAAGGTTTTAACTCTGCTATTTACGTCAACTGTGAATTCTGACTTTTGCAATGGTTTCTTTATGCATCAGTCAATTCCACCTGCGCCAAGCCACCCCCCCCCGGGCTGATCCCCGGGCATTAGCATTTTTTTTGCCTTGGATGGCAAATTCCCGGGGGTGAGGACTCTTGAGCTGTCAAATCCCCCGGGATGGGGACGAAAAAGGAGGGCAAATGCCCCGTCCTCCGTCAACACTGCAACATTTTTTATTGATCGCACAGTCAAATACTGCCGTTTTAAGCATTTTAATGTGCGATTTTTTGGTTTAATTAACGTTTTTTTTTGTAATAGCGCGAGGATTCTAATTCAGACTTTGCACCGCGACGACATGCACCAGTTTATGGTTTTAGTATTGGTATAAAATTATTGACATTAAAATTAAAAGAGCGCTGTAAAGTTATATGTTATGAATAGTTTTATAAATATGAAAGGATGTTCTTCAAATAATATCAACAGAAATTTGATTCAATAACTAAAAAACATTGATTCACATCGATAACTCCAATTTCGCTACGTAATTCTGACTTGATAAGCAATGAAAAAATGCATACATACATGTAAAATCGAGAACATGCCGTTACAACCCTCTACAATTTGTTCCTGTCCTTGACAAATGAGCCAATCTGCTTTTCTTCCAGTAAAACCTTCTTTGTAGTTATATTCTGATAGGAAACCGTGTGCGCATGCGTGTCAAAAGCTCGGGATTGGCCCGGGGGCTGGCAAATGCTCGGCCCCCGGGCAGTGCAACATTTGCAAATGCCCCACCCCCGGGACTGACAAGGTGGGCAAATGCCCCGCAGTTGCCCGGGGGGGGAGGAGCTGGGCGCAGGTGGAAGTGACTGATGCATTAGCGCTAGTTTTAATAAGTAAGGATGCCCTTCACATTAAAGGCCTCAACGAAACATCCCTACCAAACTTCCCATAAGTTACCTCTCGGGATTAAGTACGTAGTCTCTTAAGGGAACTTAAAAGCAGACGAAAAGACCCGCAGGGAATTTCACAGAAGGGATCGCACTCCGCGCAAACCGAAGCCATCGCTTACCAAAGCTTTTCAAACGGGGTTTCGCAATTCAAGCTGAAGCTTTGGCTGGGTGAATGGTCGCAAGAAGAGCTTCGACTGTAGCGACCTTCACAGGCAATGTTCACAATAAGTTTGTAAGCGCATATAGAGTTTTACCGGGCGTTTGAAGTTTCCGTCCACACTTAAGCAATCGTGAGTGAATCGATATTTTCACAAACGGTCTCCCATCTCTTGTAGACAGCGGTAAACATTTATAATGGGGAGTTTAAGATACCATGACGGTGACGGGGGCGAAAACTTCGCCCTAAAACGTGAATTAAAGTCATTTCAATCTCTAAAGACTCTACAGCCTAGCGACCCTTCTGGAGTTGAATCCCTAAAGACAATGTCCAAGTTCAGAAAGAGAAAGAAAATTTTGTCGTCTCTCAGTCGAGTCACGTGGAAGTAGGCATTTTAACGTCATAGTCGTACAGTGACGGCGAAGAAATGTACCAAAAACTTTGCTGCACGTGCAAAGTTGTTGTTTTGCCTACTTGACCTTGTTCGCTTTTTTACGTTTTCGTTGCCTTCGTTTATAATTATGGAGTATGTGTGAACAAAACCTCAGGTTGGACGGGTAGAGAATAAACGTTCTCAGTGGGGACATAACCTGGCTTGAAGTCGAACTCCTATTCATCCCGGAAACTGAATGAACTCTGTTATAAACAATGGAAAATTTTAAGTGCAAAAGCAG
Organism: Porites cylindrica; assembly: GCA_964035525.1. NCBI lineage: Eukaryota > Metazoa > Cnidaria > Anthozoa > Scleractinia > Poritidae > Porites > Porites cylindrica. Next base: position 26,057,693 of record OZ037775.1, read on the forward strand.
ACGCAAAAAGGCAATCTTTATCTCAGCCCTACTTCTTTTCAATCAATAAACCAACAAAAAAGCGAAAAGACTCTGTGGATTAATGTATGGTATTGAATCACTCGGTTGTTATAACTCCAATAATCATGTCATTTGAAGCGTTACTTAAAACTAAGACAGACTCTCTTTTCACTCCGGTGACGAATATTACAGGTATCGACACTTAAAACGACCGGCAAAATGCTGGTGTGAAATTTAAATCTCGGACTACTGACGAAACGCATTTGATATCTTAGTGAGTGTTTACATTCCTACATTTGAGACGAAAAACAAATCTCAATTTTTAACTCAAGACGAAAACGCAACGGGCTTAAACCAGGGCCAAATGATTCACTTTTGTGATGGTGATTGTAACGAACAAAAGGACGAGAAACTAGCCTGAAAGTCATGAATAGACAATAACAGGTTACCAAACGACAGGGACGCGTTAGCGAAAAGCGAGCCTTTTCTGGTATTTTGTATAACAAACGCAACTATAGGATTCCGTGAGCAACAAGATGTTGCATCCAATTTATTGAGATGTACGTGGCACATGGAAGCCGCGGCGTTCAATTTACTCTACCTACCAACGAAGAAAGAATTTTAACTTGGTACAAAGATTCGCATTTTAAGAAAATTGATCGCCCGAGTTAACTACTTTTGTCCAAATTTTAATTTCTCGTAAACGACAGGTTATGGGGAGAGAGAACACCAAAATTAACGCGCATTTCAAGCTGACATTAGTAAATACGAGCGATTGATCTATTCCACGAGGATGGGATAAATTATTTATAGTGGCACCAAAGATAAATGAGAGATTCTTTGGAATCTCTCTGAAACTTACTCAGCTAAAAATGCCTTGTTTTCGTTTAGATCAAGAGCAGGGTTAATAGTTTCACGTTAATAAGGAGAAAATCTCCGGCTTTCCTTGAGAAAAACGGTTAACAGACCTAAAAGAAGGCCACTTTAAGTAAAGACAGTTGCTGTAGCTACTTTGGAAGCCTGAACAAATAGTTTTGTCAGACGAATGTTAAAAGTTCTCCATTTTCATGATCGGACCTCCCATTAGTGAAAGCCTGTTAAATTTCGCTCCTGTAGATTGGATAGTGGAAACTCAAAAAGGGTGAATTAGTGCGAAGTACTCGGAAAAGTGTCCAAAACAAACAAGTTCTTTTTTGTAAGCGATAATAAAATCGAGGAAACAATAATGCGCAAAGAGAATAATCAGAGGTAGGAAAGAGCGAAAAAATTCAATTTAGAAAACTAAGAAGTAAATTATTATTCAGTCAGCTGATTCAATACAAACCGGAGTTGGAATTGAGACATATTGGCATAAACACTGTTAATATATATTGTAGTATTTTTGTAAAGTTTTTCATCATGGGGTGATAATGCTCCATTTTTCTGCAAATGATACCCTGTATCGAAGTTACGGAAGCTTGTCATGGAAATGAAAGTTAATGATAAGAATTCAAACTTTAGAAACAGCAGAGATTCAAATTAGAGGGGCAAATTTCAATATTGTTTCCATCCCTAAAATGATATCCTAATAAATAGTAATGGAAATGAGGTATTTGTTTTCTCGGATTAATTACGTACTTTTTTTTTCTATCGTGCCATATTCTAGCTCGTTTTCTCGGAAGACCCGGATTTCTCATCCGTAGAATTGGTTTAACTTCAAACCCCTTTCATCAAAGGCGTTCATTAATTAATAACACTATTCCCATTCATTGACCGTGCAAAACAGAAAATAACAAGAATTATAGCCTGAAATAAGTCTCTTACGAAAAAAAGTTCCTAACCTGTAGTCCGTTTATGGCGTGGAGAGATAATTTGCTTGATCTTGATTCCAGAGCAAGTTTGAGAGGCAAGAAACACTTCTCCCTGAGAAAAAGAACAGGACGCTGTCTTTAGCTGCTCTTAAAACATCCATCACTGCCTCCGCTTTCGTACCCGTAGCAGAGTGACAAGCCTAGAGGGCCTTTATCGTGAATTTCTTACCTAAGCTCGTGTGGTTGCATTTTTCGCGTTCCATTACGATTGATGAACAAACCATCTGAAAAGCGAAAACCGAGATAATCAGCCTTTGATTCATTCAGCAGAGACTTTTTCCCAACTGCACGTAGCTTACCCGTCGCCGAAATACACGCGTCCCGAACAGTCTTAACTTTGTTCGACGTGGCATCGTGAGCTAGGCTGGACAAAACTTCTTCCATGGCTTCCTAACCCATGAGAAAGGCCCGCACAAAAATTAGCTCCAGATTTTTGGCAATTATTCCCCTCTACACCGTGACATGATCTTTTTAGGAGGCTTTTGATACACAATATTTTGATTGAACAGGTCGTTGGCGCGCGTTCACGGTTTACAATTTAAACAATAGCGGAAGAAAGGCATCATCGATGCGCCGTCCGCGTGCGCAGTGGTGTGTGTAGTTGAATGGCTTTTTTCTTGCCACCCGTGCGCTCTTCTATCAATCACCTCCTTATAAGGAAAGCACACACATACCTGCAACAAGACGTTCATTGGCATGGCTTCGATGATTTTGGTTTGTTATTAACGGTGCTGTTAGAAAAAATCCAAAAAAACCAAAAGAAAAGAAGAAGAAAATTGCCGCCAATTTGTACTTGTTCTTCTCTATTTAAATAGCGCGTCACTTGCCTGAATAATCACCGCTTTCCATGATTGGTAAGCACAGCTGGCATATGTTTAAACATTCTTTTACCTTGCAGTTTTGCTTTGACCTCAATTCTTCTGATTTACCCTAGAAATAACACGATTAGACGAAGGATCGTTTGTTTATTTATCGCTGCTGCGCGCTTCAGCTGTGAAACTGTGTTTGGCAGGGTGTAAAATATGGGCGGTACTCGATTAACTCTTCTGTGTTCGCTTTGTGACGGTTTTGTACCCCTAGGGAATCCCCCAACAGCGTGCAATGAGTCAATTATTGTTGAGAAAAATATTTGCTCTAGGGCTATTCCTTCTCTTCTGGAATAATCTGAGTTAAGGCTCTATTTCTGTCTTGTTGCTAAAATTTCGGTGGACAAGGCGAAACGAAGGCGCGACAGTGTACGACGTGCGACGGTTATTCTGGAAATTCTCTAAGACAATTAAAGAAGTTAGAAGTATCAAAAACCAGGCTTCGTCCACAAGAAAGAAGAGGTTAGTTTCAAAAGAAACAGTGGATATTGTATCGGTCAGTTGGGGAGTGAAATTTAAGAATTGGGTTTTATATTTTCAGCTGAGTTTACTCAAAATAATTTTATTTCTTATTCTCAAAGAGCACTGCCTCTAGCCTGTTCCAGCGCGGCTTGGATCGGAGTCTGCTCCAAGCTCCAAAATTGTAAAGCACTCGTTCAGTTAAAAGTGATGCGAAAAACGCGCCGGCGCCATTTTTCCCGCCGCCGCCCCCTTTCCCAGATCGCGCGCGTCTTAAAGTGATGTTACATGGGACGATTCGTCGCCTTCGTCGCAGACGTAACTCAACCTTTGTTAGTAACGTCTCCGAAGAAGCGCCGTAATCCTTGTTCTGGGCCCCCAACGGACTCGAAGAATTACCGGAAACACGCTTCGAGTTTTCCTTCAATCTGATTGGCAAATCGACAATGGCTTTTTCAACAGGCCAATCATGGCATGTACTAGCCTCCCACGCGGACACTTTTAGGGTTCGTCACGCGTTCCTGCCTCACGGAGGAGGATTGCGTGACGAGCCAAAAGAATGTCTGTGGAGGAGGGTAATAAGGATTTCGGCGCTGTTTCGCAGACGGACTTAACCAGAGTTAAGTTTCGTCTGTGGCGCAGGCTAGACGATTCGTAACGACAATTTTTAGATCAACACAGCGTTACAATATCGGGGAGACATTGTTTCGCATGGCTGCATTGTTCCAACCATAGAACCCTGTGTTGCGTTAAAAGTCGTTGCCGCGAATCGTCCTGTGTAAAATCACCCATATTTTCGATTTGCTAGATCTATAGGCCATTTGCATGATGGCGTCATTTTTCTACGACCAGAATCCTTTTCGTGTTTCCTTTCATATTCTCATCTGGTAATCCCAGGGAGGTCTCGATAACAAAAGCCCTAATTAGCACAAGAAAGCAAAATCCTGAAGGATTTTGGTCTTCGTGGTAAACTTACGTCGTCGTGCAAATGGCCTATTTTCGAGACGTTCCTACCTAAGAGCCTGATTCAGGCTACACAGTATGACGACACAAGTGAGTAGCGTACAAATACATCAGTCCCTTGGGGAATTCTTAGGTGTAAATAATAGACTGATTTAGCAACAAAACGGGAACGTCAGTTGACGACGGGAAAGCGCGCGAAAAGGACTAATCTCGACTTCCGTGCTCAATTTGCCGTTCTGCCATTGGTCAAGCCAGTTGTTTGATTTGCGCGCGCCGTCGTCAACTGACGTTGCCGTTCTGTTACTAAATCAGCCTAATACCACAAAGAATGATTTCAACTAAGTTTACGTGCGGCTAAGCTGAGTTTATTTTTTAACAAGTGTTTACAACTCTATTTACAAACAAAATCGAAATACAAATGTACCTTTCAACATTCCGTGTGATAGGTCACAGTAACAAGGTTGACTGGTGCATCAAACATCAAAGTGAGCCGTCAAAGTTTTTAACTTCAACGACTTTTAAACTAAATTCACGACCAGTTTGACCTTTGTTCGCATAGCATACAAAAGTACAATATTCACTTTTCAGCTAAAGCTGAATTAATTCTACCAAATTCAACTGACATTCAAAATAGTACTTATCAAGAATGGCCCAAAGGCCTCTTTTCAAAGACGTTTCTTTACTCGCCCTCTTCTCAAAACTGGTCTCTTAAGATGCAGTTGTATTACTTGAATATGAACTACTAAGATTGGACACCTTAGGACACCTACACAATGCCATATAGACTGCAAAATAGTTAGTTTTTGTTCTAAATCGGTTTAAAGTAGTAAACTAAAACAAATACAAGTTCCACCAATCATAAATACGAAAAGCTGCAAAAGTAAATACCCTAAGAACACGTTACTACTTAATCTGCTGTTTGTAAGACAAAGTGAAGAGCAGTCAAATTAAAGCGTCCTGCCTTCATGCTGATTCCTTTTACAAGACTGCAAAAACAATGAGCAATTACTAACAACTTCTGCTATGCCGAGAAATAGATTTTGTAAACAGGGATGTAGTTCAGGGGGATGTAGCTTAGGGGGATGTAGCTTAGGGGGATGTAGCTTTAGGAAAAGCTAAGCAGGCTTATTGGATACTTATTAGCAAGGCCCTCCTGGGGAAGGGGGGCGGGGAGAAAGACGACGTATGTCCTTAGTCTGAATTTCAAGTACTGTTGTTCTGAGAAGCAGGCCATGTCCCTGTTGGTATTTAACTCATCTTGTTTGCCGCCATTTCACTTCCCAGAGTAAATTGAGCCAGTAGTGGGCAGCCAGCTCTTTGCTACATCCCTGTTTAGAACTTTAAGAATTTTAAGCCTCAATCTTTTTCTACTCCTGATCTGTGCCCCTTTACAACTATAAAGGTCTTAGTGTCAAAGCCCCACCTCGCCCCCCCCGGGGGGGGGGGGGGGGGCGGACTGGGGAACTAACATTCTGCAGCAAGTATAAAGGGACAAGAGGTAGTCCACCTCAGCCTCTTCCCGTGATAGGACTTTACACTGTAGTCTACTTAGATATGGCTTAAAAAAATTAATGATGTTGTAAAGACATCATGCACAGAACTTCTTGGTAAATACTAAAACGCGAGTGATAGAAAGGCCGTACAAACAACTAATTAAGCTGAACTGGTGCTGTTTTGCAAACTTAGTTTACATGGTTTTAATTGATACTAAATAAAAATTGCAACAAGAAACTGAACACTACTGAGTAATTTCATGCATCGATGACCAGTTTCTGCTTCTCGATTGGCAACTTCTGCTCTAGAGCTGGTGCTTCAAACTCTCCATCATACGAAAACTTGTCCTCGAAATCTTTCAAGTCAATCTTCTTGCCCTGAGCTGGTGGTTTGCAACAGAAGACCCACAAGCAACAGCTAAAAGTGGCAATACCAATCACAGCAACCAGCGCAAACACTGCAACGCGGGCAGCAAATGGGAGTTTGTAGAACTTTGAGCAGAATCCTTTCTTGGTCTGAACAAGAGAAAATAAATGCAAGGCAAATGGTCACAAACTGCAGTAGAACTCACATTGTATTAAGCACTACTAAATACTTTTATAGTTATAAAAAAGACTCTTTCCTCTTCCCTTCTCCCCTATTGATTTTAAAAGCAAATCTGTTAAAAAAACAATCAAGCAAGCAAACAAATATGCCAATGGTTAAGCCTTGAGTTGGTTTATTAAGGGGTCCAACTTAGAATGACCAAGAATGTCTGGTAACTGATGTCTGATACTGCACACTGTTTAATGTATTATAAACTTTACCTCATCAATTTTGTAAGGATGTTCAGGAAGCTTGGGCTGTTTGTAAGGCTCGTCTGGGAGTCGACCTAAAGAACAACAAGAGTAACATGAGCTGCATGTTGCACAGTGTACAATTCTGCATCATTGGGATGATGATAGCTACATGTATGTAAATAACACACAATTGCCTTACTGTAGGGAATTAACGCTCCATGAAGTTAAGGTATTATAAACTAACATGACTCAGAATGACAAAAATTATGGGAAAATGACTTTCGAATAAAGGAAATTAATGCGAAAGAGAGAGTAACATGTTAAAAAGAATGAAATTAATGCGACATACACAAAGAAACAAAACTTGTTGAAACAACAGGAACAAAGTTAAATGTATAATCCAAAATGGAAACTTTGTTCTTGGTACTCTCTCCCTAAACATACCAAGGGGGTCATAGAGAAGAACACTGGCCACTTTGAGGGTTCACTGATACAAGACGATCTTCACCATGATTAAAAACTTGTGTTTCTTAGGGGTCAAAAAATGTATTGGGAATTGAACTAACTCTCCTGTCAACCCTTGCCAGTTACAAAGGGGGGAATTTCATATATCCCATGATGCTTCGCGGCTAATTTCTGTCTTCTCTTCGCGGTGGAAGAACATTCGAGGGTTTCGAGGGAGATTTTCAACGACCTGAATTTCAAGATGCAGCTCATCCAAGGTAAGTTTCAATGAGTCCTGTCAATCTTTGGTACCTGATTGATAATGTAAAATGTTTCCAAAGTCATTTCACGCATTATTGCTCTCGTTTACAACCCTGTTAAGCCATGCTGTTTTAACTCGCAAGTGAATATTTATTTAGATGACTTTCAGTTATCAAAAACTGTCTTTATTCTAGAGAGGTTTTGCCCCAATAAATTATTTAAATCGGCGGACAAGGGGTGCTTGATACTAGTTCCACGTTCCGACCTCTTTCGACCTCGCGATTTTTCTGGGTTTGATCCTTTTGAAATTTCGCATTTTCTGCCCTTTCTCCGCTAAGATGCAAGGCGAAGGTTTCAATGTCGTTATGCTAAGTCCAGCGAAGATGGGACATTTTTTCCTGAATTCGCTCTTTTTTCGCTTATCAAAACTCAAGTATTATCTCTTGAGGGTATGATGAGTGTTTAAATTCACTGGTTTATAGTATTAAAGCTTTTTTGTCTCATTATTTTAGGTAAAATTGGTTTCTCGTGGTGGCTTCCGGTCGCAACCGCGCGAGGCGAACTTGAAATATACAGGCCAGCAAATGTCATGGAATAACACGCCGTAAGACCTCAACCGGCGTATAAAACCTTTAAAGACATTTTGATAATTCTTTTAGGATCCATTGTAAAGAGGAAGTGGGTGTTTTTGTATATATATTTTGCCATTGCCTAATAAAGCTTTTTTCTGTTTATGTTTGACGAATGCTTAGCTGGTGTTGCGTTATGAAAAATATGGTGATGTCTTTGTAATTTTTATTGTTTATTGGAGCGATTTCCTTCCTTTGAATTTTATCTCCGATAGACGCCACTTTGTACTTTGACGGTCTCGGTATTTTCGACTGCATAGGCTGAGCTTGTTGAAGTAAATGCATGTGCGGGCAACGAACGGTTGATGTACTGTATCGATGAATTATTGAACTGACAATATGAGCACCGCAATCACAAACAAGCAACGAAGAGAAATCTCACACCTAGAATATGTACTTATTTCAAGACAAGTCCGTGGAAATCGCTTGTAAATCCATGGAGAGCTTTATCAACGCACGTTAATACAGGACGTACTGAAGCAAAGACCTTCCTCGCTAGCTTCTTGCGATCGTAAGGCTAGTTACAGTAGTTAACTAATAATCGGCGGCCAAACACTCTCTTTGACTTAACAAGAGATATATTTGGAATAGTAGAACGAAAATCGGAAATAGATCGACACAGCAAAGGTACAGAAGGTTTTATCGGCAAAACAAGTCACTTTCCACCGTTGTTCAACTGTCATGTCACTGTCGAACTGATGAGAACTGATAGGATCACGTGCGTTCGGAAGCTTGATAATATAGTATGAAGCGATGCCTCATGGGATATATGAAATTCCCCCCCTTGCCAGTTACCATGGTGTGATTTTTCAAAAGACCCATTTCATGTAGTTAATTCTGAAAATCTCTTCCACTATTGTAGGGTTGTCAAAAGTAGCCAGTTGCCAGCGAAAATCGTTGCCTACTTGGTTAGTATTGGCCAGCTACTCTGCTTGACATTTCTTTACAGATAGTGTTTTTAAAATAAAATACCCCAAGACTACTCAGCCATCTACTTCAAAACTTTCTGACAACCCTGAATACATTGCAGACATTGTATTGGCATTGAATTACATCTGAAGCACGGGTTACATTAAAAAAACTCAACCATTTAAGCCCCAATATTCAGTTAAAAATTCTCCACACTCATCTCCATACATTGCCTTAAAGAATCAGTTAAGCAAATTTCATAAAAGTCAAGATCAAAGCATTTTTCCCTTTGGTGATCATTGTATTACTTCTCATAACCTTTTCTCTTAATTATTTACTGATACTGTTGGGAGAAAAAGGTGCTGGTCACTCTTGGGACATAACGGGTTAAGCTATTTTTGAGAAGATGGTGTTAGGTAAAACAAATGTTAAGTGTTAAATACCGTGGGGATATTGATGCTTGTCGCTTTCTTTAGGCCGCTTGTGTATCTCTGAATCTTTCAACTCAATCATTGTAACTTCACGCTTAGCAAGGAGCTCATTGTTGGCAGAATCCAGTTTCATCACAAACTGCTTCACTTTGATCTGCTGAACGTCCTTGCCGTCCACCCTGATAATCTCCTCTTCAACCTTCAGTACTTTGAAGACTCCTCCATCATTAGCAGGGACTTCAGATTCAGTCACCAAGACCCTGATTACAATAGGAACACTTGTCATGTGCTGCAACACTTCTCTATTCTTGCCGATCTCATCTACAAAAATGTCAAACAACCATAAAATTAACTCTTGGTTAATAATAATAAATTATTTTATTTTATTTTATTTGCTTCGCCAAAAAAAAACAAAACAAACAAACCAACAGAAAGAACGTTGGCAGGGACACTGCAACAAATGTGGCCAATTACAGCGGGCCCAGACTAAAATATAAGGAGATAATCTGTCACTCTAAGACTAAGTCTGTGAACAAAACAAAATACACGGGGTATTAAAAATAATGCAATAATCATTTAAACCAGGAGCTTTAGACGTAACAGCTAACAAGCAAAAATATAATTCCTCCTGAAGAAAAAGTGTACTTAGAACGTACAACTTGAATAAAATCATTCCATTCCATTTACAGGGAACCTGTGCAGTCAAAATGACTTGCAAACCAAAAATTCGTCGGGACAAATGGTCATCTTGGCCAGACATTGTCCACTGACCGGCTTTTTGCGGGCTCCTCTTGTCGCCCGCAATCCTCATCTCAAGGTTGTTATTATGCATGCACTGCATGTATGTAGCCAGCATTCGTTTGGACTTCTACTAAGAATGAATGGAATGCACAAAATGCAATTTGATCATGCGTGTTTCGAAATTCTACCCTGCATAATCTGATCACGCATGTTTCAACAATCTGTCAAGTGAAATTTATACAAAAGTACAGTGTTTGAGCAAAAGCATTTGACTGCGTTTGGACCTTTGATCGTCGTCACCCACACTCCATAACCTTCGGCTATTACTAGTTTTAGCCATAAGGTTAAGAATTGCAATGGGCAGAAGGTGAACAAGTTGACCATCTATACTGTAGTGTTCAAGTGTGGCGTAGGGTGTACTCAGGGAAAAGGAGAAACAAATACAGCTAGAGGTCAGGCTGGGACTTGAACTTGGGGCCTCCTAACATCAAAGCTGCAGTGCTTTAAAATAACTGTAAGTTTTATGTACCATCTCCTGGAAAATCACCAAACTTGCTTATTCAGAGATGATTGTTTACAAGAGAGTCAATAGACAGGAGAAGTCACTACGTCACATTGCCATGGTAGCAAATTTCTGGATCTCAATAAACTGTGGTCTGGCACAAATGGTTGCACTCAGGAACAAAATTGTAGCCCATGCTTTTCTTCCATCATTCACAAATGCAATTTGCCATCAAGAAATATTGTTACATGTACGATCCAGAAATTTTGCTACCATGGTAACATGATGGTACACTTCTCCTCTCTATTGAATTATAACAATTGATCTTTTTGTGTGCAATATCATTTTGTCTTACCAATTTCTGCATAGAAGTGGAAGGTTGTAACAGCTTTATGAATAGCTTTGGAGTTGTTGACATGAACCACACCATCAATAACACTCACTCTGATGTTTACCTGTTAAAACAAAATACTGGTTATACTTGTGCATTAAAAGATATTATTAATTATTCAATGTAATAAATGCTTTAATAAGTGCCCTCCCCTGAATAAGCACCCAACCCCTAGGCCAAAATATCAAACAAGCATCCCCCTCAAATACGCACCCCCTCTCCTCCCCCTTCACTTTCTTGATAGGGATACAAGGAAAACCTGTTTCTATTGCCACTTTATTGATGCAATGCTCCAGGCTTAACTTTTTTCAGAGTCGCCTTCCGGCGATCCAAAATTTCAAAATGGTCGCCAGACATAAAATTTTGGTTGCCAGAAAAAAGGGACACTTTGTTTAAGACTACATGAGCGTTTGACAGAATCAAAATGACTGCCCAACCATTGCAATAAAGTTTGGAGGTGAACGCGACATCTCAAGGATTAATACCCGGAGAACCAGGGTGAAATTAGGCAAGTTATCAAGAAAACAAAGCATAAATGAAAATGCATCTCACAAAATCTCGGGAATTTCTTGGGAATATCTTGGCATGAGATTGCTGGACACAGGTCGCCAAATTGGTGACTTTCACCACAATTTTAGTCGCTGAAATTTTTTTCTACTTGCCATGACGACCAAAATGGTCGCAGCTTGGAACACTGTGATGACTCTGCGTGTAAACTGTATAATGGGACTAAGGTAAGCTTGATTAACAACAGGAGAACTTAATAAGCGTTCGCCCCTTGATTTAGTGACCTCCTTCCAATAAGCACCAAGCAGCTTATTTGAGGAAATACTGTTTAAGAAAACTATGGCCAACTTAAGGTTACCAGATACACACTCTACATTCAGGAGTCTCTTGCAAGTTATGTACATGTAGTGCAGTTTAACAGCAGATACCTAAAATCCATATCCACATAATAAAATTGAAGTGGCTATCTTTATGAACAAAGTAACATTTTTTTAAAATCTCACACTGTCAATTTTTGGTGATGTTTAAGTTCATGCATCTGATTCAGCTTTCAAAAGCTAAAACTCAAAGTGATTTGTTTGATTAACCTTGAATTTTGTGGATTGTTACTTTAATGTGTAGTAAACAAAACTATTGGGGACTTATTGATTCTTAATACCTCTTTTGTTTAAAGGCATGTTACTTTCATCATCCAACTTCTTTTTAGCCATATTTCCAAATAATATTATACTGTTCTGTAACTTTTCATTGCAATAAAAAATGGCAAAATTGTAGGTTGCCACAAAAATCTTGTTCCACTATACCCACCTACCTTTCCTTTCATCTACCGTAATACTAGGATCCAAAAAGCTTTCCTAAAAACTTTTCCCACCAAAATGAAGCATACTAAATGTCCAGCGAAAGAAAAAACTGAGGCAAGAAAAACGAAAAAAGAAGAGAGGAGAGAAAGCAACAAGTAAAAGGCAATACTGCTGTGTCACTTTTAAACCCCAAAACTATCTCAACATTTTGCTTTCTGCGCATGCCTGAACTTCACAAGCTGATATTTTGCACCTGGATCAGAAGGCTGTGAAGTGTACGACCTGTAAACGGCTTTGCGTCAAGTTTTAGCTCTTAATAGCACAATAGTGACCAGAAAACCACTTGACTAGCTTCAAAATACGTTTTTCGACAAAATCTCCCAGGGTGAAAGGGTTAACATAGCAAAAAAGAAAAAAGTTCCAGAACAAGTTGAAAATACCTGCTTCGGATTGGACAGAGTATACCATTAGAAGCAGGAAATTCAATGCTTCTGCAACTGGTTGGGTAAGAGTAAGCTCAAGGCCACAGAACTCTCTCAAGCTTCTTATAAATTATCTCATACTTTTTTCCCTTTTTTTTGGGGGGGGGGGGGGGGTATTCAGTATTGAAAGGAGAAAATAGACACCGATCACTATTGAAACACAAAACAAATGTTATAAGAGGAAGTTGTTTCTGTGGGAAAATATCAAAATAATTTTTAGAACAATGAACTTTTTTTTTACATGTCAAAATAGTAGTACGTGGCCATGCGTCAAATATTATTATTTGTTCATGCAGGTAGCCATTTTAATAGCAGGATGAATATCATGTCACAAAACTTGAAATGATCTTGCATTATGGCTGTCATTTACTTACAGCTGTAACTCTTCTTTTTCCTAATTACGGTGGCTGGTAACTGGCATTTGACAAATAACAAAACTCTCCAGTGAAGGATGATTTTTAAATAGCATTGTGGTTAATAATAACTTGTCTTAAACTTTTCACTATTTAGAAAGTTTCACTATTCTTTACTATTTAGTAAGTTTCATTCTAATCAAAGCTTAATGCAATATTATTTCCTAACTGTTTTCCCTACAGCTTGTTTTCTACCAGGTGCAAAGTATTTTTAGCTTTCCCTTCCTCCTTTTGTTCATACATATTGTTTTCTTTCTGTTATCTTTAGTCTTACTAGACTTCATTTCTGATGGAAAAATGACACATCATTTTCTGCTACAACTGTAAAACAAGCTACCAAGAAAGAACGTTTCATGGTCAAAACTTGCTTTAATATAAACCTCTTTCTAAACAACTTTCAGAAATTTTATTTTCATGGGGAAGGCAAGCCCTGAACTGAACTCTTCAGATCAATAATTATTATCATGGCATTAACAGTCAATCTGCTTTTCACTTGCCTGGCAGAATATAATCCATCTGACAGATGTACTGAAGGTTTTAAGTGTTCTATTTTTAACAATATCTTCCTTAAGGTGAACATTAGTTTGTGTTTTAGCCATGAAGCCAGAATTTGGTTACGTATGTCATCTACATTTTCAAGAAAGTGAGGATAAGTGAATATCCATTTCAAACTGTATAAAAAACTTGCATGTTCATGACTTTGACACAAAGGAAAGTAAAATTTTAACAAAGAATAAAATTGAGCCCAACTAAAGTTGGTTTAACCAAAAATCACACATATTATTCACAAAGATTGTATATGTGTTACAGGTCAGTGTGCAAAGAGAGTAGTGTCTGATAGCCCGGGGCAAGTGGATTTTGCTATTGGGCAGTGAATTCTGTTTTTAACTTGCCAGATGGGCAAGTGATGTTTTTTTGAGGAATTCGCATAACAGAAGAACTGTGAAATCAATTCTGCTTGTCAAAAAGCTTTTGGGGCTAGTTGAAATGACAACTGGGCTAGTAAATGCTAGCTTCAGCTTGCCTGAAAGGCGAGCTGTAAAAATGATTTTCTTTGCACCCTGCAGGTCAAAAATAAATCCAGGTTAAAATTTTTCAACCTAGGTTGATTCTTGATTTCCTTGTCCTCCTAGTCCTTTAATATTCATGGATTAGGGCTAAGAGACAAAAAAAAGGGAAACTACCAAGGTTGCAAAAATTCAACTGGAATTTAATTTTGAGCTGTAACCATACAGTTAACATGTTCTTGCAAGTTTCAACCACCTTTTGTATTGCGCAGTGTCTTATTTTCTAATTGGTATATATGTCTCAGATAAAACAAGAAATTGTTGTGAATTGGGAGACATTCTTTTGATCTAGCTGCATATCCAGATAAAGTTCTTAGCTATAAGACAACAGAAGTTTATATGGAACTTAAAGGAAGAGCTGTCTGGCATTAGGCCCAAAGCAGTAGTCATGTCTAAGTAACTGCCTGGTTGGAGGATCTGGCACGACTGAAGCCATATCGAGAAATTATCCCAAAAATTTTTGGTTTTTTGGCATTTCCAAAATAGATGCGTCAAATCTTCTTTCTCTTCATGGCAAAAAGTACATTTTCCATACTCTTTAAATAATACAAAAAAATGGAAACCTTTCTTTTCCTTGCTGGATCTTGTCTCCTAACTCCAAAAACATAAATTAGTAATATGTGCACCTACCATGAGTATTTATATTACTTTCACCACAAAGAATGAAAAAAAAAATGTAAAAATTAATTATAGACCATACTAAGTACAGTAATATATGGAATTAGCACTGCTGTAACGTATTTTAATATTTATAAGTATATTGCCATGTAAGTGTGTAAATTCGCTATTTTTTTTTTGTTTTTTGTTTTTATTACTTTACTTATTCTGTGTAATTTTTGTTTCTTTTCTGTGTGTGTTTTACTTGCAATAAAAAAAAAAAATTCAACCACCTCTGAATGAAGTTTACACCTCAGTAATTTTCAAAACAGATAATACTCCACTGCCAAGTCAATTGACTGCGGTAAATTAATTGGACGAGCCAAATTCAAAACTGTTCAAGCAAACATCTAATTTATCATTCAGTGCCTTAATTTTTTGTATGACTGTTAATGGGGGTTTCATATTACTGTTTATATTTAAGGCAAACCACAATCTAACAGTTTGTTTTCCTGGTGGTGTTTTTTGACTGCTTATGTATGTGATCATCCCAGAAGAGTTTTGGCCTATAAAGTAGCCACCAATGTCAACTAGAACAAGAAACCTTTGTCTAAAAATTATACTTTTTTGAAAACCAGTTCCTTTTGACCTCTCCTTTGAGACCCTGCGGCTCATGAACATCAAATTCTATTGTTCCTGGTTTACTTTCAGTTTCTAGGGAAGTTCAAACAACGTTGTTTTTTTCCATCTCAAAGTCCATAACAACACCGACAAAATAACGTCGCTGTAGTATATATGTAGTATATTAGTATACAAAAGACCACATCTATATTCACTGTCCAGAGTCTTCTAAGAGATATAATAGGCCAAATACCCATCCAACAAAAGAGCAGGAAATGTTGCTTTCAACTCATGAAAGTTAAATGTGCAACTTAGCATATTAATGCATGCATTTAATAAAATGCACGCATTTTTTTATAGACCAACACTAAACTGCAGCTGTTTGAATAATTATTATTTTTTTTGTGGCTTACCAATAAATGACATTCATTTTTTATCATGACTGCCATCATATCAAACCTATCCAAGCTTTTCTAAGCTGAAATAAATAACAGATACGGAAATTCTTACTGCTGTCTGTGGGTTGTATTGACGCTAGCAAAGTCTACAAAAATTTCCTCTTTCATATTCTGGTGAAAAGTTTCCCAACTTTCCAATTTAGTTACTAAGAGCACCCATATGATAACAATTTCACTGAAATGTTGGCACGACTTTCGAATTCCGCCTGCTATGGGTGGAAACAAAACTGTTTCAAACGTGCCTTCAAAACAGCTTCACAGCTGTAATCAACTGCGGAAAAGCAAATGTACGCAAGAACTTGAATAGGACAATATTCCAAAAAACAAAAACTTTACATCGGATCAGCTTACTGCACTCTTTCTTTATTATTTAATTTTGTCCAGAATACGCCGAGAAAGTTGCCAGAGACAGCAAAGAAAGTGAAACCAAGCAGGAACACAGGTTCGTTCGTAATACGAGCATCAATCCCCATGTTTTAGGAAAATAAACCAACATTCGATCGCGTTGCCAATTCAAGTGACATAACTAGACAAAACATCTTTTTAAAAGAGGTATAACGTAGTTAATGAAGCACGCAGTTCACACACCCCACTAATGCCGAAGTCCGCGAATATTTTGAGAATGCTACGTCATTCTGTGTAATACTGCATTGAACACTTCGTACAATAAACTAAACTTCTTTTAACTTTCATCCACGCTACGATCTCGACAGTGCTCTTAGTAAGAGTACTTCAATAAATAATTTCGTTGACTGTTACAACATTTTAGTAACATATCTTGGTGATCGAATCAAATGGGAAAAGAATACCTTCAGAATTCTAGCGTCTTCGAAGCCGC
Source organism: Porites cylindrica (assembly GCA_964035525.1). NCBI lineage: Eukaryota > Metazoa > Cnidaria > Anthozoa > Scleractinia > Poritidae > Porites > Porites cylindrica. The sequence goes on from OZ037775.1 coordinate 26,074,195, forward strand.
CATTTGCGTCACGGTCCACATCCACGCGCTGAACATCAATGCTAACAGTCTCCTTATTTGCTCTCTCTGACTCTGTCACATTGACTTGAGTACTGCTATCCTGGCTTGTATCAGTAAGACTCAATTTGGTGCTGTAAGCAAATGAAAAAAGCAAGGAAAATACCACAGCGAACTTCATGATGATGTAAACACTCTCGAACCAGATGGATATGAGCAGTTCGTGCAAGCATTCCCGGATGTATATTACTGCTTGGTAGCCCGGCCCTACAAGGCGAGGTAGCCATCGGGGGAGGAGTGGGGGAGGGAAATTCTTTGACATTCAGCTCGCACAACCGGCGTTATGAAAGAATTCTACCCCGTTTATATATTTTCGTACATAAATTTTCCTATGCTCAGATTCAAAAGTAACTGACGGAATAATTTTCGGCCGGTCATCTAGTTACCGTAAATAATAAAAATGATCTAAATGATGACGTAATGATGCAAATACTCATCGTCGGACCCAGGTTTTCTAGTGAGCCAAAGTCTTCGAACATGGCGTCTCGGTTTGGCAGAGTTTGTTCGATGTTGGTGGCATCTTCAAGGTGTTATTCCCTGATGAATCCAAGAACCACGTCCGTATTTGTTCCTAAGAATTTATGTCTTCGAATGGCCGGGACATCCTCATCAAATGCGAAGGCGAAGCGAGAAATGTGAGTACTTGTACAAAGTCATGCAATTTGCCCGCCCAGTCAAATTTTTAGATTTGTTACGCAATCCTTGGTCCTTTGTAATACACGGACGATCTAAGGTTATATCCTCAGCATTTTTCGTGCTAGTTAATGTAGCTTCAACACTGTTTTAAAATGACTTTCTCAAAAGAGATTACATGTCGGAGAGTAGTAAAAGACAGTAGAGATGCCATCTTCTGCGAATCTCAAAGCTGGAGATTTTTCTCTTTTGTAACTACCCCTCCACGATCAAACTCACCTTACCCTCCCAGGCAAATTGACCCACCCTACCCCTTTTATCCAGCCATACCCCTTCCAGGTCCGGTCCCAAATCATTTTTTTCTTGAACTTTAATCAAAGCCCCCCCGGCAGCTTATTTTTTAGCTTAATTGGGAGGGTGCAGGGTGCAGGGGTAAGGGCTAATTTAATTTTGGACAGATGATGGTATCAGTTCACTATAGAGAACTACGATGCAAAGTGGAAAAGCTCAAGTACAAGGAGTTGGAGGTCGTGGAGTGACTAATGACCTGACCTAAACTGAGAAGCAGTGTTAAAACCTATCGGCCCCTGTAAAGCTATCAGAGCACTGCTGATAATCTTGTGTAAAGGACTGCAGGCTGGCATTGTGTCAAGTTTAACTCAAGGGGGCAGTCTGGTTAAAAGCATTGTTTTTTGTTTATTTCTGCCCCTTTTCTTAAAATCCAAGATTTCATGCAATCAACAGATGACTCCATTAGGTTGTATTCCTTGGTTCAATAATTTTTTGAGAATTTTGGGATGATTTTTCAAATGTTTGTATTGTATAAAAAATGGAGGATGATATGTTTAAAATTTTGTGAAACTGCAAAAAATATAGGTTTGGGGGGTTGTTAAAATTTTAAATAGGAAGTGAGTAATTAGTAGACAAATATCAGATAGTCCACCACCACAACAAGGTACCTCTGAGCCCATATTTAAGCGGACTAACTGGTTTATGTATTCACCTTCTCTACCCTAATTTATTTCGTTTCCAAATTAGTATTATTCCCCCACCCCCTCCCCCCAAAAAACAACTACAACCAGAATGCCCCTTAACCTAATTTCATTTAGCTGGATCAAATGGAACGATGGTTAAATTGTATGTAGCTGTAATGACAATCAAATTGCTGTAAGTGGTCACTGGAAGATGCATCAAAAACTGTAACAAAAAAACTGGGAAACTTAATCTAGTGGAGTCTTGGAAAAGCTGGGATAATATAATAAGCCTATGACACAGAAAAACTCAAAAGTTTATTTTATTTGGGAGATTATGTGATCTGGAAAGGAGACAAGGGGATTTGCCTGCTATTGGGAGACCCCACTCCTGCATAATACAAGAGGGTTAGCATTTACAAAAGCTTTTCTTGTTAAGTTTTTTCTTTTGCCTTTATTAGGAAGTGAAAGTTTCAAGGGTCATATATTAATATGGGATCAATTTAGGTTTCCTGGGAAACTGGCCACTGACCCCTCTCCTAAGCCATCATGCATTTTGCCCGAAGTGAGAAGTAAGGGTTATTGTTAGCTTAGGGGAGGGGTAGGTGGGCAGTTCCCAGAAACCTGAGAACAACAGCTGTTACTGTCATGCAGTGTTGTTAGAAATCCTTCCACTTAGTGCGTATAATCTGAAATATGTGTGCAAATTATTTTTTCCTGTTACATTTTAGGGTCTCAATTAAATTTATTGATCGCGATGGAGATGAAATAACAGTTAATGCAAAAGTTGGAGATACCCTACTGGATGTAGCAAAAGACAATGATGTTGATTTAGAAGGTATTTTTCAAATTATAACTGAAAGGAAACAGATAGCTTTACCCACACATTTTGTCCTTCATTTTTTTATACTGCAAGAAATAAATTTTCATCAGCAGGAAAATAATCAATTTCATTCTTTTAACAAGATACAAGAGACAAGATACGACAAGAGCCATTTAGTTTTATAGCAACACATTTCAGTATATCGATGAATTGTTCAGTAATGAGGACTTAATTGTTACATCAGTGCCATTCACCCATTTGAACAGCAACTGAGGGACACTTCCACATCATCAGCGTTACTGTAATGTGTAAGTTCTTGACTGGAAAATAAAAAAATGTGAATCCCTTATATTAAGTTCATTAGTGCAAGTGGTAGAAACATTTTGCTGTGGAAGCAACCATCTTAATTTGTGACATAGTCGGACTCAGGAGCTTGCTCAAGAGGATTTTTGCATCAAATGGAACATTCACTAGAGCTAATTTGTAAACTGTTAAACCCAAACAACACTCTTCAGTGTTAATGAACAGTCATTCTCCTTGAGTTCATTTTTGTTTGTGCCCTGTAAATTTACATGTAGTCTGCTCGCAGGATTTAATTTTCATACTTTAGTGCAATGCTCAAGCTAAACAGTCCTCTCTATAAATTATAGTCCTTAAAAATTCTAAAATTTTGTCTTAAATTATTTCGTCCAATTATTACACCTCCATTTATGACTAAAATTTTAATATTAATAAAAACTTTCTTTCCTGGCAGTAAAGGTTTGCAGTTATTAACTATTTAACACATACATTGCACATTTGATGAAACAAATAATGGAAAAAATTCTGTTAAGCTGTGTGGCACCTTAAAAAGTAAGTTAACGATGCTCTTGCTCATTGGATTATGCTCTGTTGGGAAAATGTTCAACAGAAGTGCCTTGAGATGGGTCTGATTTTTGCAACTTGGCACCAGTCGTCCACACTGATTAACTTCCGACTTTGTTTTCCTCCAGGCCATGCTCTGAGCTGCACGTGCACTTTTTTTATTTCAAAGCTTATACAAACCTTGCACTGTTTCTAATGTGTACTTGTGATTCCACTGATTAAGGGCCACGCCCGAAACATTAACAACTCCATATAAAATACAGCACTTTTGCTCATACTTTACTTTTTCTTTACATTACTTACACATCTTGCTGTTAGAGCTGCAAAGACCAAATAAAACACCTAATACAGATAATAACTCTTGCCTTTTCCCAAGGCAATATAACATTCTTTTTACAAAAATTCTCAATGAATTCTTTCCTGATTTTTTTCTTTTGTAATAATTTTTTATTCTATTGTATTTTTATCACATTATATTTTGGAATGTTTTCATTTTCAAATCATTTTGCTTAGTGAAGACTGTAGATCAGGCAGTTAAAAGCTTGCATTTTTAATATGTTTAACCAGAGAACGTTCTTACATTTTAATGTGATCAATCCTGTTTGCGGCCTCGCTATCTGATGCAATCCTTCTAACCTACTATTCATGCATGTTCTTGCCTGGCTGGTCGAGAAAAGTTAATATCATTAAACCTGTTTAATATTTTTCAGAGGTCTCTGATAACTTAATTTGTTATAATATATTTAGGTGCTTGCGAAGGTACTTTGTCTTGTTCCACTTGTCATCTGATATTTAAACCTGATGAAATGGAGGCATTAAATCTGGATGAACCTTCAGATGAAGAGCTTGATATGTTGGACCTGGCTTATGGATTGGAAGATACGTAAGTGGCCAGCTTCCTAATAGTTTGTTTTTAGGAGATCTAGGCTTGCTACAAGTTGACCTCTTGTAAGTTCTTAAAAGTGAGCGACGCGTGCTTCAATACATGAGGTTGCACAGTGACCGAGTGAGCAATGGAGTCTCGTGGTCAACTTGTTTCGCCTGAGTGGATTTGAATAATATTACGAATTCCCGTGGGAGAAAAAATGATTGACATATGCTGTGTCGGGAGCGGTGTGAAATATCATTCACTCTCCTGCTGGCCAATTGTCATTATGTCACCACAACCAGTGAATTTCGTGTCAAACAGGTCTGAAAAGTCCTTTAAAATGGCATAACCAACCAGGGAAAAAAAGGACTTTTAGAAAGTCTATAGGAGATCTTGATGCAAAATAAAGCATGGATTTTTCAGTTTTCTTAGAAGTGAAAGGATTAACCCCCTCACTATCCTTCTGGAACTTATATGTGGCTAAAAGTTTTCTTTCATATGAAGTCACTGAAATACTCTTGGCTTGAAATTAGTAAAGGCCTCCCAGTGGTTTGGGGGATCAAGGTAAAAAAATCACTGAATTTTTTTTTCCTTTTTTTGACAGTTCTCGTCTTGGATGCCAGATATGTGTTACTAAAGACTTTAAAGGGATAACGTTAACAATACCAAAAGCCCACAGGGATGTGCGAGACCTCTGACAGATTCCACAAAAGTCCATTAATATTTGTCCCCTAATGTGCTTTAATATATGCACTTTTACTTCACAACCTCATTATATAGTTCAATCCACGGTGAAAGATGTTTGGATATATGATTGTAAATACCATAAAATTTTGCGAGCTTCAGCTTTGAATTTCTTCACAAATTATTGGTGGTTAAGGAAGCTACATCTAGCTTTTTAAAGAAAAAATTTTCAAGACCCGCAAAGGTTCCTTGATCTCTGAGACTGTTTTTTTGTTTTTGTTTATATATTGTAACCAAAAAACTTATTCTAGTTTTGTGGGTCCATAACAGTCTTTTTCATACAAATCGTACAGTCCTTCTTTTGTAAAGTCAGAAAGTTTTGAAAACTTTGTTGCAAACCTTATTTTAATATACGTGTCACGAATGCATATCACAAATAGGGTAGTCACAAGGGCGGTTATCATTGAGTGACTCAGGCGTGAATGGCTGCGAAAGAGACTACAGATAGGTTTGATGTTTCGTACTATGATGCTGATTCTTAATGCTCAACATATGTCACTACTATTATCTTCAAATAGCATCACTAACTATTTGTAAATAATGCTTCATTGTAATTAACATAAACAAAATTGTTTATATTGCGTGATTTCCCTTGCTCTGTTGTTGGCTTGACTCATCTGAGGAGGCAGCCGACAGCAGAGAGATTTCGAACAGAGAGATTTCGAGTCACGCTTACGGCAACGGGCACTGAAACGGCAGATTCAAGTTGAGAATTTTTTGAAATAGAAAATAAGCTGATAAAAATGGCTGAAACAATTCTTATGGATGAATAACCTGTTACAGGCGTTCAGATAGTAGAGTGCGGGCGAAAAATTGACGACGAAAAAAAAAGAGACAAAACGAGGAAGAGGCGTTCAGATTAGTAGAGCGCATCTACACGCCTGGAACAGGCTAATGGATGAAAGTATTCGGGAACTACTTTTATTTTTGTAGAAGTAAAGAGCAGTGTAAGACAAGTAAAAGAAAAACTTGGGTTGTTTACCATCTACATTGGCATACTGGTCAGTTCACTGTTTGGCCAAATGGTAAGCAAAATTCAGCACTGGTAAATTTTGTCCCGAAATCGCGTTTAACATTTGCGCAAATCAGTTCCATTTACCGAAAAACGGGAAAGTATAGCGAAGACGGACGTCAGTAGAACACTTACTAGGTGAAACTGGTGACTTGATATCCAGAGCAAAAAAGCATACAATAATGTATCCTGTGAGTAAGCTCTCGACTCTGGGGGTAGGGGTGCGGAAGTGAAATGAAGGACCCTTTTTCTCTCCTTCCCCCTCCCCCCAAGAGAGTGCGCTTGCAGGCTAGGGTACTCACTTAGGAGGAATCACTAGACTTTGACTTAACTACAACGATCAATTTATTACAAACACATGACGATTACAGTTTCTTGTTATTGTGAGAGTTTTTAACTTAGCATGCGCCTTATCAATAATTATAAAAAGGTCCAATTAATTCACACCAGCTTTGGTTGATTGCCTGTCTTTCTCGGCGAGCAATGTATGTTGTCCTGATTTCTTGCGGTTCTATAATAGAGCATAATGAAAGCCAGTGTTATCTCACTACTGAGAAAATGCCTACGGGAAACAAGTAGCCTACATAATAATATCTTCCCACGGCCTTCAAGGTAAGCTCTAATTCGCCTCTGACCTCCTGGCGTTCGGCTAAACGATTACTGTTATGGAGGCCACGCTCGGCTCAAGGGGCCAGGTTTTACTCGAGGTCTAGATTTTGCCCAGGGGGGATTGTTGTAGAAGCCTTCACTGTGGAACTCTGATTTTGGGGTCTACTAACATTTTTCAATTGTTATCCTCCAAAATTTCCTGCTTGCAAATCACCCCGCCTTATCGCAGACTCCGACCTTGTGAGCAACAAAGAAGAACTGGTCTCTTTTTTCTTCTCTTAAGGTGGATTTCCACTGTCGCGTAATTTTTACGTGCGTGTACACGCACGTAAATAGCTGTAAATTTATCCACGTAAATAAAATAGAGGCAACATATAACTAGCCTGAATTTCATCCGATTACTTCGAGTCGTTATTACTCCCTCAGTTGAGGGGAGAAAACGACTCGAAGCAATCGGATGAATTTCAGGCTAAGTTGAGCTTAAACGTGAAGTTGGTCGAGGTTCAACTTTTACGCTTACGTGCGACGACATTTCGTGTATTGCCTCTATTTTATTTGCGGATGTAAATTTTATGCATGCGCGCACGTAAAAATTACGCTACAGTTGAAATCCACCCTTACTTGCATTTAGTTTCAGTTACTGTTGGTTCCATATTCCTCGCCGACTTAGTCTGAAAGTCTACAATATTTAAAAGTACACGTCAAGCAATTTCTTGGCCTCTAAATTTTTGATTGTGTAAAAGATACATCCTCTTTGGTATTATCGATCTTACTAAAATTTAAGGGCGGGGGCTGTGGCCAGCGTTCACGATTCGCTGTTTCCCCTCTTATCTCCACAAACCATGCACCACATGCCACCCAAAAAGCATTATGGTAACTAATGGTGCTATTGTTTTTGCATCACAAATTTCGTCTGACTGCTTATTTCTACTCTTCATATTATTATTTGTTCAGTTTAATAAAGCATTACCTGTGTAGTTTTCTCTCGTCCATGGCAGAGAATTTGATCAGGTTAAACATGAAGTAAATAATAACCCAAGCAAAGCCAACGTACTCTATAGAGTCCTGCCAACCCAGCGGCCACTGGGCTAGCACTGAGAACACGTGACCTATAAAATAAGCACAAGCTTAAGGTATAAGGCAGATAGCAGTTTTTTAACAGTTTGGCCTTAGCAAACGTCACAATAGTTTAAGTAAAAAAAGTTGTTCGTTTGGCTTAGAGATCGCTCCTCCGCACTAATTCAACATTGCGGAGTGCTAGGTCCCGTTGAAGCAAATGGTTATCTCTTTCAGACTCTGAAATTCATTAGACGAAAAGGGAAGTATGTCGTAATTGTAAGAATGATCCTGTCAAATTTCTTAGCCATTGTCTCCCGCTAAAATATTTGAATGGCCCAAAGCTAAGTTGATTTCCTCATTACGAGTCATATTTGAGCCTAGTTTAAAGTTTATTGTTGATAAGCTCGCCGAGATTACATAAAATCATAGCAAATGTGGTCCTGACGATTTGACACGCGGCGTCCAACAAGAGTTATGTGTTTTGTGTTAGTTGTCTTCAAAAGCTAAACACAACAGTCAGATGGCCTCAGGTTTGTCAGTAATAAGCAGTTGTTTCTCCAGGACGGACACTACGTTACGTTACTGCGTTACTTCGAAGCGTAGTTCTGCGACGTTCGGGCCTGAAGAAACCACTACTCGCAGGGCAATTAGCTAATACATCATAAACGCATTTAATCATTTTATTGTCTTTTGTTCAAGATAATTTGGGTTAATGATGGCTTACTTCCAACAATCTTGCAGTTTTTAGAGTAGTACAGCACGATTGGATATTTCTTCAGGAACTCTGCAGTCTTTACCTTGAAAAAAGGAAAGAAAACCGAGATTTGAGTAAAGTTGGAAAGGTTGTTACAAAAGAATCACTGAAGAATACGGGACCGATAGGGTTTACGGTCGTTTCGCCATCGTATTGTTCGCTAACTTCTGAAGTCGTTTCGCGTACGTGTTGATGTGTCAGTTCCGTAACTGCTTTTGCCTGATCAGTGGCTGAAAGAACGAGGTATATACGTGCTTATCGCGATTTTTTGGATCATTGCTGAGTGAAGGAAGCATATACATGCGCAGCGCTCGTTTCGCTTCTTAGCGGAACGACCGAGATGTTAGCGAAACGACTCGTAGGCCCGGGGGGGGGGGGGGGGGGGACTCCCATATGAAACAGACGGGGACGCTCGCCGTCTCGCTTAGGGGTGTAAATGTTGGATTTTGGTCTTGCTGAGGGTGTTCCGGGCAAAGCGCCAATATTTTAAGCCGCCATGGTCTCGTTTAGGGTTCCGCGAAGAAACACAGAATTATGTATCGGTCAAATCGAAGCTTCAACATGCCCCCCCCCCCCCCCCAGGGCAACCCCCCGTGCATTTGACTTTTTTGAAAATTATTGTTCAAATTCCCCCCTACCCGGGCCAAAATGCCGTTCAAATGCCCCACACTAGGGTCCATTCAGGTGATCAAATGTCCCCACCCCGGGGACATTTCACAGGCACAAAAATGACAGAAGGATGGCGGAAACGCCTTCAGTTGTCGAACAAAATCTTTATAAATGTAACAAAAACTGAGAGACACTGTTAGCGTATTTACTACGAACAAAACACTCGTGCAAAGCGGCGGAAATCGCTGCTACAAGGTCACTGAATGCTCAGCTTTTCTTCATCATGCAACATACAGAGCGTTCTATAAAAAAGATCCCACCTATTGAGATTACTACATCATGACCATTTCACTGACATGCATCATCGCTCACTGTATAAATTAACATACTTGCGGTAGGTCAAAGTAGTTGACCTGAGCTTTTTATTTGATTTGATTTGATTTTATGTTGATGTATTGAATCGCCGGTATAGGTATTGTATTTCATCGTGAACACAACAATAACATACATTCATACATTCAAAGCCTGAATCCAATATTAAAAAATTTAAAATCTAAATACTTCAAAAACGGCACAAAGCTTGTTTAAGCCCTTTCCTTGTAACCAATTGGCCACAAGGGCACAATCTTTTCCACCAAAATCCTCTAACACCGCGTCCCCCACGGCAGGACTTTTCCGCGGGTGGCGAGTGGCGGGTGACGGATGGCGGGTGACGGGTAGTGGGTGGCGGGTGACGGGTGGCGGGTGGGGGGTGACGGGTAGCGGGTGACGGGTGACGGGTGGCGGGTGGCGGGTTAAAAATATATTTGAAAATAAAATATTATAATAAAATATTATTATTGATATTGATATAACTGTATGTTGTAATTTTAAAATAATTTCAACGTTTATGTACTAGCTACCAGACTCCAAATAAAAGTATTTTCATGTTTTGTTTTATCTACTTACGCGGACTAAAATGGAAAAAAAAAAAGAGAAATCATGCCTGTGAAAACAGTCCCCGCACCGCAAGTGACGTTTCGTCAGGCTACACGCGGTGTGTCGAATGAAAATGGGCTATGTCAAGCAAGTCACATGGCACGTGTCGATCTTGTTTGTCTAGTTTGCTTTTTCTTCCACATCAAGACGAAAGATGATTGCACTTCCCCAACTGTTTAGCCGTGTTTATAACAGACTGCAAGAGATTCGGCCTCCCGTGTCGTAGCTCAGTTTTTGCCCTAGTATGCGGCAAGATTGCCATCCTAATCAGTATTTTTAAGTAGTATTTAAAAAATGCAGATTCTTTTTGTATATATATACAACGAGATCAATTCGCGTCCGAGACGCCACATGCGGCAAAAACGGTCCAACGTTATTGCTCCTTCTCTGGTACGCATTAACATTGACAGCTTTGTTGCTTTAGTCTTAGGAAAATTTCCTTGTTTTCTTGAAATAGACATTTTGTTCATTTTAAACTACAAGTCGGGAACCAAATTGGCAGAGATTTATCCCACGGCCAATGCAATGTTTATCCCAACTTATAACAAAAGAACAAACGCACTTGTCAAAAATCTGAGACACTGTTCAAAAATGTCGAGAAGAGAATTCGAACTTACTTGTCTGGTCGCAGGATAAATATTACTTTAATTTTTATGAGTTCCTCAAGCTATCTCGTGCATGCGATATCGTGTAGCAAGAATAGTGCTAAAATATCGCTTTTTGTAATGTTTATTATTTTTTTCTTTTTTTGGTTTCCCCTTTTTATTTTTATTTTTTTATTTTTTACGGCCTGACCCACCACCCGCCACCCGCTACCCGTCACCTGCTACCCGCTACCCGCCACCCGTCACCCGTCACCCGCGGAAAAGTCCTGCCGCGTCCCCCATCATAGCTCGCCACGTCAAAGATTTTACATGAAATCGAGGGCGCAGTTCAAATTCCCCACCCCTAAAGCATGGGGATCAAATTCCCCACCCCATGGAAGACTCTGAAAATAAAATTCCCTCCTCCCCGGGACGGTAAAGGTGTCAAATGCCCGGGGTATGCCCGGGAGGGGCATGTTGAAGCTTCGATTTGACTTGACCGATACATAATACGCGAAGAGAAACAGAAGTCAAATTTTCTTTTTAACTTTGTTTGTTATGTCTTTATATCATTAAAACTCATTGCATGTCGTATTTGTGTGTTTTTAAGCGGTTTTTGTTAGGGGTCAAAATTTGCTTAAGCCACGCCCAGATTGGTCTCCTTTAGCGGTCACAAAAAGCTTGAGCCACGCCCAGATGGTCTCCTTTAGGGGTTAAATTCAAAATTTCCGACGAGCATCCCCGTCTGTTTCATATGGGAGTCCCCCGCCCCCGGGCTTGTAGGCCCAACGACCGGTCACCTCTGATAGTCCTAGGTGGAGGAGGATTTTGATTTCCTACTATACTGCCAATTTTAAAATTCTCCTGTCACTCAGAGAAGAGAAAGCCGTAGACAACTGAACAGCTGTAGTACGTAAGCTGTACGTATACTCTTCAATCCTCTCTACGAAACAGTATTTCCCTCACGAACCGTAGAACTTTCCAAGCTCACTAATCGCCAGAAACTAATCCAAAAATTCAGCCCCCAAAAGGCTAATGGGGTCCTATTTAGGGTAATTTACCTGATTTACTCCCGACCCTTTGGATTTCTTGGATTATACCGACAAGACGGGCATTTACATTGCGTTGAAAGCCCCTCTTAAATTATACAGGAATTTCAGGGCTTTGCCTACCTCCGCCTGTTTAATAACAGCAGCCGTAAACTCATACAGCCATTGTCCAGCTTGCAAAACAGGTTTGACCACTCTCCAAATCACTTCCAGAACCGCTTCGATGATTATTATGGGGTTGTCAGTTTTGGGTTTCAAATAACAGTAAATGCTTTCCGTTATTTTGTCTTTCAGTTTCTTTAATGGCCGTGTAATGCACAGAAGTCCCTTTGCTACCTCATCAACCAAAAATACATAAGCGATTACTGTCATGTCTTTAAGGCTGTTAAATGGCAGTCTTATCCAGTTAAACATCTCTTGGGTCAGTGTACTGGCAGAAGTTGAACTGCTGTACTCGAGGGAAATCTCAATTCCATTCTGAAAATAATTAAGGATAAATTGACAGTAAAACTACTCTCCCCCACCTTAGCTAGCTAGTTTAAAGTTAGAATCTATCAATTTTGTGTGCATTGCGTACCTCAGTAACTCTTTAGCTTAGATTACACCACGAAGTATTGGCACTTCCGGAATCTTGCCTTGGCGTTTTTGTAAATGCACAGTTGCCTCAATAGACCTTTTTACCGATACGGCGGCCATATTGAATTTATTAGATTTAAGGAGTATTATGCGATTCCCAGGGGGCATGAGAACGATCCGATATACTCGCTCAGTATTTATGCGCGCCTTTTGGGCCCGTTTTTGTAGTTTCCTAGAAAAAGATTGTAATGGGAAAAAAGATCGTTGTGCCGTGTTTGGATGTAATAATGATCGCCCTTTTCTCGAGAAATATACAGTGAAGTTCTCTTTTTGCCCGAAAAGGGCGCGTAAATACTGAGCGAGTGCTCCCTGGGCATCCCATAATACTCCTTAAATCTAATAAATTCAATATGGCCGCTCTATCGGTAAAAAAGGTCTATTTGCCAGCCCTCTTCAATGACGTTATCACTTTTCTTTAAAAAGTGCTGTTTGTTCGAAATCCAAAATCGTTCTTTTGTTGAGTAATAACCCTCATCTAGTGCGCCGCTCAAAATTCCAAGATTTGTCAGTGCCATTAATTCTTTTGATTAGCAGACCATCAGACATGGTCAATTAGAACGTGTGCCACTTAAACATTTATCCTACTATAATTGTTCCCTGAAGCACTGTTATTCTTTATTCCACTCCTTTTACACCAATACTACTGATATAAATACATGGAAGCATTGAACTGTAACTGACGCAGTTCACTAAGAGCAGCCTTTGCACCATGCTTATAAAAGATAGCTGGTCGCTTGATAGCCTGAGAACACAGACGTATTTCCGGTCGTCGCTTCTCTCCAGCGACCGGAAATACTTCTGTGCTCGCAGGTTAGTCGCTTAAAATAGGTGGACGCAAATAACTGCTTATGGTAACAGGTCGCATTAAGTAACTGGTCGCTTGTTGGAGGAGGTGATCGCATATGATAACTGGTCGCTTATGGGGAACTCGCAAGCTCGACTATATACGTTTATTAAACATTTTCTTCGAAATGGATTCTGACTGGAATAACTATACAGTTTAAACTTGCCTCGATTTTGAATAACATTTTACTGCGTCCCTTCAGTCCATTCCATTTTTCTGTTTCACACTTGTCTTCCACGTTCAGCGTGAGATGCAGCTTGAGAGATGATAGATGGAGTCCGATAGAATATCGTTGTTTACCCTTTTCATTAGAGGCCGGATCATCGGCTGATGCTAAGAAGTCATAACTCTTCTGAGAAAATAAAATTTGCAGATTATGACAACAATATAGGCGATTGTAGAAGACACATAGTCTCAACTCGAACAACAGTCAAACTCAGCTTTACGGACACCCTCTTAATACAGACACCTCATTATTACGGACAGTTTTCTTTGTCCCTGGGGAAAGAAAACCCTTACATTTTCTCTAAATTCACCTCGCTTAATATGGACACCTACGGACACTTTCTCTGGCCCCCTCAGTGTCTTTATCAACGGCGATTGACTGTAGCTCAAACAGCCACAGCTGCTTAATGACAAAGAGTGCTGCTGAACACGCAAAATACACAGAATATTCATTGCTTTAACTTTTATGTAAGTTACGCAAAATTTTATTGGACTGCATCTTTGATTTCAGATACGTTAGCACACAATATAATTCCGATTCAGTGGCTGTTATAGAACAGCCATATTCAGATCATCATAATGGGTTAACGGACAGAAACAAGTTGTTGATTTTCCTGGTGAACCGGTTGTTGGACCACGTTTATTGCCGCAACTGAAACTACGATTATAGCCGTATCTACAAACTGCCTTAGGAAACAACTGCACCGAACTGGAATAAAACCAGAACCAATTCCATCAGAAAAAATATAATGCGCTGACGCACTTTAAAATGCTACCGCTCTTTCCACGTAGCAGCTTTAAAATTAAGAAAACTCACTGAAACTTACAGTTCAGTTTTAGATACCAACATCCCCAATACTTACAACATAGTCATTTTTCTTTCCTGTAACCGTAAGAATATCCTCATCCATATTCCGTCCCTGAACATTAATACCCAAGCACTGGGCTGCGGACTTCACATCCACCCCTGAAAAATAAGTGGGTTAATTTCTTTTAAAAACCATATTAAAGAGTTTCTTGTAGTCATGAAGATAAAAGTGTTAGTGTCTTCGAGCTCGAGAAATTTAACCGTTCGCCTGCTTAATTTATAGAAACGCGAGAGCTATGAACGCGTTAGATTCAATTCTCGCTAGCTCCGAGTTGCTCGGAACAAGCCTTACCTTCGTCTACATTTGCCTCACAATCAACAAGTTGGGCAAGAAAACACAAAATCAAAACACAACAAAAGCGCAGCGACGACGTTTTCATCCTTCTTGTGCTCTTTTCACAGCCGCTTTTGGAAGATTTTACATTGCAATACCACTTTTTCAAACAATCATCAAAGATAAAATGATCTGGAGAGCTCGCGCATGACGTAATAAAGGACCGTGACAACAATCAAAATAGCAACATTAGCGCGTGCGACATTTTCTTCGACTCAAACACATAAAATACCTTTGCTAAAGACATCTCCCTTTCTTTTTATTCCGAACCTTTTGATTCGCAAAAGTGACTTTCCCAATAAATTCCACATTATAAGAAGACTTTAGAGACCTTTAGAGTCTAAGACGAGACAAAAGTAACCGAGTTTATGTTTCTGATAAAAAAAAACTAAGCCTAAATGAAGCGTTCGGGGTTGTCTATTTTTTTTAAAATACGCGAAAAAACTTCACGTCAAATCTTCTCGTTCTCGAATCTGAAGTTCTATAACTGTGCAGTCCGATTTCCAAACTTTCAACACATATTCACACTGCCCTTGTGTTCCTCTTTTGAAGCGTTTCAGCGGGGTAACTTTTCATCCCCCAGAAGTCCTCTCTCTAAAACACAGGCTCTAAAAAAAATACTAAGCGACTTCTATGGCTGCCTGAAAAAAAGTAGCTTAAATTGAACTGGCATGATAACGTAAATTATAAAATCCAATCCGTTATGAGCCGCGTTTAGTTGATGTATGAGTTCAGTCATGAGCAAAAAAATACCGCCAATTCAATATTTTAGTTAATTTTTCTCCTTAGCATGAAATACATAATAAACCTGTGATGTTTGCTACATCAAAGTTCGGAGCAGACACTTTTTGACTTTCCCAAAAAGTTAAAAGATAAGCGTCCCCGGGTGGGCTTGAACCACCAACCTTTCGGTATCCTCAACTAGATAACAGCCGAACGCGCTAACCGATTGCGCCACGGAGACAACTGTACTTATGGAGGTACCTTTCCAGATTAAAATTGTATAGTCCTAGTCTCAAAAGTAAGGGCAGGAATGTTTTTCGCCGAAACGGACTTCGCTACTGGTACAGTACTTGGTGCCCGACCGTAAACTGACCTAAAGAGAGTCAAATTACGATAAGGAAGAACGGCAGGGACGCAAGTAATCTACCTTTTAGTTTCGTGGACAAGAGAACTGGCAACGACTAGGCGTGCGGCCGGCATGCTGTCCAGCGTCTCGACTCTATGATTTACGAAGCCCGATACGGTACGATGCAATTGCGTTCTATTTTAATTACTTTTATCGACTTTTTCCAGTCGCCTTTGGGTTTTTATCTTGTAGTTTTTCACGACATTGTTTTTTTGGGCTTTTGGTTTTTATCGCGACTTTCCCCTAAAGTTCCCCGTCTTTTTTGTCGACTTTTTTTTCTCGATTTTTCTCTCGACTATTTTCTGTTGTCCAAACTTCGTGCTAAGACTCAATAGAACATTTCCTCTGTTTTCTCCGTTTTAGTTACGACTCAGTTCTGTTTTGTATATCTAAATTGTGTTATATAGCGGCCATAAGCTTCTGGCTGTTTCAGTGTATTCTCTTAGCAGGTGCCGAATTCATTCAACGTCTCGTTCTTGACCGGTTATTTCCGAAGATAGAAATAATCGCTTATTCCATTGTAGTCTCTGTCTTTAATGTTGTAACGGTTCACTGAAGTGAATTTCTTCAGACACCCTCACAAGTGCTCTGTTTAGTTCTTAGCCAAACCAGAAAAAATCTCATCCGTTGCTAATGTATGAGGAGACCT
>OZ037775.1:26095493-26105493 GCA_964035525.1 Porites cylindrica
TAAATTTTGTCTTGAACCTGATTTTTTTATAATTCAGGTGCTCTTGTTAAGGTGCCAAAAAAATATTTTAGTTGACATCTACATATTTGGTTATATTATTCTATTGAAGAAAAGGCAAACCGGATTGAAAAATGGCATTTAGGAAATTTAAACCAAAAACGTCTCTGATAGTAGACTACTGCCGATCAGGCCTTCGTTTGTAGTAACACGCCCTGTTTCGCAGCGACAAAGGCTTGACTCTTACCAGGTTAGAATCCATTGTTTTTTTTTAACAGTCTATTGAACATAAATGTCAGAAAAAAATTGAGTGGTTATGTTTTGTCGAGAACCTAAAACCGACTGTGCCATTGTGATACAATTTTTTGTAGTATTTATTCGCTCGCTGTCAGGGGTGCTTTATCACACGAGGCTAGAACGCGGGTAATATCCGATTTCCATAGAATGCAATAGTCGCGTGGCGCGAATACAGATTTTTTAGCGGCTTTAACCGAGGAAAGATTTTCGGAGCAAGACTATAATTGAAAGGTATTCAGTGTTAAAAACCCTGATTTTTATTCAACTTGCCCTTGTTTACAATGTAAGAGTTTAACTAAAGCGTCCACGCAATTGTTATTTTCACTAGTCTCTTGTTGCTCTAAGCTGTTGAGATGAGATGATTATTCTATACATTTAACCACTGTAAAAGATAAAACGTCAATTAAAACCGCGCGAAGAGAGGAAATCGAACATAAACGTGGCGCGAAACTATTGAGGAAACCTTCACGCATGCGCCTGTTATTATTTGATCACTCCAAAATAATATTGACCGCGCGATGTATCTTTAGCTGCAGAGCATCGCTTTACAACAACAGTGTTTCTGCTTATGTCTCCCACAGATCTGGAATGTCTGAACTGCGTAAAAGAAAAGGTATTCCGTTGAAGGATAGAAATCGAAATTCATCCTACGCGAACGGCGGATCAAAAAGCGTTCGTGCGGCCGCCAAAGCACCCGACGAAAATGGTGGACCGTCTTGGACTAGTTGCGGAAATTTTCTGTTGGGGTCAGTAATAGCCCTGATCGTTGGAACAAAATATGCGCTCTACGTCCGAGAACTCCATGAGAATGATATGTGGTTTTCAAACATCGGGGTTAGTAAAGTGACTTTAAATACAGTTATTTTAATCATGCTCAATGTAAGTATGTGTGGGCCGTTTTAGTTAGCTTATATTTTCTGGTCTGTATAAATTATCAGGGCACAGTCTTGAGTCTTTAAAAGTTAGGATAGTCCAAAATGCACTTTAGATCAGAGGGCATTATTTATTAAGAACGATATGCAGTTTGATCGTAAGATAAGCATAAAATAGATTTTGATATTTCTTTAATTCTGAATGATAATATTGAATTTAGCTTACATTTGACTCTCAGTCCAAAATTAAATTCATATTTATTCCTGAAGACACCATTTTGCATATTTTTTTCCGCAGATAGCACAGGCTTAATATCCCTAACTTAAATTTTTAAGACTTAAAACAAGTTGATTTTAGATGACTATCAAGCAGCCATATTCATATTACAGCATAATTTTTACAGCAAGAAGGAATGTACGACAAAAAATTATTTAACATTCACCTTGTCTTACAATTTTTTTTGCTATTGTCCCATTGTGCTAATAATTTGATGTTTGATTTTTTCATAATGAATGAAATATCCTTTGGTGGGAGATTCACAGTCACTATATGGTATCCTAGCAGCAACTTATGGCAGTGGAGACCTTTAATTTTGAGATAGTCTTTTGTGCCAAGATTATAAAATTGTTGGATTTGGACATTTTTTTTAAAAAAATAAGAGAATGTACTGTTGTAGGTCCTGATTTCATTGTAAATTTGATGTGGCTGTTGCTGAAAACAGGGTTAGGGTGTTAGGGCTTTTGCAGGAAGTAAGTTAGAGTAAGCTGTGCCTGTAATTAACTACCTGTATTACATTTTTTCCTATTTTTAGCAACTGGAGAGAGAAATATCCTTTAGGACAGAGTCAGGGTTATATTTTTCATATTATAAGCAGATTGTCTTAGCACCATCATTTTTTCAAGGTAAGCAGTTATTTACTGATAATCTTGTCTCTCTTTCCTGCAACCACAACTTAAAGCTGAGTTTGATAATCATATACAGAATGCACACATCTGCAATCCATTTTGGCAATTAGTTTCTACATAGTTAAAGGAGGATAAGGGAAAATTCCAATAACACATTATAGTATTCTTAATTGATAATAGTCCTTTTCATTCTGAATCTGAGGCTGCCAGACAGATGGTCAAAGCAATCCATTTCAATCCTTATGTTTCAAATATAACTTCCTGTTAAAAAGAATTTTATTTGAGTGTTAATGTATTTGGCACTTAAGTACTGATATTGAGGACACTGTGTCTCCTGCTGAAGACGGGACGACCATTTTACTTGGTTATCTCAGGGCTCAAAGTTAGCGACTAACTGGTCGCATATGCTACTGGATTTTTGGTTGTGCACCTAAAAATTCATGTGTAATCGCACCTGTGTGCCATAAAACCCAAAGCACAGTGTGACTGACTTGCTTCCGACTATACTTACGAACTCGAACTAGAAAGACGGTGTGTGTTTAATTAGTGTTTTGTCCCAATGGATTCCACGAACTCGAATGTTCTTTTTCGTTTCGATGTTTTACTCCATCTCAGACTCTTCTGTTTTGTAATAAACACCGCTGACACATGCAAATATATGCTACTAACAAAACACATGCTTTTTGCGCAATGGACGATCATGTCGAACGTTCAGTCTTAAGGTCAATCAAAACAAAAACAGTGCAGATTAGGAACCTTTTTTACTAGGTGAGAAAGTTTCCAAGTCATATCCTAGTTACATGTAAGTCATTGCGTTTTTAACAAGTTCATTAAATATTAATTTTCATTCTCGTTCGACACACTCTTGTTGTCAGTTTTGAATTTTTTTTCAAGTGTACGTTTTCTTTAGTCACAACCGTGCTGTCAAAAAGAGAAATTAGTATTAAAAATCACAACGGTATTACTGCGTAGCAAATCGGCTGTGTTTTATCAATCACTGGACTGAAGTAAAACTAACAAACTGAAGATGACAAATAAACGTGGCACTGTTTAGCTTTTTACTTTTTCTTTTGAAATAGATGCTCCCAACATTATAAGCTGTGCTCCTAAAATTTTCAGCTGTACACCTAAAAATTTACATCTGGTCGCACAAGTGCTCCCAAAGTCAAATTTTAACTTTGAGTCCTGTATCTGAGCCATGGGAAAGTCTAGACATTTGCTGGGCAAAGGCAGTACTTTTATTCTCATTAAGATCCTGAGTTTTGGTCTGGCCTTGGGAATTGAACCCATGACCTCCCGTGCTGCAGTCAAGTGCTCTACCGACAGATCTAATCCTGCTGGAAGATCTTTGTTGATTTGTTGCGAACAATGCCTGGATTGAGAAAATGCTGAGTAATGAAGCTGGTGATCTTGATAACTTCTTAGCACGTTTATCGAAAGAAGCATCAGCCATAGTTACTCGTAGTTTCACTTTTCTAATGTGTGGTTCCAAAAATTATCCATACATGTACCTCCCCCCCAGAAGGGATTTTTCATCAGATCCCCCCCCCCCCCACCTTTCTGGAAATCCAGTCAAGCTTCATACATTTATTTAAATTTTTGGGCCTAAGAAAACCCCCCACCCCCCCAGGAGTTTCCAATCCCTTCTGTGGGGGGAGTATGAATAATTTCTGGGACTACACAATAATATTAGTCTCTGTATTACGACAATGGGATGTATCCAAATGCTTGGAAATGAGCTAGAGTTTCTCCAATATTTAAAGAGGACCTGAAAACTTATCCTAACAACTACAGACCTACCTCAGTTCTGCCTGTAGTAAGTAAGTTAATGGGATTGTTTCTGACTCTTAAAGTTGTGGTATTGCTAGGTATAAAAGCACGTGATATTAGGAAATTTCTCATGCTAAAACAACTACTGTACTGCTGTGCTATAGTCCTGCATCCCAAGATGATGCCTCCTTTGTTGTTTAGAAGTGCGTGAGTCATTGTTTCAACTGATGCACTCCAATAATTTTTGATTGTTTCTTAGGAATCCATGATGTCATGCATGATAACAGAACAGAGCATCTGAGGACTATTAACATATTAGAGAGATTTAATATTTATCAAGAAGTTATTCTAGCAGCACTATACAGAATTTTACCAATACAGGTGTGTACCGTACCGTCAGTAGGTTCATGCTAATTTTTATTTCAACTCAAACGTGTTTTCATGTCATTAACCTCTTTACTTCCGGTATTGACCAAATTCAAAGTTCAATGTAAATTAATTGTTTTAAGATACAGTAGGCAACTCTTGAGTTGCAAACACCTCTCCATTATAGATACCCAGTGTTCTCCTTAAATTTTAGCTCAGCAGGTAAAGGACCATTCATGGCCGGTAAGGCAAAAAATATGCACTTCCCTGGGGGGGGGGGGGGAGGGGAGGGGGGTAGTGGAGTGAGAGGCATGGCCCTGCCCTTGCTGGGAAATTTAGGAGCTAAGTTCTCTGAAACGTTATTCCCTCATTTTAAGACCTATTTTATGCAAATAATTGGCCGTTGTTATCTTTAGACAACATTCTATAACGTTTGATTCCAATAATTTTACTCTGTCTTCAATGTTCTCTTTCCAAAATGGGAGGCCCATAAAAAGAAAAGCTGTTGATACTTAGTACTATTCCATAATATATTTATTATATTTATTCATTTTCCTTGTAAGAATCAGATCGGATCACAACTTCATTTTTTTTTAAAATCTAGTTTTTTTAATTTTAGTAAACCTTCAAGCGGTTGCAGCCCGTAAGAACTGTTGCTTCAGGTGGTAAATTTTACTGGTTACTGCCTGACAAGGGGAACACTGGATACCTAGATAATGTGGATCACATCAGCTTATGATAATCCCTTTCAACAATACACTGAACTGTGATGTTTTACTGACAGAGATAAACCTCTGTCACTACAGTTGACTCTCACTAGAAAAGACACTAAGGATTTTTTTTCACGATACCAGGGCCACTTTCGCACTCCAGTTTCACTTTTGGGGCTCTCTTTGTTTACCTCATACCACCAAAAAAATTCATACTGGCATGAATTCACCCCGGTTGAGTGCATTGCTCACAATTGCATCCTGTTTAACGAAGAATGGGGACAGCTCATTTTAGTATAAAATTGGCTTCCTGGTGGACTGAAATGGGTATTGCATGTGTAGTTCTTCAATTTAAGTTGGTGTTATTACAGTGGACATGGAAAACACGTAAACGTGAGGCGAAATGAAGAAGTCTTGCACCCCTTACTGTTTGTGAAATTATCACCAATAAACTGATTCCTTTCGACGTTTATTTCAATGGGATTTTGCCCCCAAGCTTTATTTCTATATATTTACAGGATGCAAGATAAAGAGTGGCCTGTGAAAGTATTATGCAGAAGAGGATTCATGTGAATGATCATCAGACCATAGAATTTTTGTCTACAGATTGGGGTTTTGTCTGTTTTAAGATTTTGGCTGAGATTGTAAATTCTTACTACTAAAATAAAGGTTGGCAAGTGTATATCTTTTAAATAATCATTTGTGCTAATTTTCTTTTTTTCTTGATAGATGGAGTATGTATATTTTTATATTGATACCATCTTTGCCTTACATGGAATGTACATGATGGCTCTGTTTGCCTCATCATGGATGCTAAGTGGTTCTTGGCTTGCTGGCTTACTATCTGCAAGTTTCTACATTTTTAACAGGTAATTTGTGTTGTGAAAACTTTTAAGACATGTACAACCTTGACATTGTCAAATCCACAAAGCCACGTTTAGGAGAGGGTTTCTGGTAGGCTTTCTTTCTTAACAGGAATTTGTGCAGTTTACATATCTGCCTTTTTTTCTTTTGTTCTGTGTCAAATAAAAGCTGTACTTAAATGTGCTTTCTTTTTCTTTTTTTTTTCCTCAGGGCTGATACTACAAGAATATCATTTACTATTCCTCTACGTGAAAGTTTTGGATTCCCATTTCTCTTTTCACAGATTGCATTTATAAATTACTTTCTAAAGAAAGATGTTTCCTCCCTTGCCCAGGTAGCTACTTTTACTTTAAATGTATAGTGTTCCCTAATAAGAAATCTTCATTCAAGTGCATTTAATACAAAATTACAGAGCATGATAGGAGATACTCTGCATGTATCCTAGTATTATATAGTGAATATCCCTTGGCTGTAGCTCATGGTACTGTTAAAATTATATTATTAATCTAATAAATACATGAAAAGATGATAAATTACATGTATTATAAAAACTTCTACATCACTCAGCAAATGCTCATTCGTTATTTATGATATTTTATTTCAGAGACTATGCCTCGCTGGTATTGCAATTTGTACATTTTTCTTCACATTGGTCTGGCAGTTTGCTCAGTTTATTCTCCTGTTGGAGTCCATGGCTTTTTTTGGTACTTATTCACTTGGCTTCATTTCCAAGCACAAGGTAAGCCTCAGTATGCTTAAAACTAATTTGTGCTGAGAGAAAAAGTAGATTATTATTTCTAAAGAAGGTATTTTGAGGGGACAAGAAATGATGGGTTGGCTTGCGTAGATGATGTACAGTGACCATCTGTCACCTCTGCGTCCTGCTTCCCTGATGCATAAAAATCACTAAAGATTTGAAATAATATTCATGGCTTGTGTCCCATAGGATGCAAAGATTGATCGATCTAGTTGAAGATGTTTTGTAGAATATCCTGTTCATGTGACTTTTTTGGTTGTTTAATGACGCATTTTTCTTTTATTCTTTGTTGTGCTCAACAATTAACAGAAGGAGTATATTTTTATTTCTGTTCAGTAAACTGTAATACACAGGTTTGTCCAGGAGCCTGTCTTCAGATTAACTGTCTGGTTTCATAAAGGCCCAAGTATTTTCAAGTTTAGGACTCATTGGTTCTTTGACCAGATGAGTCCCAAGACTCACAGTAACAATTTG
Organism: Porites cylindrica; assembly: GCA_964035525.1. Classification (NCBI taxonomy): domain Eukaryota; kingdom Metazoa; phylum Cnidaria; class Anthozoa; order Scleractinia; family Poritidae; genus Porites; species Porites cylindrica. The sequence continues at coordinate 26,102,507 of OZ037775.1, forward strand.
TAACAAAGTCACAGGTCGTGGCTTCAACCACCACTTGGGTAACAAAATAGCTACCACATGACTGATCTTTTTTAGCTCTACAGCCTCTATAACGTCCCTTAAAAGATACCACAGCAGCTCTTGCAGAGATCATTTTGTAGTGGTGTTGCAAAAAAGGGACAAAATATGGTATAAGGTATTGACATTAATTTTCCATCAAACTGCTTTTCTTTCAGGCGCGATGCCTTTACCTCATTGTGATTGGTTCATTGTTAAGTGTGTGCATCCTGCAGTTTATCAATGACATGATCCTTTGCTCACTTGCTCTGAGTTTTGCAGTGGCTGCAGTTATCCTCATGACTTTCCATGTGAGTTTTGTATTGTTTTCGAGCTAGAAGGCCTTGAGATTGTTTCCATTCCATTATTTTTTGTGAGATTGACAAGATCATCCAATTGATGTAACATGGTGAATGACATCTGGCCAGGAGAATGCACCCTCGTGGCAGGCAATTGAAAGGGATGGGAGAAATTGGGTATGAAAGAACGCTATGGTTGGGTGGAGTTCCTGTTTCTTCTCCCTCTGGCAAGCATTTGTTGCATTTTTACATGCTTAACCGGCCTTCAAGTCCCAATAGTGACCAACATCAATTTTCTCCTGACAATATCCGTACATTGTCAAGAGATACGGTTATGAGAATTAACAAAATGATCACCAAAGAGAAAATGCCTTGATCTTTGAACAAATTCTCTCAACTCATTCTTTAACGAAATGTATGGAGACCAGTTTGGAAAATTTGTTTGCGGATATTGGAACTCAAAGGGTTAAATGTCCTTCCCTCCTTTTTAAAAGCCTGCTGTACAGGCTAGGTCTATAGAGAGGAAAAGCCATTACGTCACGTTCCCATGGTAATGAAATTTCAAAATTTCGTTCAACGGCGGCTAAGATATGTACAAAAAAGCGTGATGCACGTGCAAAGTTGTTGTTTTGTTAATATAAACTTATTGCTTTTCAACTGTTCTTGATGCGGTTGTCGTTGTTGTTGCTTAAGCTCCCTATTGTTGTGATACAGAAATTTTGCTACCATGGTAACGTGACATCACACTTCTCCTTTCTATAGGAGGGTGGTTCTTAATTCTTCTCCCCTCCCCTTCCCCCACCCACAATATTATCGCCCACTCTTTTCCCACAGACAATTTACATTCTCATCTGTATGAATTCAAGATAGCAGCCACATCAAATTAGTTATCAATCTTGACATTTTATTTTTTGACAGACTCTTTGGTTGTGTTTCAGGGAGAGGGAAATTCAAATGACAATCCATTTGTGAGAGTGTTTAAGCTTGTTCTCAATACCATAGCAGTTCTTTTGTTAGCTGGAGTAATAAGCTTCCTTGTTAAGGTATAGTGAACCATTACCATAAAAGCGTTTTAGTGACTATGTGACCCACGCATGTCAGCCATTCTCCTTGTAAATGTAGGGCTTGAATTGATGCAGTAGAAAAACTAGGCTCCCACGCAGACGTTCGTGGGGTTTTGTAACACATTCCTGCCCCACATTTGTGGCGAAGCCCTAAGGATGACTGGATGGAAGGCTACAGAAGAACTGAATCTTTGTCAAATTTGTTGATTTTGTCCATTTCAGGTTGTCTTGCAAATTAAGTCAGATGAGCACATCTTTAAGTTTCTCAAGTCAAAGTTCGGTTACGGCGTTGGAAGGTATGTAAGTTACAACAAAATGAAGTGTCATCCGTTATTTTTTTTATTTGTTAATGCGACGTCTTATGAACCTTGAGTAAAAACATGGAGCTTAAGCAACCACGACGACGTCGACGACAACTGCAACTAATTAAAAAAAAAAAAACAATTCGTTTTATGAGCAGAACAACGGCCCTGCAAGTGCATCACTCGCGCTTTTTAGTACATTTCTTTGACTGCTCGACTACGACGTCAAACTTCCTAATGCGGCGTTTTATGGAGGACGTGAACATATGACGACGAATTTTCCTTTCTCTTTTTGAACCTGGATAAAGTCCTTTAGAATTCAACTCCTGGAAAAATCGCCCACACTTGACGAATTGAGCGAGTCCAGATAGACGCCATGAAAGGACGCAGATTCATTTTTTAGCGACGTTTTCACTGCTTTCGTCCTCGTCGTTATTTGAGCTCCCTAGTAGTGTGAAGAACGTGGTCAGCACAGTTCTGGCCCCTCTCTCTATGACACGCAAAGCCGCGAGAGCTGACATGCGCAAACTGTTGTCCCTGGACCCTTTCTCGCGGCGTTGCGTGACATAGAGAGAGGGGCCAGAACTGGACTATGTCAGCACATAGTCACGTTTGTAGTGTGTGGATTGAACCTGATAGCAGATTGGGACCTTCTACCAAGTGTAGGTACAGTTGTGCTTCCCAGTTTGTCCCTGCGCTGTTTATAAATACCCAGTGTTTGCTTCATAGAATTGAATTGCGGACACATTGAAGGGAGTTTTTTCTGTCAACGAAAGAGAACCTTTGTACCTTGTTTATGACAGAGTTAAGTCAAAACCCCTGCACCCTACAGGCCCTGTACCATTGAAAGTGTCCCAAAGGATGATCCGAGTTTGGGTGGATTCTTTTCCAGCACACTTGCATAGCCGTCGCATTTTCCTGCTGAAATTCCAACGGGAAAATGCAACCGCTGTCCGCGTATACTGCAAATGAAGGGAGCGTTTATTCCCCTGTTTCAAGATTCCTAGCCCTAGCAACAAGGGTATATTACCCGCGAGTGACTGGTAAAATGTTCTTAAATGTCACCACGTTGTGAATAACCCGAGTATAGTTACGTTTGTGGTTCAAACCTAGCCTATTCACAGTCCCGCTATTTTCTCTTTAGAGATCGTCGAGCGCGCATATGAAGAGAAAAAACGGGGGGAGGGTGAATTTATTCACCGCAGGCGCAAGGGGGTAGGGGTGGGGAAAGGAGAACTTTTTTCTCGCGCTTCGCGCTCGTTGCGCTCGTTTCCCACGCTCAAAAA